>CM076578.1:1056307426-1056907426 GCA_034641835.2 Pinus albicaulis
GCTTGTACTGGATGCATTGGTTTCAATGTAGATACTGATTTCTATTCCTATTTGATTGCTTGCACTAGATGCATTGATTTTAGTGTATATGTTGATTTGTAATCCTATTTGATTGTTTGCATTATATGCATTGATTTTAATGTAGATTTTAATTTCTAATCATATTGATTGTTTGCACTAGATAATTTATTGCAGTGTAGACGTTGATTTCTGATTTTATGCAACTAGATGTATGATAATTAATTTCAAAGGAATTAGAGTAATAATGTGCATTGATTTCAGTGTAAGAAAACCTCTGCCCCCTCCATCTATATCTATATCTCTAATTTTCTCTCCTTATTTATCTCTCTATCTCACCCCCCAAACACACACACACTCTCTCCATATATATTTGTCTCTCTCTCTCTCTCCCTCCCTTTTCCATTTCCTCTCTCTCTCTCTCTCTAACACTTCTCTCTCCATATCTATCTATCTCTTCCTCCCTTTTCCACTCCATTTCTCTCTCTCTCTCTCTCTCTCTCTCTCTCCGTGTGTGTAACGCTTCTCTGTCCATATCTCTATCTCTTCCTCCCTCCATGTCTTTGCCTCCCTCTTCTTCCCTCCCCCCCTTCTAACTATATCTCTATCTCTCCCCAAAAACATAAAAACTCTCTCTCAGTGTACACATAAATATAAATATTATTTATGACGTGAATTGAGTTCTTTGCTAAAATAATTCAACAATAAATACAATACTTGAATTTTCATCCGAAATAAAATGTTCACTTACCCGAAATGTCTTCTTCTTAAAACTGTAAACTATTGTAATTCACTACATTCTTATTATTCCCATTTTGCATCATTCAAGATTGTTAATCAATTTACATTAATAACTAATATGCATTGTTAATCAATGTACATTAATAATTAATAGGCATGACAATAATAATTAATAGGCATTGTTAATCAATGTACATTAATAACTAATAGGGAGAGACGAAGAGGAGGGAAGAAAAACATAATATCATGGGCTAATACCATGGTTTATCAATACCATGGGCCATTTATGCTTTTGATTATTATGTTATGGATCTAGGCTTTTAATTATTTTGTTACAATACCATGGACGAATAGCATGGATTACCAATACCACATGCCCAAGAACCATAACTTATTTCAAAATAAAAATATTTTACAAATACCTTATTTTAATTTAATTTTATAACATTTTTTAATCAAATCTAAAAGAAAAAAGGTTATAATTACTTTTGAGGTATATCTAAACACTCCATCCTCGTGACTACTAAAAATATTCCCATAGAGATTAAATGGAAGTTTTAATAAAAAATGGAGGTATTAATAAATAAAAAATGAGAATAATTTTACATATACACTAGTACAAAATGGCTAATTTGTTACTAAAAAAACGACTAAAATTTGCATATAAACGACTATTTTTTGGTCGGTGACCAATAGTAGCTAATTTACAGTATCTTATAACGCGACCAACTTTTGGTCGTTTTAGCCTAGTCATTAATTGGTTATCTCAATTTTGTATATTTGGTCATTGATTTAGTCACTAATTTGGTCACTAATTTAATCATTCATTTGGTCTTTCATTTTGTCATTGATTTAGTCATTCATTTGGTCACTGATTTAGTCATTATTTTAGTCATTGATTTGGTCTTTTATTTGGTCATTAAATGTCACAATTAATGACCAAATATACAACAAAATATATTACTATATGATCACCCGAGAAAACCAATTAATGACCAAAGAACTATGACCAATATGTTGGTCGTGTTATAAGATACTGTAATTTAGCTACTAATAGTCACATATATGTAAAATTTAGTCATTGTTTGAAACCAATTAATGACCGAAGAAATGTGACTAAATTTTAGTCGTGTTATAAGATACTGTAAATTAGCTACTAATAGTCATATATATGCAAAATTTAGTCATCATTTGTAGTCACAAATTTATCATTTGCAGTAGCCATTTATTCATTATATAAACGACTAATTTAGTAGTTTATATTAATTTCATTAATAATCATTATAAATGACTAATTTAGTCGCATATTCATTTTATTTGTGTTCATTATTAATCAACATAAATTAATTTGTATGATTTTAAAAATGTCATACAATGTGCATGTTCATCTAATATGAAAACACAAAGTCGCATATTTTAATTACAAAACTAAACAACATCAAGTGCAACTATAAATAATTTCAACCACATAAATTATATTATATGAAATGTTAAAATATTACAATATGAGTTTCCAACTTTATATTAGTTGGACTACAATTTACACATGAAATGATGTTTCATCACTTCAAAACATTATCGTTGTGTTGTCAAGGCATTACAGGTGAAGTCACCAACTTTGAAGACTTGATCATCAATCTTTATATGTGTGTCTTATGCGAGATATTGGTTCAAAGGGTATCATCAGACCAGTTCTCCTCTCTCTTTTTGCATTTGTCGCTCCAATGTTATTGCTCTTCTCTTTTTTCAATTCATGCTTCTTACCATCAATACTGATTTCATTTTCTGAACACAAAATAAAATACAATGCACTGTAAGAAATGAAAGACAATTAACACTAGAATATAACATAAATTAGACTATAAATAGTTTATACAACATATACCTTAACATCAACAATGTCAAAGCAATTTTCTTTCAGCATCAATTTCTGCAAAATAAATGTCACGTTATTCTTTCCCATTTCTCAACATGCTACATACGATAAATTGAAAATCACATAAAACCAAGAGCAAACCCTTTTCTAACCACAATAAATAAGTAAACAGTGCCTCTAATAAAACTTCATTATAATATTAGCAAATGAAAAGAGAGCTAGTGGACCATTTGTGTTGTTTGACTTCGCCTATTTTTTTTATAAAGTGCTCGAGCTTCAGGAACCAAAAAATGTGAGCACGAGCTAAAAACTAACCAACCATTCACTTGTCAACATGAGAGATCACAAATAAACCACAAAATTGATCAGGCATTAAAATTGTGAGCAGACTACCTTGAAATTTTCTTCTTGAGAAATACCTCAAAATCCCCTCGTTTCTAATAAGCTTCCTGGCTATGTACCTCCATACTTGATTTCCCTTGCTGTATCTTGAATAAAGAATATCCCTTCAACAACCAATTTTGCGAGAATCCTACCAAGTAACTCAAGAGCCTTGTGCGCATCAATAGTAGCATCCTCCAATGAAAATAGTACAATCTCCAACCTAGAAACATCAAAATTATATATAATTATAATGTTGAAGAGTGTAACTAGGTAGGTCTTCCTTATAATGACTATGTAATTATGTACTTATGTAAATATGAAGTCAATAATAATAAAATAAATTTTTGGTTTACTTGCTTCATGGGTTTCATGAGCAAGATTCTTAGTATAAGTCTATAGACTTCTTCTTGATGTCTATTAGGTACATAAGTGTAATTAAGAGTCATGTAAAAGGCGTGAAGAATAACCTCCAAGACGTTGCAGAAGAATGGCTTACAAACATTGAAAATATGCCTATGAAGTCGGCCTACAAACAAATGTTAAAGTCGGCCTACTTAATGGCTATAAGGTCGGCTTAATTACTTGGCTAGAACTACTATATATACCCTACATATGCTACGGTTAAGAGAACATATTTGCGGATGATACCGAGGTTATACAACATGAAAAAGAAGAAATTTTTGCGAATTCTACCGAGGCAATACAACATAAAGAAGGGAGCAAAGATTAAGTTAACGTCTGGGGTAGAACACATTAAAAGAAAGAACATATTTGCAGATCTGTCTCTGAGGTACTGCAGATATTTAAGTAACAATTACAGTCATGTTTGAAGTTAACAAAAGGTGGAAGAAAGAACAGGAATTACGTATTAGTTTGAAGGTATAACAAATCAGATCTAAGGACGAGATTGTCTACGTATAAGTCTGAAGGTGACAACGTTTGAAAGATAGCAAATACAAGAACAGTTTTGATTGCAGACTTATCTAAAGGAAGAACTGAATGATACACCTTCCAAGGTAACTGAAGGACGTATTCTATAGAAGCAGCTAAAGGTTAGTAATTGCTGAAGTAACTGGAAGATTGAGATATTGACTAAAGGATATGATTAAGTTATCTCTGAGGAAAGAATTGTAAAAGTCTGAAACCTCAAGTAAGGAAGGTAAATCAGAGATTTACCTTCCTAACTTATTGCAAAATACTCAGTTACAAGAAAGATCAATTTTGTCTCTACATTTGTATAAGCACTTTGATAATTGACTTGATGAAGGATTAACTCAGCAAGCTCACAAGTAGTTATCAAGAAGATAATTTGTATTAATCTATAGCCCTTAAATTCTCAACATGGTTTCAGAGCTAGGTTATGATCAAAGGCAGTTTGAAAGGACTCGAAACATTCTAAAAGGACCTATGTCAAAAGGGCTCAAATCATAGTAAGACAGTCCAATAATTAAACTAGGTGCAAGTTCACAAGAAAGGTTAATCTCAATGACATCATAGTGTTGAAATTACCTTTGCCTCAATTCAGTACTACTCTTATAAGATTATTTTGATACCACAGCAGTGAGGAGAATGAGTTATAAAGGTATATTTACAGTTAAGGCTCGGTGTGACAAAAAGATATCAGTATAATCCGTATTACAGTGAAGATATTCAGTGTTATAATCACAGGTCAACTACAGTCTCGGTATAATCAATCACATGATGTGTATGACACTACAATTTGGAACTACCACAGTAAAAAATCTATCACTGTTTCGTGCTACCACAGTGAGAAAGGTCTCACTGGTTCAGTGCCATCACAACTTGATGAGAAGTATGCCATTTCAGTTTGATGGTATCATGACATAGGGTCTCACAGAAATGGTCAATAGAAGTTAGAGACATGTACAGTGAAGTATTTACAATCAAAGCACAAAACAAGGTCAAAACAGTAATATGTATACACAGTGAAATAGAACATTCGAGGATCTCGGAATAGCTGCTTACATTGAGTTTGAAAGAATCTGAATTCTTTCCTATGAAGTTGACAATGCAAGAACCAACTAAAAGAAAGAACTAGTTTGAAGGTATAACAAATAATATCTAAGGACAAGATTGTCTACGTATAAGTCTGAAGGTGACATCGTTTGAAAGATAGTAAATACAAGAACAGTTTTGATTGGAGACCTATCTAAAGGAAGAACTGAATGATACAACTTCCAAGGTAACTAAAGGACGTATTCTACAGAAGCAGCTAAAGGTTAGTAATTGCTGAAGTAACTGAAAGATTGAGATATTGACTAAAGGATATGATTAATTTATCTCTGAAGAAAGAATTGTAAAAGTCAGAAACCTCAAGTAAGGAAGGTAAATCAAAGATTTACCTTCCTAACTATATTGCAAAATACGCATTTACAAGAAAGATCAATTTTGTCTCTACATTTGTATAAGCACTTTGATAATTGAATTGATGAAGGATTAACTCAGCAAGCTCACAAGTAGTTATCAAGAAGAGAATTTGTATTAATCTATAGCCCTTAAATTCTCAACATATAATTCATAATCGCACATGACCATAGACTGTAGTAGTCCTGAAATAAACTCGAACTTGAATAAGAACAAACACAAAATTTCAATTTTGTGGTTTATATGATAGCCATTTGATAATAGCTCACTCAGCATCCATGTTTCAGGCAATATTTGGTGTCTTTTTATGTGGAAAATTTTCCAATGGGGCTAGATGTTTCGACCTTTTCTGTTTGGATCTAAGATTAATATGAATATGTATTGGATTTTTGTTTTAAATTAAAACATAGGTTATTATTTTTCCTTTTCTGTTTTTCTCCATTTACATAATACATATATATGTTGTGAATTTGCGTAATTTTAAACAAAATAAACAGTCATGTTAATATGTTTTAACATATTGCAATTTTAAAATTTATAGCTAGAGTTTTGGAGGAAGCATGAGAATTCTACCTGCTTTAGCCAAAATTCTTGATGCTTGCGCTGATATATATTTGGAGAATAGCAACTAGGTTCAAATGGATAGTAAACCCAAATGTTACACTTCTTTTCACCTTTTGATTGGTCTAAGAAAGCCTGACAACAATCTGCAGCACTTTCTTTATGGTGCATCAGACCCCATTTAACTGTCACTCCGTCATAGTCTGTATGTGGTTCTGCATGGCATTCAGAAGGAAGTGGCCTGCTAGGTATGATTCCATCTTCTGCAGAAATAATATCAAACTATGCATCAGGCTTTAATTGCACCATTTTAAGCTAGGATTCTACAAACCCTTGCTTCCCTTGGACAAATTGAACAAAGAAACAATATAACTCATTCAAAAATAACACACTTGGGAAAAGGTGGAAAAGAAAGAAGATGTTAAAACAAAATACTTTGAATTTTAACAGCTCTTCACTGCAAAATGCTAAATTCCATTCTCCCGCATGTAAGTAATCAAATTGTTAAATTTAGCAACATAACAATAACCTTAAATATGCTGAAAAAAAGAACCTAGAGAAATTGTCAAGAAACCATAATCCTCAAGTCATAAAATTAAAAATAGATAAGACTGCTATATGAATACTTTGTAAAACACGCTCTCAAGACATAATGCAGTGAAGAGGACAAAATAATTTGGTGATGCTAACCTAGGAGTCAAAATCCCAAGAAATCAAAAGCGAAAACACCAAACTAAGATTGCCCATATATTCATTACTGATCTCAGTTCCATCCTCCAGCATCTTTCCACTATCCTCGCTTGAAGCTTCGGGAGGTAATGAGAATCTAGCTTCCTCCAACACAGGGCCCTAGTGAGTCTCCAATACTTTTTCCACCATCTCTGTTCATGGGAACCCCAATACATAATGTATAAACACATGCCCAAATTTGGGAGCTGTGGACCAAAAGGAGCAGGGAGGAAAAGAACCTGATGTCACAAAAAAATACTATGCCATCACAACTAATATATTTTTAAATAAAAAGGGAAAGAAAAGAAAAGAAAGGAATAAAAAACTCATTACATCTAGACAACAAAGCTCTATCAAACAAACAATGAAGACCGAATGAAGCATAAAAACACCATATTTCAAGACATGCAGAGGCAAAATACCAAATCATATATCGGAAATATTTAGCTGGTTTAAGTTTGGTGTCCACGTTTACTCAATTTTAAGGAATCTATTGTCCTTAATATGGAAATTTTATTAAAATATATAATGTATTTAGAATTGATTTAAACAATATGTATGCAAGTGAAGAAGGCTACAGTATTTATAGTATACCCAATAAGAAACGTTGTCAAAATATTGACAGTGTCTGATTGATAAAAATATGAACACAGATATAAACCATACACAGACAAAACCAAACTCTTATCATTTAACATGAATGTGTTCACTAACCTCCAATCAGCCACAACCCTCTTCCTCTTGGCCAGAGAAAACACAAGGTTAGTGTTGAGAATGCAGCAAGATGATGGAGCTTAGTGAAATGAAGTCGCCTTCACTAAGTGGGCCCGCAGGCAAATTCTGGCGCAAAGTCTATTTTTAGACATACGGAGCATGATTCGGGGATTCCAGTTGGAGATTATTGAAGTATGCGACATGTTGGTAAAAATAGATGAGACTCATATTTTTAGGTCGAAGGATATTTTTAGACTGCCTCTCCTAAAAATATGGAAGTCAAATATTATTTACCCTTAATAATATTTAGACTATAAACAGCAGTTTACTCTCTTGGAGCACTTCAGTTCGAGTCATGGAGGTGGCTCATGCAACTGACAGAGGAATCACGTGGTTCCTAGGGTTTGATGGCATCTTGCATGGTTGACTTCAATTGGACTTCAGTGGCAGAAGTTTTGGAGGAGTTAATGAGACAGATAGTGGAGTTGTGTTCTGTTTATTTTAGTTGAACTAGTTGAGATTAGTTTAACTAGCTAATCAATTAGTTATGAGTGGAGTGAATTAAATATTATTTAATTCATTAATTAGTAACTCATTAATCAACTCAAGAACACATCAGTTCACTACAGTGCATGATCAGTTCAGTGGAGACCAGTGAAAGAGGTAGATGAAAGGGTGAGTATAGCTATCAGTTGGAGGATCAGTTGTGCATGAGATTTGCACCACACTTGGAGGAATTTTCCATGAAAATTGCACAGTCAAGCCAAGGAGATTCGAACCTTGGATCTCTACATAGACAAGCCTTGATTGCGCAATAGAGGCAAGGCAATTAGCAGTGAGTTTTGAACCAGTAACCTGTTCAAAACTGAGCTAGATTGTGTGTGACTTTATGAGAAAGTACTGAGTACTTGTGAGGAGTATTGTACTTGTTTTGTTACATGATTTATCCATTATAATATACACAATAGCTGCGGGGTTTTCAGCTATAGGCTTTCCCCATACATATTGAGTTAATGTGTGATTGATTTGATGTGCGATCGCTTCTATTATTTCCGCATGTGACAATTAATTGTAGATGAGATTATGTGTTATGCATGCAATTCGAAATTGATGTGTAATCGGGTTAATATCCATTGAATAAGTGATTTATTCAGCTAATTTCTACAGTCAGGATATCATTTCTTTGCTATGCTATCTTTCAAAAATCCCTCTAGTGCTCGAGTGTAGGCATGAAGAGTCTGAACTGCAGATTCTCTCTGGGGATACTTGAAACCAGTATACCTTGGTTCATTTAGTCATTTGCAATCAATGGTCAAATAAGACAAGTGGGTAATGGTAATTCAAGCTTCCCAGTTTTTCTACTCACTCTACAGCGATGAATTTTCCTGAAATGAACCTAATATGTCTTCTACCAGCCACCAACCTGCTTTAGCCTACCACCCTACCACAAGATGATATGGTGGGGCCATCACAAAGAGAAACCTAAACAAACAACATGATTAAAAAAATCAACAATGTGGGAGTCAAGGGGATGAATACCACGCTTGAGGAACTCAGCCTAAGAGGCTTCCCCATCAGCAGTGCTATTAGTGCTCATGATACTGATGACCCCCCTAAGGAGGAACTAGAAAATATATAGCAATAAAAAGGAAGTGAAGCGAAGCACACTAGAGGTTTTCCACAAATATCATAGAGGGTGGTAGTATGCAAGAACAAGTAATGACTCATGAGAGCACCCTAGATAGGAAAAAGAACACTTGGTGGTGGAGGCCTTCAAGCTATGAGGAATGGACTGATCATGAAAAATAGAAAAATGTTTTGTCTATGGAGTTTTCTCTCTTTGTCAAACCAGCAGTTCATGGGGCAGGGGCCAAGGATAGGGACATGGTGTAGTGTCATATGGTGTTGGGGACCAAGGTAAGAGTTAAGGGAGCCCTCTTGTTACTCCTCAAAATGCATTTTCATTTTGGGGCATTCATTCCAGCAGTGCAGTGATTAGGATGTGAAACTTGGAGGTGGAGACTAGGCTAAGATTTTTCAGAGGCTTTTAATGGCATCACATATGGAAGATGAACATGCTAAAATGGCTTCCTGTAGGGCTTGACGTAGTGCCTTTGTTGGAGCAGCCAAGCATGCACTCTGAGACTTGTTCCTATCATGCCAGCTAATTGTATCTACAAGTCTGAATGACTCCTGAAATGGGTCCAAAGTCAAGTTTTTTTGGCTAGCCTGTAGCAGTTGATCAACTGAGGTTGAGTATTTTACTATTTTATGGGGTTGTACCACCAATTGTACATCGTAGCATTAAGTCTGCCAATATATTGTTAAACCATCTTATGAGAGCAACCATGGTGGATCTTGGAATTTCCAAAGAACAAACATTTTATGTTTGGAATTCAAGCCTCAGGGAAAAATATGATGATAGTGACCCTGACTATCTGTCAACAAACACCTTTTACAACAAAACATGATATATACAATTTTATAGCAAAACATGATATATACTGCTATGAATATAAAACAACACATAAGTACTTCCTCATGGTGTGGTTTATTCATGATAGGAAAATTTTCCTTTAGAGCTATTATGCTATATGATGGGCAGTCTTAGCTGGTGACCTGATGCAAGGTTTTGAGGCATATTTGGCATAAGACTGTTGCTATTATAGAATAGAAAATGGAAGTCATTTTCATTAGTTGGTATTTCCCCTTCTGCAATGTGATACTCATCAAATTAAGAAAGAGTTAAGTGTAGATTTAAAAAGAAACAACCAGCAAGTAGCATATTATTCCTTGTGTTCACCTTCATCTGACTTGTTTGAACTTTGTACAAGGAGGGATCTGTTCCAGGGAAGCATTTTATGGCCTAAAAGATTTTGGGCCTCATTGTGTAGGGTGCAGCTCCTTGCCATGGTCAAGAGGTATGTTTTAAAGGGGATTCCACTTGGCACACAATCCTAGGTTGCTTCATTTCCTAACAAATGTAATTTTTTATTTTATTTTATTTTATTTATTTATTATTATTTTTTTTTTTTTGGTGGTTGATGCATTTATGGGGGATAGTTATAGTAACCTAAGTTTATTTATCGCACCCTTAACCATTGTTTCCTATTCTTGGAGAGATAGTTGGGTCATTGGAGAAAGAGCCTTAGCTGCCTTTTCTATTTTGAGATTGTAATTGGTTTGCATTTAGGATGAGTGATGAATCACCTAGATCGGAGGAGTGCTCCTTTAGTTGGCACCTTAGCACATTATTTAAGGTCAATCCCTTTGCTAGAGCTTGTTGTAACTTACAATGGCCAAGTTAACCATCCTGCACACATTTTTAGGGTGTATTCTTAACGGGTGAATTGGCTACTTCCTTGGAGAGTATGCTTTAGCTCACCCTGATCTGCACTTGTTATGTCTATTGCTCGCATCTCTCAAATAGTCATTACTCACAATATACAACTCAATTAATTGTGTTGAATCAGCAGCATGTGTTACTGTGGAAGTTCCTTGAGTGCCAGGTTTGGAAGTAGTTTCTAGTGCTTGCAAATGTCTTGCCTGTTTATCTTATGGAATAGGGATATTGTTTTCTGTTCCTTTCCATATAGAGACTATTTAAGCTAACCAGGTCTCTTTAGTTCTCAGTCCACTCATATTTAATTCCAAACAGTTTAATATGTCTGTCTGTTCTAGCAGTTGTATGCTCCTTTCCCAAGTTACTAGTGGCTTAGTTGCCAGTTATCTTCAGCAAACATTGTCAAAATGCTCAAAAGTGCTATTCCTGTTTGAACCAGAACACTAACAACGAAGTCTACTGCTTGATACCTTGTGATGCTAAATATGACTATGGTTCCCTTCGTATCAAGTTATTTTTGACAAGTACCTTCCTATTGTTACATTAGTTTATATTTCACCTACATGGAAAAATTGTAAATTATCCTAGATCCATGATATGTTGAAAACATCGACCAACATAGGCCTTGCATTACCAATCTCTAGCAGCTATCAAAGAGATGAATCCAAGCTAAAAGATGTGCTCTGCTTTCTCTGCTGGCAAATGTCAATTCTTCTACTCTGCTTGCTCTGCTTTCTCTGCTACCAGTGAATCAAGCCCCCATTGGTTAACCCACTTATTTTTAGAAAAAAAAACACAATTGTGTATTGTCTTTGTGAAGATTTCAAATGAGGCAATGTCTCTTGTCAGGTAGAAATATTATAACTAGACTTATATGGACAAAACAATGTTCCCTGTCAGGTAGAACCCACACGTTAACATGCACTAAGATTCCTATATGCACCACGAGACACATATACTTTCGCTTAGGGACCAGGTCTGAGGAGTAACAATTCCATGAAAATCCTTTGGAACTTGCACCCTTCCTCAACGTTTTGACGTGTCATTATGGTGTGGTAGACCACATTTAGAATGAAACTATGGTAGATGGTTTAATGCTCTGTCAACCTTACTTGTGAATGGAGGTCCTGTTGGTGAATCCACATTTAATTTTGAAAAAAAACTAATATTGGCTATCACCAGTAAAAAATGATGAAATTAGTGACTAGGTGACTAAAAACGTTAGTCACCACAATTATTCCAGGTAAATTACTACTAAATTTGAGCAATTTTAAGTGACCAAACTAAAAATGACTAACTTAGAAGACTAATTAGTCATTTAAGTTAGTCGTTTTTAGTTTAGTCACTTATTATCTAGTCGTATATTTTATCCCTAGACTAAATTAGTCATTTAAGTTAGTCATTTTTAGTTCGGTCACTTAAAATTGCTCAAATTTAGTAGTAATTCACTTGAAATAATTGTGGTGAATAACTTTTTTAGTCACCTAGTCACTAATTTCATCATTTTTTACTAGTGATGCATATGTGAAATTTGTATAATATACATGATATTATAAAGAACTAGGATAGATGCATTTTAACCAAGGATCCAAGCAAAGAGAGAAAACAAAGTGAATAACAATGATAGATGAAATATATTGCATGATTCTTTTAAGTTTTTTATTATTATATTTTCTTTGACATGATTTATAGAAAATATAGGTTTAATATTTTACAACACATTATTATTATTATTTTTAAAATTTAGATACTTTCTTAAATACAATACAATGGGATCGTATTTAAGAGAGAGAGTGAGATGGAGGGGGAATAGAGTGGGGGAGAGAGGCATAGAGGTGGGAGAGACATGGAGAGAGAAGTAAGAGAGGGAGGAGGGGGGAGAGATGGAGGGAGAGAGAGATGGATTTGAAGGGGGGAAGAGAGGGAGGGAAGAAAAAAGACATTGAGAGATAGATGGAGTGATAAGGGAGAGATGAATATGGAATGAGGGAGAGAGGAGATGAGGGAAGGGAAAGGAAAGGAGAGGATAGAGACAGGGAAATGAGGGGAAGAGACACATAGGGAGACACATATATGGAGGGGGGGGGGTGGGGCAGAGGGGAATAGAGAGAAGGGGAGAGAGATGGAGATAGTGAAAGATTTGGAGGGTGGAGAGAAAGAGAGAGAGAGAGTATGTGTGATGGGGTGAGAGAGATAGAGGGAGGTGGGAGAGAGAGGAGAGAGATAGGGGGTATAGAGATGGATTTGGAAGGGGGAAAGAGAGTTAGGGAAGAAAAAATACATTGAGAGATAGATGTGTAGAGAGAGAGGGAGAGATAAGGGAGAGATGAAGATAGAATGAGGGAGAGAGGAGGCGAGGGAAGGGAGAAAAAAGGAGAGGAAAGAGATAGGGAAAGAAGGGGAATATAACGACTGTGAGACATATATATGGAGGGGGGAGAGAGGGGGAGAGAGAGAATGAGAGAGAGAGAGGGATATAGTGACAAATTTGGAGGATGGAGAGAGAGACAAAGTTTGTGTGATGGGGGGGAGAGACAGAGGGGGGTGGGAGAGAAAGGGAGAGATAGGAAGGAAGAGAGAGAGGATAGAGAGATGGAGTTGGAAGGGGAAGAAAGAAATAAAGAGAGAAAGGTGGAGAGGGAGAGGGAGTGACAAGGGAGAGATGGAGAGATGATGGGAGAGAGAGAGAGAGAGAGAGAGAGAGAGAGAGGAAGAGAGAGGGAGAGAGAGTATATATGTTTGGGGGTTGAGATAGAGATATAAATGGAGTGGGTAGAGAGAGAGAGAGAGATAAGGGGAAGATATAGAGAGGGAGAGGAAAAGGGAGAAATAGATAGATAGATATATGGAGAGAGAGTGCTTATGCAGGTTGATATAGAGAGATAAAGAAGGAGAGATAAAGGGAGATAGAGATATATATATGGAGGGGGAAAGAGGGAAGGAGAGAGAGACAAATAAAGGGAGGGAGGAAGAGAGATAGATATGGAGAGATATAGAAAGAGAGCATGACATTTGTTTAGGGGGCTTATATAGGGAGACAAATAAGGAGAGATGGAGGGAGGTATAGATATAGAGAAAGGTGGAGAGGGAGAGGGAGTGACAAGGGAGATATGGAAAGATGATGAGGGAGAGAATTAAACAAGAGAGAGAGAGAGAGAGAGAGAGAGAGAGAGAGAGAGAGAGAGATGGAGATAAGGGGAAGAGATAGAGAGATGAGGGGAGGAGAGAGAAGGAGAGGAAGATGGAGGGAGAGAGATATATATAGATATGGAGAGAGAGTGTGTATGTTTTGGGGGTGAAAAGGAGAGACAAGGGGAGATAGAGATATATATGGAGAGGGGAGAGAGGGCAGAAGAGAGAGGAAAAGAGAGGGAGGGAAGAAGACAGATATATATGGAGAGAGAAGGGGAAGAGAGAGTGTAATATTCCGAATAGGAAATAAACAACAATACAAAGCAACATAAACAAAAATTACAACATATAGAGACACACATAAGAGACACTGCAAATAAAACAGAATAGCTGGGCCATTTTATTAAATTTCTAAAATGAGGAACATATACAAAGTGTGCTCAGAATGATAGCACCTTGGCCTGCTCAAGGCAGGCTAAAATTATCACTCCCTCCTCTATCAAAATATTTTCTCAAGCTCTGCTCTGTGCTACTCCTCCTCTACGGAATCCTGCTGGAAAATGCTGCTGTTGGCTGGAAAGGGGCTGCTTCGCTATTCATAAAATTCGGAAACTCGGACAACAACTTCTCCTCCAAAAACCCATAATAACCCGCGAAGGAATTCTAGAAAGGCTGACCCTAGAGATTCACCCTCTAGGGATGGCTACACTCTCCTGCTAGGTAAGCTGGCCTCTATGATGAAAACACTGAAAGAAAGGCCTCCAAATCTCTGAAAAATTCAGCTATGGAAGGGCTGATCCCCTCACAATCTCCCAGACTGAAATCTCGTGAATTTATCCTCCCCGAGAGCTTCTCTCCTCTATGATTGCGTAATCTCCCTGGAATACTGCACTGCCCTGGAAGTGACTACGTAATATTGTGGCTGAAATGATGGTGCTGCTCTCCAAAAACTGATGGGATGGATCCTCTCCTGAGCGGACACTCAAAGTCTCCCGAGGACGAGGTTGAGATCTCTGCTCGGATACACCTTTGTGCTAAACAACACTATAGACTGAGCTAAACAACTTGAGCGTGCTCTAGTCTTGACAGATATAAAAATATAAGATGCAAGGATGAATGAGAAATGTTTCCTTCCTCTCCTTTTATGCTTGTGAACCCATAAACTCCCTTGGGCCCACCTATGCTGTGCTGTCCCTCTTTGCGATGCTGTCCCTTGCTATGTTGCGCTACCTCTCCCACGCTGCCACTGCACTGTCCTAAGTGCCTCCTCTCTTGCATTGTCACTTGGCCTCATGGGCCCCACTTCAACTTTTAATTAGCCTGCCCAATGAATTTAGGAAAGTGCTTTTATTCAAATTTTTTATTCATGGGTCTCCTCACCCCCTTATTTCTTGTTAAGCTTAGGAAAATAAAAAATTAATAAAAAATGAATATTCCAATTAGCTATCTTCTAATTGGGATTATTACGGTCCCCCCCACCAAAATGTTGCCTGTCCTCAAGGAACTGCAAGGATGGATGATGCAGGATCTTCTCCCCCTCCCAAGTGGCATCCTCATCTGGAATATTCCTCCACCTAATCAGATATTCCTTGACTATCCTACTCCTCAGCTGCCTCTCCCGAGTGTTTAGACTGTCTTCTGGTTGTAGCATCAAATGCCCCTCATTCTCTGTAGGCGGAAGCTACATAGTGGCAGTCACCTGCTGTCCCAGAGCTTTCTTCAAGCATGAGACATGGAAGATGTTATGGATTCGGCTCCCCACTGGTAGCTCTAGCTCATATGCCACCTCACCAACTTGTCTAATCACCCTGTAAGGCCCATAGAAGTGAGGTTTGAGCTTCTTTGCTCCTTTCTGATTTAGTGTGGACTGTTTGTATGGCTGAAGGTGGAGGTATACCAAGTCATCTACCTTAAATTGTCTCTCTACGCGGCCTCTGTCTACATATATCTTCTGCTGGTTTTGTGCTATGGTAAAGTTATCCTTGAGAGCCATGAGGATGTCTTAACTCTCTTGGATCCAATATTTGGCCCATGGGGCCATTCTTGCACCAAACATAACATCAACAAGAGTTAGAGCATGATATCCATACAACGCATAAATGGAGACATACTGATCGACATATGGAATGTCGTGTTGTAGCATTATTCCCCCAAGTGGAGCCAGCGCAGCCACGCCTTCTGCTGCCTCAAGACATAGTTTAATAAGTGTCCCTCCAACCACTTGTTCACTATCTCTGTCTGTCCATCCGTTTGTGGGTGATAATTGGTACTGGATTTCAAGTCGGTACCCACCAAACAGAACAAATCCTGCCAAAATCCGCTGATGAACTGACTGTCCCTATCACTGACTATGGTATTTGGGAGACCATGGAGCATTAAAACATCCTTGAAGAATGACTCGGCTACCTATGAAGCTGTGTATCGTGCAGATATGGGAAAAAAATGTGCATACTTAACTAGTTGATCCATGAATACAAAGATGCAGTCCTTGCCCTTCACCATGGGCAACCCTGTGATGAAATCCATGGAGATTATCTCCCATTTCACCTCCAGAATGGGGAGCGACTGTAGTAAACCTGTGGGATGACTCAACTCTCTTTTGTTCCTCTGGAAAACCTCTTACTCCATGACATGCTGAAGTACGTCCTCCTTGAGGCCTCTCCATGAGAACCTCTCCCAAATGGCCCTGTAAGTCTTGGTGAACCCTTGATGACCTGAAAGTGGTGAGTCATGGGCTGCACGCAAGATATTCTCCCTGATATGGGAGCTACCTATCAGATAAATCCTCTCCTGGTAGTAGATGAACTCATCCATCACCCAAAACCTATCATCTGTCACCTATCCATCCAACATCTCACAAGGAAAAATGTCCTTGGAATACTCCACCAACTGTTGGGCTCTCCAATCTTCGTCAAGGATCATCAAGGACAACGTTGCTGGCCTCCATGACAAGGAATTTTCCACCAAATTTTTCTTCCCCTTGACATACTAAATGTCAAAGTCATAGGCCTAGATTTTTCTGACCCACTTCTGCTGCCTCTCTTGTAACTATTTCTTCTCAAGGAAAAACCGAAGACTGTTGTGGTCAGTCCTCACGTGAAATCTGTTACCCACCAGGTACTGTCAAAACTTAGCCAATGCATGCATGATGCCCGTCATCTCTTTGTCATAAACGGGTATAGTCTCTCATGCGGTAACAAATTTAGACTCTCAAAAGCAATAGGATGGCCTCCCTGCATCAAAACTACTCCTACCCCCTCTCATGAAGCATCACACTCTAGAACAAAGGGATGCGTGAAATCCGACAATGCCAACACTAGAAAACTACTCATCACCTCCTTGAGCCTGTCAAAGGCCCTCTACGCAATATCATTCCATCCAAAAGCCCCCTTCTTGGTGAGGTTCGTGACGGGCACTGCAAGCTGTGAAAATCCCTTGACAAACTTGCGGTAGTAGGTGAAGATGCCTAAAAACCCCTGAAGTTCTGTCACATTCTTTGGTGCCGGCCAATCTCGGATGGCTCGGATCTTCTCCTTGTGGACTCTTACCCCGTCCACTCCGATTATATGCCCCAAGTAGAGCATCTCTGTAAGCCCAAACTCACATTTGGATAACTTAGCGTAGAAATGTTGCTCCTCCAAAATACATAGCACAACCTCAATATGCTGCAAGTGCTCCTCTCATGTGCGGCTATAGATGAGATTGTCATCGAAGAATACCAGCACAAAATTTCTCAGCTAACCACGGAAAATGTGGTTCATACAATACTGGAATGTGGTTGGAGCATTGGTGAGCCCAAAGGGCATCACCAAGAACTCAAAGTGGCCATAATGGGCTCTAAACGCAGTCTTCGGGACATCCTGGTCCCTCACCTTGATTTGATGGTATCCCAACCTCAGATCTATCTTCGAGAAGAACTTCGCTCCCCTCAGCTCATCGATCAACTTGTCAATCTTGGGAATGGGGTAACGGTTCTTCATGGTTTTCTTATTGAGTGCCCTGTAATCGATGCACATTCACAATGTGACATCCTTCTTCTTCACCAAGACCACGGAAGAAGCAAAGGGACTAGTAATAAGCCTGATGTGCCCCAAATCCAAGAGCTCATGTATGGCCCGCTCAATCTCATCCATATAAGGAGTGGTAAAAATTTCCTGGATCCCCTTCTCTAGCTCAATAGTATGTTCAAAACCCCTGTCTGGTGGCTGCCCTGGTGGTATGTCCCCAAAAACCGTAGCGTAACAGTCCAATATAGACTATATATTAGGATGCACTGGATGCCCTATCACTCCTACCTCTGAAATATGCAGCTCCATTGCCCACTCTACATATCCCTTCTGGAAATCTGCCTCCATTCGATGTGTCGAGACTGCCTGCAGAGGGTATGTGTGCATTCCCCTGATCATCACATGCTTCCCACTCTTCTTATTCGTCCACTCCATCTCCTATGTCTCCCAGTTTGTAGTGACCTTACCAAACATGATAAGCCACTGCACACCCAATACCACATTGGTATCTCGGATGTTGACCACAAAGAAGTGGTCCATCATGGTGTATGTCCCCATGGTCACTGCTAATGCAGGAACATATCGCATGCATTGCATTGTCCTGGCACCTGGAACCAACATGAAGAACCCATCAAAACTCTCTATAGGTATGCCTCTCCACTGCACTAGCTAAGCATCAATGAAGTTATGTGTAGCCCCGCTATCCACCAACACTGAAACACGTTGTCCCTGAACTATGCCTCATACTCTTAGCGTAAAATATTTGGGGAATCCCCCGTAAAGATGCAAGGACTCCTCTGGTGGGTGCAAACGTTGCTCCTACAACTGCTAGGGGAGGTTGTGGTGGATGGTCTCCTCCTAGTGCACCAACGTTAGAATCTTCCTCCAACTCATCATATGCCTCTTCTTCTCCCTCACGGACGGAGAAGTTTTCATTATAATGTGCCTTTCCTGCAACACAACAATGACCTGGTGCCCATGGTTGCTGGAAAGTGAAGCATATCTTCCTCTGTCTCAAGTCTCTTCGAGTATCATCATCCAATGGCCCTCAGCCCTGGTTATGCCTCAGGAGTGAAGCTCTCGTGTCCTTTCCCTTCTGCCGGAACACTTTTTTTGTTGGAAAATGAGCTCTTGTCCTTGGCAGGGGATCCTGCAAGTCCATAGTCCTCCCCACTACATCTTGCAGCGTAGTAGGCCTAGTGGATTTGACTAGTCCACGCAATGGTTCTGCCAATCCGTCAATAAAAATATAAATCCTTCTGGCCAATGAAAAATTATGCACTGTCACTGAGAGTTTCAAGAACTCGGAAATGTAATCCTCTGCGCTTATTAACTTCTTGAGCTTAGCCAGCTCAACAAAATGTTCCTCTAGGTCCTTTTGGTCAAATCTCTCGACAAACCTCTGAGTGAATTCTACATATGTTGCCACTCCGGCATGACCCGGCATGGACATCCCATGGAACCACCAGTCATGGGCTTCCCCCTCAAGGTGCAGGGTTGCCACCTTGATAGCCTCTATCTTCGCCATCTGGTTCAGCTGAAAATATATGTCCAATTTTCTACCTAAGCCTTAGTTGAACACTTTGAAGATCCATCAAAGGTAGGAAATAAAAATCTGCAAACGGTAGGTTGTAGGTCAGTACCCTGCATGTACCCTCCTCCTCTATTCTGGTTTTGGGGTTGGCTGTTGTTCTTTAGCTGGAAAAAGTCGTGGAAGGAGAGGGCTTCTCCAAAATCTCTCCCATACGACTGATACTCAAATAGTCCCTGTAATGAGCCACCTCGGACTCCTGGGGTCCTCTTGTTCCTGCGCCTGGGGTCATAAAAGTGGGCATAGTGGAATGTGGGGGAGTGCATAGCACCACCTATTGCGCATCATTTTGCTCCAAAATATGGTGAGAAGTACCAAATCCTTCTCTGCTGTGAAACTCCCTGGGAATCTCCCGCTGTCTATTTTCTCCGACAATATTTTGCCCCATTTCCTCTATCCTCTTGGAAAGATCCTCTATATATTTAAATAGGAGGTTACCAAACTCCTTCCCTTCATCCAGCTCATCTGCCATTGTTGCCTTCCATTTTTCTTCCTTCTCCGAAATGATGTCCTCTTCTACTAGTGTGATTTCGAGCCTACGCTCTTTGTCCCTGTACCTCTGCTTCTGGTAAGTGATGAACTCTCTATCGTCAAGTGTCTTAGATTGATTGCTCCATAGGATGAGCCAAGTATATGAGCTCTGATACCATTGTAATATTTCGAATATGAAATAAACAATAATACAAAGCAGCATAAACAAAAAATACATCATATAGAGGCACACATAAGAGACACTACAAATAAACCAGAATAACTGAGCCATTATATTAAATTTCTGAAATGAGGAACATATACAAAGTGTGCTCATAATGATAAAACCTTGACCTGCTCAAGTTAGGCTGAAATGATCGCTCCCTCCTCTATCAAAATATCTGCTCAAGCTCTGCTCTGTGCCACTCCTCCTCTATGTAGTCCTGCTAGAAAATACTGTTGTTGGATGAAAATGGACTACAATATGGGGCTACTATGGTGCTTAAAAAATTTTGAAACTCGGACACTGACTTCTCCTCCAAAAACTTAGAATAACCCGTGAAGGAATTCCAGAAAGGCTGACCCCAAAAATTCACCCTCTAGGGATGGATACACTCTCCTGCTGGGTACATTGACCTATATAATGAAAAAACTAAAAGAAAGGCCTCCAATTATTTGAAAAAATCAACTATGTAAGGCTTTATCCCCTCACAATCTCCCATAATTAAATCTCATGAATTTATCCTCCCTCGGAGCTGCTGTCCTCTATGACTGCATAATCTCCCTGGAAGACTATGCTGCCTTGGAAGTGACTGCCTAATCCTGTGGCTTAAATGATGATGCTGCTCTCCAAAAAATGATGGGATGGCTCCTCTCTTGAGCGGGCACTCGAAGTCCCCCGAGTACAAGGTTGGGATCTCCACTCAGAGACACCCTTATACTAAACAACACTGTAGACTCAGCTAAACATCTTGAGCGTGCTCTAGTCTTGACAAACATAAAAACATAAGATGCAAGAATGAATGAGAAATGATTCCTTCCTCTCCTTTTATGCTTGTGAACCCCTAAACTCCCTTGGGCCCACCTATTCTGTGCTTTCCCTCTGTGCCACACTATCCCTTGCTACGCTACACTGCCTCTCCCACGTTGCCACTGCACTGCCTGGCCCCACACTGCCACTGTGCTGTCCTAAATGCCTCCTCTCCTGTGCTGTCACTTGGCCTCATGGGCCCCACTTCATCTCTTAATTAATATGACCAGTGACTTTAGGAAAGCGATTTTATTCTCATGTTTTATTCATGGGTCCCCTTACCCCCTTAGTTCCTGTTAAACTTAGGAAAAACAAAAATTAATAAAAAATGAATATTCTAATTAGGTATCTGCTAATTGGGAATATTACATAGAGAGAGAGAGAAAGAGAGATAAATAGATAGATATGGAGAGAGAGTGTATATGTTTGGGGGTTCAGATTGAGATATAGATAGAGGTGGTAGAGAGAGAGAGAGATAAGGGAAAGAGATAGAGAGGGAGAGGAAGAAGGATACATACATAGATAGATGTATATGGAGGAAGATTGTGTATGCAGGTTGATATAGAGAGATAAAGAAGGAGATACATAAGGAGATAGAGATATAGATGGAGGGGGCAAGTGGGAGGGAGAGAGAGACAAAGAAAGGGAGGGAGGAAGAGAGATAAATATGGAGAGGGAGTGAGAGAGAGAGAGAGAGAGAGAGAGAGAGAGAGAGAGAGAGAGAGAGAGAGAGAGATGTGTTTAGGGGGTTGTGCTAGAGAGGAAAATAAGGAGATATTGTTACACAACATTTTGTCACCGTCCCTGCAATCCCCATCCCGCACATTGGAGGACCATTTATGTGACTTATATGTAGTTTCATGCCTTGCAGAAAGTTTCATTGCATCCCTTGTTATTAGGAGAACGTTTCCTATGTTGACTATTCCTGGAACAAACCATCAAAAACACATGATTTTGGGTCGGCATTGGCAGGCAGTTATGGCCTCGCACCAAATAAGAGAAGTTAACACTGGGCCCCGTGCCCATTGGCACTCTGTCTCAGTTGACTGCCCGCGACGAGCTATTTTTGGAAAGTTTTTTTTTTTTAAATATAGAAGCAAAGTTTCCATTTCCAACCACTTCGTGAGCAGAGTCATCATGGGTTGTTTGACTGAATAACGTCGAACATATTCCTTTGGCTTCTTGTTCCCTACTTTTGGGCAACCTCCCGAAGGATAAGGCCTCCCTTCCACCATTTGAGGGATCCCAACCTCCTCCTCTCCTATAAATACATCTCTCTCACATAGATGCTGCTAGATGAACATTTTGGAGAATAGATGAAACAGTCTGAATAAGCTGGTGTGAGATAGAGAAGAGAGAGACCCCATGTCAAGAGAGAGTCTAGGCTTATTGCCTCGCCAAGTCCAATTCCCCGACGAATACTCGAGACGTGTTTCGACAGGACCCGTTGAATTAAGCTGCGACGTCAAGGCTCATTTGTTTGTAACCTCTTTCTTTCTCTTAATTAATACATGACTGATGTTTTGGTTCCCGTCTTGTGTTGATGTGATTAATCTTGCACAATACGTTTAATTATCCTTGGCCAATTAGATAGTTATGAATGCAAAAATTAATTTGTATGTTTCTATTGTTCTCTGATCCTTGTGTAGGCACCTGAGTAACACCGCTGAAGGATTGCGACGTGCTGGGATGAATATCAGGAGACTGCTGCCACAGCTACGAAAAATATGTTGGAACAAAGGTAGGACATCTATCCCGACCTAGTCTCATTCATTAACTGGGAATCGATGCATTAGCATGTCCTCTTGCTGCTAGACCCACCCTAGGGTTAGAGGGATTTCCTCTATCTGTAGAGGGGATTTACCTAGACAACAAGTTGTTGAATCCGCTGGGGATCAGTGTGTGTTTGTCGTCTCGTTTTTTGTTGAGTGTTTGGCTTGTCGAGTCGACTTTGGTCGTTTCATTGTTTTCCTACTTTTCCTGAATTTTTTGACTATTTTAAACCATCCTGTTCAGTTCCAGAGTGTCAAGTCTGACCTCTGCTCAGTGGTTTTATTTTTTCCCATGGTTTTCTCGCTTGGCGCAGATTTGATTTAAACAGTTGCGCCGATTGGCGCATGTTTCTTTTGTCACAGGTGCACCAGCCCCTATTTAGGCGGTTTACAGCTAAACAGTTGTGTTGAATCCTGTAGGATTTGATTTGACCTCTTTTCTGAATTTTTTCTAGTGTTTCTTAACTCTAGATTGGTTTTTTTCCTTTCAATTGGTCTACTGTGATTGTTTTGACTCCATAGTCTCGGTCTTCTCAGTTTTTTGTCCATCATCTTATCAATGGAGTTTGTAGCCTAGGGTTTCTATGTGCCTTGTGCTGTTTGTTCGGGCTTCTCCTCACTGAGCCTTCTAAGTTAAGTTCGAGTCACTTTTATCTTTGTCGTTTCAATTCACTGATTGATTGTGTTATTATTTTTCTCGATGCTTCGTGTCTTCGGTTTGTTGGATGATCACTTTTTTTTTTTCATTTGACTCTCCATTCATCACTTCGAGCATAGATCACATTTCTCGTTGGATCATTCCGAAAGCACTCTGTTTTTTTGGAAGAGTGCATCCTTGTTTTGAGTGTGTTTTATGTTTGTATTGCATAGATCTCTTTGTTTAGATCATTACATTATTAGTAGTCAAAACTAGTATTTGTTTTTCTTTTTAGTGTAATAGTGCATTGCGTGCCTCATTCATCTAAAAAGACAAAAAATTGCATTCTTTCACTTCAATTGAAAATGAAAATGTTCTTTTGCATTACTAGCTCTTAGTGAACTAGGAAAGAGTTTTCGTTTTCTCATTTGGTTGTATTAGATGCATTAGTGAAATTCTTCTTATATTTCAATTGATTGCTACTTTGTCATAGATTCCTATCCTTCTCATAGGTAAGGCCTTGAAATCACAACATTAATTCAAGATCAACCTTAAAATGAATTCAATCAACCTAAGGAAGCATTGAAACCACATATTTTAGAGGTCTAGGCAAGTGACGTGTTCCGACGTCGTTAAACCTGGTAGTTGTCATTTGCCAGCTGGCATTAGACAACACTATTACGAACTTGTGCCCCCCATACCTTCACGTATATAAAGGGAGACCCTCATAGGTTGCAATCTTTTATCCATAGGAAGTTGATTCTGACGCCCTGTAACCGTGATACACCAAACACAACATTCGGGGAGACTACCTGCACGTACGTCAAGTCCTTGGTCATTTCTCTTTCATTTGATCACCAAGGTGTGTATGGTAGTTCACAGAAACTTGGTACACCCTCTTGCTTAGATTAACTAAGGAGTCATTTTGATCTTTTCGTGACTCTCTAAAAGTGAAAAGATCACCGAGCACTTGTCCTTTCACGCTTGTTCAATATGAAAGTGACTAGAGTCATCTTTTTCCTGTTTCTTGACTCTTAAAACATGAAACAACAAAGTTTTGTTTCAATGTCATAAAATTAACTGCCTACGATCACATGCCCGTTACAGATCTTTACTTGGCTTGATTTTAGTAGTACCTTAGTGTTTGATCTTGAAGCCTCGAATAGGTTATCTCATTTTCCTCCTGTTTTGAAACATTGTCACAGTGGCGGAACCACCAGTTTCTTCATCCTCTTCATTACCTCCTAATGGTGATCCTTCTCCTGACGTTTCTTTGGAGACACCTTAGTCCACTAGGTTTGTCGAGTTTTGGCAGTCTGTCCTTCCGAGTATCTTACCTCTCACTACCCAGTCCCATCCTGAAGGGTTAGTTGATATCAATTGGCAACCTCAGGGTGCTTGGTCTGGTTTTGGGAGCGAGGAAGAATTCCATCCTTTTACTTCGGATTACCATTATTAGCTACTGCCTTACCTGCTAGCCCTTGTTGTTTTTTCAATGATCTTACAGCCTCGTCAGACGTGGATTCTTCGAGTCCTTTCGGAAGTGAAGAGCTTCATGTTTCTATTGGGGAGTATCAGCTCTTCCCAAAAGATTTCCTGTATGTCTCCAGTCAACCTTCGCCACAATCAGTGTCTCTTCCACCTAGTTATCGTACTTTGGGTAAGATCCTTTCTGGTGTTGCATCCATGACACAGTCCGATACATCGACGCCCACAGGAAGCTCGTCTATTCCGGTATCGAGAATATCACATTCAACACCCATCTCTTTGGCCGTTGTTACATCTATTTGTGTGGCTTCATCTGCACCGGTTGTTAGTACGACTTCATCGTCAAGGTCTGCTACTATTCGCAGGTATATATTTATCAATCCCATGATGCCTGTTAGACCCACCGTGAGTGGATCACAGCCTCGTGCTATGGAAATCCCATCTACTCATACTGCACCTATGGTTTCTACTTCTATTCCTAGCGGTTACACATTCGATGACTATCTGTTGGCTATTTAGAAACTGTATGCTCCCTCTCCGGGTCCTCAGCAACAGAGTTCCACACCTCAGGGTTCTCAATAGCCCCAAGCTTATGGAAATCCTCCGCATCATTATGATGTATACGGTAATCCTGTATGTTTGCCTTTGATTGATCCCAATCAAACCGTTTACCAGCCAGGACAACCCTCGGGCTTACAAGGACAACCCTTTCAGGGAAAACCTTCGGTCCAACAGGGACAACCCTCTGGTCCATAGGGACAACCTTACAGTCTGCAAGGACAACCCTTATATGGGAAACCTTCGGCCCAACAAGGACAACCCTATGGTCCTACTGGTCAACCTCAATTTCAGCCAGGAGAATCTTATGTTCCCGAGGGGAAAATATATCCACCATAGGGACAACCTTTTGTGCAACAACAACAACCTTACATTCAGCAAGGCCAAAATTTTGTATAGCAAGGACAACCCTACGGTCCTGCGCCGGGTCAACCTAGCCCATCCCAACCATCGGGCCAACCTCTTCCACAAGGTCAACCTGGTGGCCCTTAGTATCCAGGCCAACCTGTTATTGCCCAAATCCACCTTAGGCTGAAGGAAGGCGGGATTCAGGGTAACACCAAACCACGCTCAGTCTGGTAGCTAGCCCTACCAGAACAGGAGAGGGCTCTCTCCGGGTCAATCTCAGGAAAAATGTATCAATAGGGTTTGAGATGACTGAAATGAGTGCTAATTTTAGGCTAGGTATATTAATCAAGGAGTTTGGAATGATTTTTAGGGGTTTTTTGTTGGAAAAAGGGAAAGGCAATCTTGGGCTTGGGGATGAGGCCAATTTCTTCCAGAGTTCAAGTTGGGGCAGGGAAGGCAATGACTTTGATGTCTTAGATTCAATGAATGGATGGAAAATACTGCTGAGGATTTGAAGAGGGAAAGAGGGTGCAAGGATCCTCTTCAAACTGACGAAAACATATAAAACTAAACAAAAGTTTAAGGCAGAGCACCAACAAACTAATGAATTCTACCTTAGTTACTCATTTGTTTAATTCAGAAGCAAAGAGAAGGGAAATGGCATACATATAAAATTAATGAAACTTACAGATACATAGAGAAAACATCATCAAAACTCAGAGCCACAAGGATCCCAAAAAGTGCTGCAAAACCCTGGTCTTTCCTTTGCCAAAAATGCAGAAGTGTATGTACAATGAGGTGCCAAACTATTCCCAAGTATCCAACCCTGAAAATGTCTCAGAAAATACAATATATAGACCATCCTAACCCCTTCCCATGCCTCTAGGGGTCGATTTCATCCTTCTAGGAGCTGTTTCAACCAATTCTAAACATGGAACTGAAATCTAGGCAACCAAACAACTTGCCTCTATATGCTAGGAAACTGATCCATTCACTTAATTTTCACCTTTTAGTGAATGAATCCTCTAGAACAAGTAAAAATGAGAAAAATTTACATCATAGCCATAAAATTACATCAAGATAGATCAATAATTACATCACAAAGTGAAACTAGTCAAACTGGCCGAATTTCTGAGCTGAAAAGTAAAAATTGGACCAAATTCCTCTATGCGCCGCGCCAGAAAACTCAATGCGTCGCGCCACTTTGGAGCCAATTTGGAGGCACTTCTCGAAGTCTAAATTGAGCTCATGATAGCTCGTTGGAAATCCCTGTCTGTCTTCTATCCAACCCAAGTGGAATTTTGGGATTTGGATGTCATTTTCCCCTCCAAAACTACAATCTCCCAAGACTGGTTCCTGCTGGTGCAAAAGGTGGCAGAAAGGTCATTTTTGGAGTGTTTTTGACCCTTAAAACCACCCAGAACTTGATGAAATCTCTCATCCATTCCTGAGCATGCATAATTTACCATAAAAAATCCAAAAATGTAAATTTTTCCTCCAGAAGATCTCTCAAACGTAAGCGCGCGTCGAGTGGCGCGACGCGTCGGGCAGAAAAACCTGTTTTGCAACCAAAATTTCAAAAATGACAAAATTTACTCCAAATTTGCTGAAATTTGGAGTGAACGTCTCCCATCATGTCCCATGCTCAGCCAAGGAAGCTTCGGCCAAGATTTAGAGTGGATCAAGCCTTTTTCGCCGTTTCAGTGCTCTTCTCAACCTCGCCTTCAGGATCTTCATCCTAGCTCTGCAAACGTGTGTGCGGGCCCAATAGTGGTTCTTCATATGTCTGAGCATGTCTTTGTCCCTATTGGCCTTCGCCAAGAGCTTCTCCAGATGAATATTGAATCTCGTAAGTCAAGTCTCCCGCTCAAATGGTGTCATGTCACCTGGTCTCTTTCGGGCCAATTCACGGTCTTCGCGGATTCTCTGCAGCTCCATGAGTGTGTGCTGATCCTCCAATTGTTTATTCCACTGCTCCAAGTAATTTATAACCCACTAAGCTCTCTGCAATTTCACGGTCAGTATGTCGATCTCAGCTTTCTGCTCCTGGATGATTTCTTTCAGCTTTGAGCTGGGAGAGCTCGAATCAACATCGATCAATATAAAATCAGTATCTTGGCCTCCTGAAGGGCCCTCATCCTGCATAAGCTTCTTGCCTCTGTCCTGTACCTGTGCTGACGTAGAAGGTGAGACCCCTTCCATGCCATGTGGAGATAGTACTCGCGCTACTGTCGAAGGTAACGAGACCCCTTCCACCCCAGGTGGAGATAGTACTCGTCGTGCTGCTGCAAATAAGGCTCTGGTACCTCTTTGATAGGTAACACACACTGGAACACTGATAGGCTCTGTCTCTGGAACCTCAAACTGATGTGAAGGCTCACCTGCATCGTGAACAATCTCTGGAGGAGGCTGAGGGGCTGTAAAGAAGTCACGGGAAATGAACTCCTCCCATGCAACGCCCTACAATCCTAGCTGATGTACCACAATCATCTTGATGAGCGCATAATGATAAATGCTATTATGTTGCTGCTCTGGAGTCTTCTTCTGCACAAGGGTAGTCATCCGCTCTATGTGTCGGCACATGAAGTATGGAATACTCATCAGTCTCACTGTCGTGAAATGCATCAAAAGTCTGATATGGTATGCATAAAGGCGTGAGAATCTACCCTCGCGACTGAAGTATCTAATGATGAGTTTCATTAATGGCGCATAGGACTCCTTCAAGAATATAAAAGGAAACACCCTGCTGAGCTACCTCATGTAACCATGCCTGATGTAAGGTTCATAATATGCTCTATCCAGCTACTGTCTCTTGTTCCACTCTTTACCTATGTTTGGTATCCCGGTTGCCTGAGAAATGGTTTTTGGTGTTAAGGTGAATTTCACTCCAGCAAGGTTTACATGACCATCACGCAAATGTAGGACAAATAAGCGAACCAACTCCTGATGATGCTGAATCTGAGCAATCATCTCACAATACTGAAAACATGAATGTTGCTGAAAGCATGCCATTGCAAGCGGGCAGGCCTGCAATTGAGTCAAGGAAGTGGGCTCTTCTCTGACGTGCCTGCCACTTTTATGAGACCTCCTCGGTACATCTAGCTCGGTGGTTGAATCACTGTCCTGCTCATATTCTTGCTCATATGATGAATTTGTCTCTGAAATGGTGCTTTGCAATGTGTATAACAAGTATATGCTGATATATATGTGGTGAAAACAAGAGTTTGGTTTGTTTGAAAATGGTGAATTGGTGTTTGTCTTTCAATACCAAATGTGCCAAATATGTACCAAGTATGAAATGAGAGACCGTGGTAAGTATGATCAGTGGGAAAAGTGGGAGTTTTTCAAGTGCAATTAATGCAAAAACAGTCACTTGACTGTTGGGAATTGGGGATTTTATAAGTGATATGGGAGTGGGAGATGGTGATGGGAAATGTAGTTTTTAGAGATGGGGGTAAATGAAATGACAAGATATACTTAAGCTAGGTGAAGTCAAGGATATAGAGACAATCCTTGAATGTTTTGGGAAGTGGTAATTTATAGCTGATATGAAGGAAGGGAAGTGATAGAAAGTGGTAGGGTTTGAGAATGAAACATGGGAACAAAGGGTATAAGTAGTTTGGGATAGAGGGAAATAGGAGAAGGACTGTGATAACAGTATGACGGTGATGGGAACACGAATGAACAGTGGAGTGAGAGCGTTAAGCACCAATAGTCAAATTTCAACACTTCATTTCAAACCCTAAGGGAGCAGACTTTGGCATGGATATAGGGTTTGTTTTTCACCAACCAAAACTCTAATGTTTTTTTTTTGCCTCCAAACAACACCACACATGACTAAAATCACTGAACAAGTGTTCTCAAACTTACTTGGAGCAAATGAGTTGAATCGATTTGATTTTTTATGGAGCCGTGATGAATTTTTGCCTTGGAGGCTCTGTGCACCGCGCACAAGCCCAATGCGCTGTGCCAGAGGAAAAATACACTGTGGCAAACCACCCAATGCGTCGCGCGCTTACCCAATGCGCCGCGCAGAGTCTCAACACAGTCTTGGCTTTGAAAATTACAGTTTCGCCCTTCCACAGCTTGAGTCGGCTTTCACATGATTCTCTTGAATGCAAATGACATTGATACACATAGAAATATCTTCATAAAGACATGGCTTTGATTTTTTCTTTGTAAAGACCCATTTTTATAATGTTTCACATCGACACTTTTTCACATTTTAATACAACTCTGTTCTTCAAGTTTCCTTTTGATTTTTTGGCTAAAACGATGGCTTCTTGGTTGATTTTTTGCAGGGATGGTGGCATTGGATTTCGGCAAAGGATGACCAGGGATGCATGTGAAATACTTCACGGCGAAAAACTTTAAAAATACATATGTATTACAAAAAATTAATTTGACGATTTCTTCCTCAAAACAGAGTTTTGAAGAAGAAACATCTTTGAGCATTATTAATGATGAAAATCTTGAAATGAAAATTTATTGAAGACATCCTCATGGCCTGCGGGCATTATTTGACATTCTGAAGACCAAAGCTTAGACCTAATGAGTGAAAGAATCTTTTTTGACCACAAGATCATCTATGACTGTAAATGACTGAAATCAACTTTAATGAAATTTGATAAATTTTGACCAAACCCAGCAGGTACAAACATGAGGGAGAATGAGAGAACAAAAGCCCTTCCGTCAGATAATGGCATGCCCCTAACGGAATGCAGATGAATGAGCGGAATGAGACACCTAAAAATGAAATGCAATAAGAGAAATGATCTCTGACGGAGGGATGTAAAGACCGACTCTAACACAACCTACCCAATAGGGACAACCTGCCCAACTTCAGTATCGAGGCCAACCTGCCCCGCAGGGACAACCTATCCAACCTCAACAATTGGTTCAACTTTCTCCGTAGGGACAACCTACTCAGCCTCAAGGCACTACTTACCTTCCTCAAGGTCAATTTCAGGCGGTATATAGTGCACCCCAAGGTTTCACTTATTATCCTCAAGGTCAATCCCAGATGGTGTATAATCCACCTCAAGGCAATGATTACATTCCGCAGCAAAATCCATATGTTGCTTAGCAAGGACCTCAGTGGTATGCTCAAAATCAATGTCCCAGTCCTCAACCCATGTATGGGCAGAACTATCAGGCTTATAACCCTTATGGACAGAATCCTCCAGGACAAAACATATGGGGGAAAAATTTCTCTCAACCTGGGTGGAATGCTAATATATTCTTTATCAGCGACCTGCAATTCATTTTAATCCTCAATTTCCTTTTCTCGCTACGTTGGAATTGCCTGATGTGTCAAATTTGACGAACAATACGATCCTTCATAACCCGTATTGGCCTCTAGTTCCAACCAAAATTCCTGGTGATTGTCCCAAGTTTGAGGGCAAGTCTGGAGAAGACCACCAAGCATATGTTATGACATACCATCTTTGGTGTTCCTCTAACTCTTGGGTTGAGGATTATATTCGACTCCATCTTTTCCAATAGACTCTTACTAGTGCCGTTGCTAAGTGGTACATCGAGTTATCTCGTGGTGTTTTCCAAGATTTCAACTCTTTATCCATGGCGTTTCTCACGCACTTTCAGTTACAAGTTCGGTATGAATCCGAGATGCACCTCCTCACATCCTTGAAGCAAGATCGAGCTACTCATATCTCGGATCATATTCATGAATGGAGGCGTTTCAATTGCTTAATCAAGTTTGATATTCTTGATTAGCTTCTAACTGATTGGTTTACGACCTCCTTTGTTGCTCCGATTACCAAGGACATTGCTATTGGGGCATGCGTCACTGAGGAACAAGCCATTGCTCATGCCCAGTACCTTGATCTTATGTACTCTCAGTCTGGCACGTTGTACGAACTCTTTCCTAATGCTCCTAGACCTGGAACTTCCAAAGCACCAATGATGCCATCATTCGACGGTATCATCAGTTCCGTGTCTCAGACTTCTCGGAAGTCTCCTCCTCCGAATCCTGGGAAGAAAAAATCCACTCCTTCTAATGATATTGCTTCTCAGCCGACCTCGAATAAAGGTAAATTTGTGGGAGTGAATTCCGTTCAGGCCAATCTGGCGGATAAAACTTCCAAGGGTAAAAACAAGGGTAAAGGTAAGGCCAAAGATGATACCCCGAAATAGGATTCTCAGAAATCTCGTGGTGATGATGGTTCACAACGTAAACCAAAGTATCCTTGCTTGATTTGTGACGAAGAGAACTACACCAAGGACTGTCCTAGACGAGCTGAAGTGAGTCGATTGCTCAAAGGCACCCAAGGAACTCCGACTATTCTCAAAGATCCATTTCTGTCACATCCGACTCAGTTGGTAGAGCAACCTCAGTCCTCTGCCCCATTTGGCTCTCAGGTTTTCATGATGAATGGTTTTACACCCATTTCTATTGCTACTCGGTCAAAATATTATACCTAACTACGTGAGGCAGTGGGGAAAGAGATCGCTGATGGTCGTCCTCCTCCGCCTGCTTCTGGCCCTCTTCAGATTGAAAGGCCTAGTACTGACCCTGTTGTATGACCCTGTTGTATGACCACCTTCCAAAGGTGTACTCCATAATTCTTCTTACAATATTAATGCCCGTGCTGCTCAACATTACAGTATTGTTGAGGGTTTGGCTCAGGCACCGTCTACTATGTCTGCATTAGAAGTACTTCAGAGTTGTCCGTCTCAACGGAAGGCTTTGCTATCTGCCATTGGTGGGGTTGACCATGCTGATTCGAGCCTTATCACTTTCGACTTGGAGAATTTCGTCCCATGTCTCCCTCACCAGCTTGCACTCCTTATTCAAGTTGGGGTTAATGGACTAAATATCCATTGAGCGGTCGTGGACGAGGGTGCGTCTACATGCGTCATGTCATCTGCCTGCTGGAAAGCTATCGGTTCTCTAGCTCTCAATTCATCTCCAAATTCTCTAGAACCATTTGATGGAAGAGAATATAAGCCTCTTGGTGTTCTCACTAGTTTACCGATCACTCTAGAAGGGAAAACGGTTAACGTCGAGGTTGAACTAGTTGATGCCAAGCTTAATTACAATCTTCTCCTTGGTCGCAGTTGGACTCACGTCATGCTGTGCGTTCTGTCCACTCTCTTTCGTGTTTTGTGATTTCCGCATGAAGGAAAGATTTTTACCATCGATCAGTTGTCTTTCTTCACTTCTTCATCTTCCAAGAGCAATGTTCTGTACGTAGATCAAATTCCTACGCCTTACGAGAGCATAGTGCCGGGTCTCTTCAAAGATCCTGCCCTCACGGGTATTTTTCCTCTTCCTCCACCTAACATTGTTCAGGTTAATATGATCTCTAGGTATTCTGATTTGTGGGTCATCCCTTCGCCCGAGCAGATTGATTCATTTGGAGATTCTATGCCGTTAATTCTGATCAGGAGGTAGAGGATCAGAAGCCGAAATAAGTTCACAATAATCAATCTCGATCAGACTTAACGGAATCTCTCTTGACACTTATTCTCAATCTCCTTGGCTCAACGATTCGGATTCGCCCGATCCCTTGAGAGAGATATTTCCCTCCAATGAGGCCATCGTGGAAACTATGTATCTTGAGGATCCTCCTTGGGATGATAGTCATCATCGTTCCTTGTTCATGCCTGGCCTTGGAGCTATGTCTACGTGTCTCAAGATTTTCTCTTCTCAAGTTCCTTCTCCTCTGCTACAAACGCCCATCCTGACACACAAAGTCTTTGCGGAAGATAACTTGAGCAACATTACACAGATGATGCCTATCGAAATTTCCGTTAAACCAGGGCTTGTCGAGAACATCCATATTGGGGTGACCTGTTCTCCCGATGAGATCTAGGTCTATACTAGTCTCTTCCGCGAGTTTCGCGATGTTTTCGCATGGTCTTATGAAGAGATGCCCATCATCTCTCCAAGTATAGTGGTGCATGAGATTCCTACCTATCTTGGTGTGAAGCATGTTTTCCAGCGTCTTTGTCCTGTGCACCCTAGAAAGGCTGCCGCTATTAAGGGAGAAGTTGGAAAACTTCTTAAAGCTTGTTTTATCTATCTGATTCCCTTCACAGAATGGGTTTCCAATATTGTTCCTATAAATAAGAAACATGGTACCATTCATGTTTGTGTTGATTACCGAGATATTAATCATGCTTTCCCTGAGGATAATTATCCCACTCCTTTTATTGATCAAATCATTAATGACCGTGCTGTGATTGAGATTTTTTCCCTTATGGATGGATTTTCTGGGTATAACCGGATTAATATTCTTCCGGATGATCAACATAAGGCTGCCTTTATCTGTCCTTGGGGTACTTTTGCTTATAAAAATATCCCTTTCTGTATTAAAAATGTTGGGGCTACATTTCAGTGAGCAATGTCCTATGCTTTCCACGATATCAAGCGCATTTTTCAGCCTTATCTGGATGAACTTCCAGCTCATTCGGCTAAGCGTAAAGATCATCTTGATCATCTTTGTCATATTTTTCTTCGCTGTCGACGCTATAACATCTGGCTCAATCCGCATAAGTGCGTCTTCTGTGTTGGCTCTGGTAGAATTTTAGGGTTTATCATTTCCAAAGACGGGATTTGTCTCGATCGACTCAAATTTGACGGTATTGTCAACCTCCCCTCTCCTTCCTCACATCAGCTGCACAATCTACACGAAATAGCTAACTTCCTACGCTGTTTTATACCTAACTATGCCGAAGTAGCCAAAGGATTTACGTGATTGCTGAAGCAAGGCGTCCTGTTCCTTTGGCATGAGATCACCCAAAAGTCCTTTGATGCATTGGAGGCATTGCTCATAAATTTTCCTCTGTTGCGTCCTCCAAATTATCATCGCTATTACTCCCTCTATTTGGCTGTCGCGTTTAGCACGATTGAAATGGTTTTGGTACAAGATGATGATGATGGTGATGAACATGTAATTTACTATATGTCTTATAACCTTCTTGATACCGAGACACGATATGCACATGTCGAGAAGTTGGCGTTGGCTGTTGTTGAAGCTGTTCAACGTTTTCGTCACTATATCCTGTTGCGCACAATGACTGTGATTTCTGATTGCAACCCTATGACTTACATATTGACTCATATATTGCTGGGGGGAAAGTACTCGAAGTGGATTGTCATCCTCCAAGAGTTTGATATGGCGTTCACTACTGCCAGGTCGAAGAAATAATTAGCCTTCGCCCATTTGATCTACTCTCTCCCTTCCGATTTTGCTCCGTCTGGTTCCAAGGAACTTATTCTGGATGACATGCTTTTTCTGATTAGCACCCTTTATCCTTGGTACGGTGATAACATCGTATATCTTCAGATTTCCACCTTCCGATCTGAGTTGACGAAGGATGCTCTCCGATGTATCCATCATCAATTGCAACCCTATCGCATAGTCGGAGATACACTCTACCACATCAGAGTTGATTCCATTCTCCACCGGTGTTTGACTCTCGAGGAGGCTGAAAAGGCTCTGAATGATTGTCACAGTGGCGGTCACATGTATGGATATGCTATTGCATAAAAAATTCTTCGTGCTGGGTATTTCTGGACCACCATCTTTAAAGACTACATCGTTTCTATTTGTAAGTGCCATGATTGCTAGATCTATCAGCGTAAGATGCACGCGCCGCCTTCCCATCTTCACCCTGTCATTACCGTTGGTCCCTTTGCAAAGTAGGGCATCGATTTTATGACGTGTAACCCTCACTCGGCTGGGGGGTATGCTTATATGATCGTAGTCGTGGACTACCTCACCAAATGGGGCGAAGCAATGGCTACACTTACGGCTGACGGTAAGACAACAACATAGTTTCTATTTAATCATGCCATTTCTAGGTTTGGTGTCCCTCAAGCCATTGTTACCAATCATGGTTCCCATTTTTGGCATTACATGGTGGTGGAGTTGACTTCCAATTTGGGTCTGCATCACGACAGCTCAACGCCGTACTACCCTTAGGCCAATGGCCAGGTTGAAGCCGTGAACGAAGTTCTTGTCACTATGATTCAATTTATGATTGGGATGCACAATTCAAATTGGCATATCATGTTGTTTTCAACTCTTTGGGATTACCGAACCTCAGTGAAGGATGCAACTAGATTCACTCCATTCCAGCTTGTCTATGGTCTGGAAGCTACCCTTCTAATTTAATGTGAAATTCCGTCTCTGAAACTAGCTATTGAATTGTTGTCAAATACTTCGCCAGAAGAAGAGCATCTTCTATATTTAGAGAGGCTTGATGAAACTTGCCGCTTTGCTGCCTTGGTCATATAAGCACAGAAAATTCGGGTCAAAGCTCATTTTGACCAGTCGATTTCCCCTTGTTCCTTTATATAAGGCAACCTCGTCCTCCTATATGACCAAGGTCACGATAAGCTGGGGGCAGGAAAATCTCAACCCATGTGGCATGGGCCCTACATTGTTATGTGCGTTTTGTAGAATGGGGCTTATGAGCTTATTGATTATGAAGGTCATCCTCTAGATTAGCCCAGAAATGGGTTGTATCTTAAAAAGTACTATGCATGAGTCATTTGTGCATGTTTTTGTACATAGGTGTTCTTTTCATTTTTGTAAATTTTTGGATTGGTGTGCTTTGCAAGCGTTTTCCGGATTATTGGATCATTTCTTATTGTGTAGATTTCCATTACTCCTTATGTCAGTTTCGCGGATGGTTCTTCCCGCAGTACCCGAAACTTGTCTTCAACAGCCTTGGCGATTTATAATCCTGCTGGTGAGTTGATAGACCTTCAAGATATATGTCTAGGACAAACCACAAACAATGCATCTGAATATAGTGCTATTATTGAACTATTAACTGAGGCCATTGATCTCGACATTCGTGCATTGATTGTTAACCTAGACTTACATCTTGTTGTTCTTCAACTTAATGGGCATTATTCTGTTAGAAACCCTCACATATTAAGGTTTTATTTGCGTGTTTGTTTATTGGAAAGACATTTTGATTACATCACATATCAACATATTCCTAGACGAATGAATGCGTTAACTAATATAGTAGCTAATATTGTATTAGATAGACATTTGCGTAATTTGTAAAAAAAATTCATCATCATCACATGACAATATCCATACAGGAAAATAGATGTATATATATATTGAGTATTTTCAACCATGTGCATCATAAGTTCAAAAAATATGTATGTTCCGGTTACATCTCGAGACATCATGTCTCTCAAAAAATATGCGGAAATAAAACCTAGGTGTCTAGTCGATGTGATGCTCATGATAGCATGTCACTACCCATACAAGCCACCTCAATAAGCGGTGAACACGGTTTGACACCCCTGCATTATGTCTCTGCTACGCGTGAGGAACATCATCGAATCGCGCATAGTCTGGGATCCACAGGATATTCCCTCCAAGTTGCATATGATTTCCTCCTCCTCGCCTCGCTCAGCATGAGGGGCCACATCAAAGTTGCGAGGAGTCCTCCGCGCTATTGGCGACATGGCTATAGGCCTTTCTGGGTCAACATCTACAATTACATGGATTAATGTCAGAACATGCATAAAAAAATCATAATACTCAGCAAAATAAAAAAATGAGTCTTATCCAATACTTCGTCCCAATCCTCTCCTTCTGGGAGTGGGAGATTTGCATCAGCGGTGAAGTCCATTCCAGAGTAGGGCCAATCCTCTATGACAATCAGTTGTCGAGAGAGCCACTCAAAGAACTCCGGTCTCCAGGACAGTTGTTGACCGCCCCCTGACCTTGGCATCAAAGTTTCCCAACGGACCATCCGTGGCTCCTAGGTTGGTGGTGTCAGAACTATTACCTCTTGACATTGGAAGATTAGTAACCATTCCAAGATGAAAGGTACCCATATGGAACCATAGACGAACTGCTTCAGCTTGCCATTCTTGCATTTTGTCAACTGGCGTTTGATGTTGATTGTTACTGCCTCTGCCCAGTTGTAGAGTGTTGGTGCCATGCAGTCCATTGCAAGAAGGAATTGTGTTTTTGTGGCCTCATGTGGAGCCTAGACTCATGTAGCTCGTGTGATGGTGTGTAGCACTACTATGAGTTCCAGATTGGGAATGGTTTGGATATCCACCTTCCTGCTTTTGGATCTTTTCTGTGGTCCTCGACACACTCGGTCAATAACCATACTCATATTTTCTATTGTGGGCCAAGTACTGGTCAGGATTGGTACTACCCCTCTCCGTGACAATCCGGTTATGAAGTAGATATTTGAGACCTTAATCTCAAGCTCCGGATCGTGAATAATAAATTTTTCCTAGTCAATGTACCAGACACTGATCAAGTACTACAACAACTTCGGTTGAGCTCTGAGACATGGCACCATAAAGAATTTCTTGAGCCCACAATATATGAGAACTTCCATGCATCTTTCGTTCTCCATGGCGAGTTCATCTTCTTCGCTATGTTCTCGTTCTTTTCATTCAATCACCATTTTCTCTTTCACACCTGCAAAAACATCCATATGGTTTTCATTAGCCAAATCCAATGTTTTTGAAATGGTTAAATTGGGCTTTCTTGTTTTAATTTACATGCTAAAAAAGGTTGTCGTGGTTGGCGCGCCCCCATTCAATTTTTAGGCTGGCTGGCGCGAGTCCGTGCCTGATACTTGCACCGACCGCTGCGCCCTAGATTTTATAAAATCCCCCCATATATCTACAAAAATGGAGTTTTATTTTCTGCTGATTTTCAAACTCTCTAAACATGAAAATATGTCGAGTTCTTCCTTTGTCAGACTCATTAAAATCTACATGACATTGGAAATCGTCACCATGACATAACTGAGTTCCTCCTTCTTAGGGCTTGTAAAATGTACTAGGATGGATTTGTCCGAAGGTCAAACTTACATGACAAGCATATTATATCCCCTTCAAGCTTCTTTCCAAAAATAATTGGGGTACTCGCTAGAATGGTGGGGGAAAATGGAACCAGTTCTCAGTTGTGTTGGCAGTATGTTGCTCTTGAACATGACACTCATCTGCATTCGTGTCGGGTTGGGGAAATCTCATTTCATCATTTTTTCCTCCATTGGTTTGGGTAGTTTGTTTGACCTCTCATCTTCTCTTTTCCATGTCATCATGACCTCAGATCCCTTGATGTCAAACACTGCCAAATCCAGAGTCGTGTCGTTGATATGTTCAAGAGAAGTTTTATTTTGCAGTTTTCACCCTCCCTTTGATCCTCTTTCGGTCCTGATTCACTATCATCTTATTCCTCTGTCTCATGTTGATGATGTGGGAAACATTATGGCCCTCCTTCGACCATGTCACTTACTATCGATTTCAGCTCATTAACTAGGAAGCTGATCTAGAGACTCCCTTCCGGTACCTTGGAGGTTGCATGTCTTAATGGCAAGTTCTTCGCATTCGACGACAGGTCCACATCATTGGCCTTCAATCGAGTGATTCTGCGAGTGTTGGATGCCATATCACTATTCACATTCTGTGGATTGTACTAGTTTTACCTTGAGAGCCATTGTCATTATTGATGGTCTCTCTCGTACCTATTAACAACTTACATCATTGGCTGGTAATCAAGTGACTTTCTTGCATGTTCAACTTCAACTCACATATTCGCATGCTTGATGTTGTACTTGTTAGGGTTGATATGGAGCGCAAGACCCTGGGTTTTGTCTAATAAAATCCAGTCTGCGGGATAAATTGGTTTATCATGACTATATGCATGAATCTTTTGATTAGATGGATGCGACCATACCTGAGTCTATTTATTGATCCTTACTGCTAGATGGTTGTGTCCATACCTCAGATCTTGTTTATATATGTAATCTATTATGGATGGCTGCGCCCATGCCACATGTTCATGTATCAGAGATATCAGTTGTATTTGTACTTGCATGTCTTATGACGAGGGTGTTTGGTTTGGACGCGTTCTCGTAAAGCATTTCACTCCTCCCTCTCTCTCTGAGCTCATGATTTAGGGGGCATCTGTTACACAAAATTTTGTCACCGTCCCTACAATCCCCATCCTGCACATTGAAAAACCATTTCTATGACTTATGTAGTTTCATGCCTTGCAAAAAGTGTCATTTCATCCCTTGCTATGAGGAGAACATTTCCTCTGTTGACTATTCCTAGAACAAACCATAAAAAACACATGATTTTGGGTCAGAGCTGGCAGGCAGTTATGGCCTCGCACCAAATAAGAGAAGTTAACACTAGGTCCCGCACCAATTGGTGCTTTGTCTTAGTGGACTGCCCGCCACAAACTATTTTTGGAAAGTTTTTTAAATACGGAAGCGAAGTTTCCATTGCCAACCACTTCATGAGTGGAGTCAACATGGGTTGTTCAACTAAATAACATCGAACATCTTCCTTTGGCTTCTTGTTGCCTACTTTTGGGAAACCTCCAAAAGGATAAGGCCTCCCTTCCACCATTTGAGGGATCCCAACCTCCTCCTCCTCTCCTATAAATACATCTCTCTCACATAGATGCTGCTAGCTGAACATTTTGGAGAATAGCTGAAACAATCTGAATAAGATGGTGTGAGATAGAGCAGAGAGAGACCCCTCGTCGAGAGAGAGTCTAGGCTTACTGCCTTGCCAAGTCCAATTCCCCGACGAATGCTCGAAACGCGTTTGGACTGGACCCGCTAAAGGAGGCTGTGACGTCAAGGCTCATTTGGTTGTAATCTCTTTCTTTCTCTTAATTAATACATGAATAATGTTTTTTTTTTTTTTTCTCTGTCTTGTGTTGATGTGATTAATCCTGCACAATACATTTAATTCTCCTTGACCAATTTGATAGTTATGAATGAAAAAATTGTTTCTTATGCTGCTATCGTTCTATGATCCTTATGCAGGCACCTGAGCACCACCGTTGAAGGACCGCAACGTGCTCGGACAAAGATCAGGAGACTGCTGCCACAACTATGAAAACTGCGTTGGAACAAAGGTAGGACATTTAGCCCGACTCAGTTTCATTCATTAAATAGGAATCGACGCATTAGCATGTCCTCTTGCTGCTAGACCCACCCTAGGGCTAGAGGTATTGCCTCTATCCATAGAGGGGATTTAACTACACAACAGAGATGGAGGGAGGTATAGATATAGATGGTAGGGGGGAGAGGGAAGAAGAGAAAGATAGAGAAAGGGAGGGAGAGGTGGAGAGAGAGAGACAAGGGAGAGAGGGAGGGGGAGAGAGAGAATGAGAGAGGGAGGGAGATAGACACTCAAATGAAGGTGGAGAGAGAGGAAAGAAGAAATAGACACACAAAGACAAATACACACATATAAGTTAGATCTAGAAATTCATGAATATTTTGTTTTTTCACTAAAATAGATGTATTGGTTTTAGTGTAGTTCTTTATTTCTAATCCTATTTGATTGCTTGCAGTAGATGCATTGATTCCAGGGTAGATGTCGATTTCTAATCCTATTTAATACCTTACAATATATGCATTAATTTCAATGTAGATTTTGATTTCTACTCATATTTTATTGCTTGCACTAGATGCATTTGTTTCAATGTAGATATTGATTTCTAATCATATTTGATCGCTTGCAATAGATGCATTGATTTTAGTGTAGATGTTGATTTCTAATCCTATTCAATACCTTATACTAGATGTAGTGATTTCAGTGTAAACATTGATTTCTAGTTCTATTTGATTGCTTATAGTGGTTGCATTGGTTTTAGTGTAGATATTGATTTATAATGCTATATGATCGCTTGCACTAGATGCATTAATTTCAGAGTAGATGTCAATTTCTATTCCTATATAATACCTTACACTAGATGCATTGATTTCAATGTAGTTGTTGATTTCTACTCCTATCTTATTTCTTGCACCGGATTCATTGGTTTCATTGTAGATATTGATTTCTAATCCTATTTCATTGCTTGCAAAAGATGCATTGATTTTAGTGTAGATGTTGATTTCTAATCCTATGTGATTGTTTGCATTAGATGCATTGATTGTAGTGTAGATGTTTATTTCTAATCATATTTGATTGTTTTCACTAGATTCATTGATTTTAGTGTAGATGTTGATTTCTGATTGGATGAAAATGGATGTATGATGTACATTAATTTCAAAGTAATTAAAGTAATAATGTGCATTGATTTTAGTGTAAGCAAATCTCTGCCTACTCCATCTATATATCTATCTATAATTGTCTCTCCTTCTTTATCTCTCTATCTGACCCCCCAAACATACACACACTCTCTGCATATCTATATACCTCTCTCTCTCTCTCTCCCTCCCTCTCTTCCCCTTCTCTCTCGATATCTATCTATCTATCTATATCTCTCTCTCCCTCCCTTTTCCACTCCCTCTCTTTCTCTTCTCCTTCTCTCTCTCGAACGTTTCTCTCTCCATATCTATATCTCTTCCTCCCTCCCTGTCTTTTCCTCTCTCTTCTTCCCTCTCTCCCCCCCGCCTCCATCTATATCTCTATCTCACCCCAAAAACATACAAACTATCTCTTAGTGTATGCACATAAAAATTATTCATGACCTGAATTGAGTTATCAATAATTCAACCATAAATACAATACTTGAATTTTCATCCTAAATAAAATGTTCACTTACCCGAAATGTCTTCTTATTAAAACTGTAAACTATTTTTAATTAGATACATTCTTATTATTCCCATTTTCTATCATTCAAGATTGTTAATCAATTACATTCAAACATGGTAATAGAAAATAACTAATAGACGCGACAATAAAATAATAGAATAATATAGTTTGATGGCAATGAATATTGTTTGTAATTCACTATATTCTTATTATTCAAATATTCACATTTTCTATCATTCAGTTACATTGTCACTTTGAGAGAGAGAGAGAGAGAGAGAGAGAGAGAATAAAATAATTTGATCGCAATGAAGATTGTTTGAAATTCACTATATTCTTATTATTCACATATTCACATTTTCTATCATTCAACATTGTTACATTGTCACTTTGATATATATATATATATATATATATATATATATATATATATATATATATATAGCATTAGGTGAGTGCGAGCGTTAGATGTGTTCTGTAAGATATATTATGGGTGAGTGTGAATGCAAGCGATAAGTGATATGCGAGATATCATATGGGTGAGTTTGAATGTGAGCTTCAGCATTAGGTGTGATATGTGAGATATAGTTTAAATTCATTTTTTTTTATATTGTAACTTTGTTTTTTATTAATAAAATTATGAAAAAATTTTAGATAAAATAAAGTATAATATACACATCACATTAAAATATATAACATATATATAGTGCTTATAAATTAACATCCATTTTACCATATAAATTAAAATAATGATTGCATTGCCATATTTAAATTTAATTAATAAGAGGATAAAAATTTAATATTTACAATATAACAAGATTTTTAATCATGAATATTTACCATGGATATTATTAACTTCCAAATAGGTTTTTTTACAATACCATGGGCCAATACCTAGAAGAGAAAGATAGAGAGAGGGAGGGACAGAGGGAGAGGAGGGACGGCAATCATAATACCATGGGCTAATTGGTTTATAAATACCATTGGCCATCTACACTTTTGATTATTATGTTATGGAACTAGGCTTTTAATTATTCTGTTACAATACCATGGCTTACCAATACTACATCCCCAAGAACCATAACTTATTTCAAAATAAAAATATTTTACAAATACTGTATTTTAATTTCATTTTATAACATTTTTTAATTAAATCTAAAAGTAAAAGGGTTATAATTAATTTTGAGGTATATCTAAACCCTCCATCCTCACGACTACTAAAAATATTCCCTTAGAGATTAAATCCAGGTTTTAATAAATTAAAAATGAGAATACTTTTATGTATACATATGTGAAATTTATATAATATAAATAACATTATAAAGAATGAGGATAGATGCATTTTAACCAAGGATCCAAGCAAAGAGAGAAAACAATCCTCACAACTGCTAAAAATATTCCCATAGAGATTAAATCGAGGTTTTAATGAAAAATGAAGGTTTTAATAAATTAAAAATGAGAATAATTTTATATATACATATGTGAAATTTATATAATATAAAAAATATTATAAAGAACCAGAATAGATGCATTTTAACCAAGGATCCAAGCAAAGAGAGAAAGCAAAGTGACTAACAATGATAGAGGAAATATAGTGCATGATCCTTTTAAGTTTTTTATTATTGTATTTTTTTTGACATGATTGATCCAAAATATAGGTTTAATATTTTACAATCAATTATGTTTTGTTTTTTTTTAATATACTTTCTTAAATACAATACAATGGGATCTTATTGAAGAGAGAGTGATATGGAGGGGGAATAAAGTGGCGGAGAGAGGCATAGAGGTGGGAGACACATGGAGAGAGAGGAAGTATGAGAGAGAGGAGGGGGAAGAGAGAGATGGATTTGGAGGGGGGAAGAGAGGGAGGGATAGAGATGTATTTGGAGGGGGAAAGAGAGGGAGGGAAGAAAAAATACATTGAGAGATATAGGTGGAGAGAGAGAGGGAGTGATAAGGGAGATATGAAGATGGAATGAGGGAGAGAGGAGATGAGGGAAAGGATAGAAAAGGAGATGATAGAGATAGGGAAAGAAGGGGAAGAGAGACATAGGGAGACGTAGATATGGAGGGGGGAGAGACGGGGAGTGAGATAAGGGGGAGAGAGAGGGAGATAATGAAAGAGTTGAAGGGTGGAGAGAGAGAGAGAGAGAGTGACGGGGAAGGAGAAAATGAGGGAGGTGGTAGATAAAGGGAGAGAGAGGAAGGAAGAGAGAGGGGACTTGAGAGTAGAGGAGAGAGAGAGGGGGGGAGAGATATGGAGTATGAAGGGAGAAAGAGAGAGAAGGAAGAAAAACGACATTGAGATATAGAGGTGGAGAGAGAGATAGAGGGAGAGCTAAGGCAGAGATGAATATGGAATGAGGGAGAGAGGAGATGAGGGAAGGGAGAGAAAATGAGAGGAAACAAATAGGGAAAGAAGGGGAAGATAGAGATTGGGAGACATAGATATGGAGGGGGGAGATAGGGGGAGAGCGAGAAGCAGAGGAGGGAGATAGTGACAAAGTTTGAGGATGGAGAAAGAGATTTTTTGTGATGGGGGTGAGAGACAAAGGGAGGTGGGAGAGAAAGGGATAGAGAGGAAGGGAGAGAGAGAAGAGAGAGAGATGGAGTTGGAAGGGGAAGAAATACATAAAGAAAGAAAGATGGAGACGGAGAGGGAGTGACAAGGGAGAGAGAGAGAGAGAGATATAGAGAGATGGAGAGAGAGAGAGAGAGAGAGAGAGAGAGAGAGAGAGAGAGAGATGGAGATAAGCGAGAGAGAGAGAGAGAGAGAGATGAGAGTGTTATCACTCCCCCAACTTCCCAAGGATGAAAGTGGGATTGAAGAAAGGTAACCACAGACCAGGCTTTAGGTTAGTTAGCTAGCCCTACCAGGACTAGAGAGGGCTCTCTCGTTGTCACTTTGTAGTAAATGGATTGACTGAATATCTATTTATCTTAGGCTAGGTATGTAAGCTCAATAAATAGGATTTTGTTTGTTGTTTTAAGTGCTGGATAGAAAGGTCAGTGAGAAGGCTAGGTCTTGGGTTTTTAGGTCTAAATTTCAAGGTCAATTTGCAAATAGTGTGTGAGGCTAGATAGGTAATTTCAAAGCATGCTTAATTGGTCATTGAGTATAGTATGAAGTGATATAAAGTCTGAATGAGAATTGAGGTGAATTCATTCATCTAGAAGAACATATACATATCATGTAAACCTTGTATATAACAGAACATGAATAGACCCAATTTCTGCTTATAAACTTATAAGATAAACACATGAAAGCATCTATCTGGAAGAGGAAAATATAGCATTCAACATGAATAGATAAACATATAGAAAAAGAACAAATGATCCAATGCATACCACAATATTCTCAACATAAGTTCTGCAAGGCTGTCTTTGATTTCATTCCAAAATGATGTTACAATAGCTCCACTGCAAAATAAGACTATCCAACCCAAAAAAAAATGAAATAGAGTCTACTTATAGAAAATATGAACCATGAAACCTCATCAGGACGAAATCCCATCCAAAATGCATCATAAAGACATGATATGAGTCATTTCCTAGATTTTAGGGAGGTTAGAAACCATTCCCTAAAGTTCAGTTATGAACTAGGAGTGTGTGTCCCTTACTTTAAGTTACATGTTCCCTCATGATAAGAGGAAAAAAACAACTCAATTAATCTAATTCCAACTCATAAGACAACAAAACCTCGAATTTATGACATTTTCTGAGCTTGAAAAGTGTCCTAAGGAATCCAATGCAGATGTGTAACACTTTCTGACAAAAGTATAACATAATTTTATAGAAGCGTAGCAGAAGTTTGCAGCCATTTTTGAGGCACTTTTAGGAGTCTAAATCCAATTCTAAAAGAACGGTCAACTAGCCCCATGTGTCTAGTTTCGATAACATATTTAAGTCTTAAAAATTACCCATTTGAAGGCCTCCAAAAATTCATTCTCCCAAGGTTATTCCAGAAGCGTAGCAAGGCCTCCAAAAAAGTGGCAGAAGCATAGAAAATGAGTGGGTTTTTGGCATTTTCTGCAAAATTAAAGAATGTCATGCAAAGAGGGTTCCTGATATGTGATGTACTCATCAAAATGAATCCAAAAATATAAGAAAATAATCATTTGGATGCCCCTAAAATGAGCGTAACAAATTTTTTCTACGCTTTTCTGGAGACCAAATTTCCAAAATTGCTAAAATCTAGAATTTTCCAAAACGAATTTATGCAAAAATAGGGCTTGAATATGGATCAATATCTCTCAAAAAATAACATTTTTTGCAAAACTGAGAGGTGTTTTTGTTCTTTTTCAGGTTATGAACACAAATTACCTCCAACTTTTGAAAATCCTTTCCCATTTTCTCATAATATAGGTTTGAATTTGATCACTCAAAATTTCCAGAAGCGTAGCACACTCTGAGCCGAAGTGTAGCGCCTACTTTGAGAGGGATTTTTTAGGCCTTTCGAGAGAATTTTTAGGATTAAAATGGTATGGTTGGAAATATTAGGATGTATGATACAAAATTAAGTCATCACGAACTACAAAACACTTCTCCAAACCCCTGAAAAATGGATTTGAAGAAAACCTATTCAAAAGTGCAGAAAATGACTAGGAGAAACTATATTTTTGGCATTTCTCTCAAATCATAACACCTGTGCACAAACTGAAGGAGGTTTGTGTTCTTTGGGCTATGCGTGACAAAACCTCTTCCAATTTTGTAAAACTTATCTCCATTACTTCAAAAATGGATTTAAAGCCAAACTGTCCATGTGTGCAATGTAAACCCTAGCTTGATCACAAAACTCTGAAAATGATGCCATGGGTCTGAGTTGGCTCAATCCTGGAATGATGACCTGCCTTATGAACTTTTTTATCACTCTCCATAGTAGTTGTGTACACATTCAAACCCTCCTATATGAAATGAGTGGGTAGGTATGATGAATTTGGGAAAAAAACGGATATGGATAGGGTAGGTTTAGGGGCTCTGATGAGGTATGAGGAGGTTGAGGAAAATTCCCAAATATTTTTGAGAGAGTAGGATAATGTGTTAGCTCAATAATACAGGTGGAATCACTTGAAATGGGTATGGGAAAGTGAGTCAAAATAGGAAACACAAAGATTTTCTAGTTTTGTTGTGAAAGTGTAGTGGGGACTTAGGGTTTTGATGGAAGAAGGGTAAAGGGAACTGTAAATGGTAGGGGGTATTGTGGTAGGGTTTGTGAAGAATGAGTGAAGGTTTAGGTGGTGGGAAAAGGGTCTCCAATTGACTAAACCAATTAATGAAGGAGAAACCCTAAAATGGAGGAAAGCAAAACCCTAATGATGAAAAACACTCATACAATCTTGAATTGACTTGAAGAAAGCTTTGGAATGTCAAATTATTGGTTTTGGAGGTAACTTGAGGTTTGAAGAATTTTTTTTATTCTTCAAGGTCTATGTACATTCCCTTAGACCACTTTTGTCCATGACTAGGTATACTTGTTGCTAAAGAAATCACTTCTGTTGATAAGTTGAATTATACACCTGTAATGATGACATTTCCCTTACTGAAACTAGTGGAAAATAAGCTTGTAAGTTGAACATGATATCCTCCCTCCATAATCTTCTCACAGAACCTAAAACATCCAGTCCTTTCAAAAAATATTTTGGCCAAAGGTGAAACATTGATTTCTTGCATGGTGAAGGGTTCTAATATGAGGTGGCACCCTCCCTTGAAGTTTTTCTTCTCACTCTCCATCTTTTCTATCAGTGAAAGGATGAAAACCTAGTTTGTAGATGTAATGGTTATGTGTAGTGTAATTTTGGAAAAAAATAGTATAGGGATGGGGTAGACTTAGAGGGTGAGATGAAGGGTTTTAAAGCCAGGGAAAATTCTACAAAAAATTCAGGAAATATGCTTGCATGTTGGCTCCATGATATGAGTGAAATAAAGTGAAATGGATGTGAGGAAGGTGGTCAAATGAGGAAAACATGGGAATTTCCCAGTTTAACACTTGAAAATTGGCTAGAAATTAGGGTTTGATGAAAAGGGCTCTTAGGAAGGGTATGGATCATGGGGAATGACAGTATGATGTATGTGGGAAGTGTAGGATAATGTTTGATGAGATGGTTAGGGTTTGTTTCACTAGAATCATTCAATGATATGAAGAAGTGGAAATATAATGGAGTATGGAGTGAGTATGAAAATCAATAGTAAGCTTAATAATTTAACCACAAGAGGGTATAAGAAGTCGAATTACTATTGTGAGAGTTCTAAGAACTGATGCCAACAAGTCTTGAGCTTGTTTAAGTGGCCTGGGAGCCCAAAAAATCTAATTCTGAACTCTTTCCAAAAGCGCAACATTATGTAGCAGAAGCATAACAACTACTTCCAGAAGCGTATCAACTTGCTACAAAAGCATAACAACGACCAAAAGAAGCGTAGTAGAAGTTACAAAAATGTAACCAAGTATTCTCAAAGTGTAACAAAGTGTTTCTTGGAGTATTTTCTGCCTTTGTTTCGAACCCTTGACCACTAAGGAGTGAAATGGAGGTAAGAGAGGAGCTATACCACACAACAAAAGAGAATAATAAGTTTGGATGAGCTTCTTTTGTCCTTTATAAGCTTTGAAATGACTTTTTTGTCCTGTAGTGAAACAATAAGACAATTTTTCCTTTTGAAAACTTTTGACATTAAAACACATTTTTAAATAAGACAACTTATCTTACTTTTTCTTCCTAAGTATTCTAGCTCACCTTTTAATAGACTTATGAGTGAAATGAAGGATTGGTTGCCTTGTTTGATGACAAATTAGACTTTTTCAAAGGCAAAATAATGACACCTAGACAATAGATGTAGATGAGATGGAGTGAATGACCTAAGTCTTCTAAATGATAATGAAAGTGATGTGCTTTAAAGTGATGATGACCATGGATGAGATGAGGGGAGCAGCATTTGTGACCTAGACTCGTTCAGTGACCAAAATTTATTTTGAAAACTTGTTTGAAAAGACCAAAAAGTTTAACCTATGTGCTCAAGAGTTCATAAATCTTGCTCAAAATTGAAAGTTACAGGATTGGGTTGAAACCAGGATGGTTGTGTAGATCTTGTCTTCCTAATTCCGGCACCGTGAATGGTTCGAAAAACTGATGTCGTATGAGGGAGATATCATGTTCTGATTGAATTACCAAACAACTAAAATTTGAGACAGGGTTCCCTGGGATGCCCAGTCAGCATGTAGGGTGAATAATCAGCAAAAGGAATATTCTGAGGAATATTCCTTTCCTCAAAACCAATCCTAGGCTGACATGTGGTGTGATTTCATTTGTTTAATGGTTGTATGTGTTTTTTTTATGAGCCAATCAGAGGGTGACACGTGGCCAGCCCCGAGGCCGCCACGTGTCCCCTTAGTGGTGTAGTAAAATTTTGTTAAGGCCACAGGAGTCGACCCCGCGGCCTCCAGAAAAGCAACCACACAACTTAACTGCTCGTGCTACGTTGGTACTTAACCCTTATAACAGTCGGGTTATATTTAAACTTTATTGCAAAGTGGAGTGGGGGTTGGGGACCGTCAGCGGTCCCAACCCGCCAATGGTCCCATAGATCTTGGTCACATGTTACAATAATAAACATTTCAACAAATGCAACCTCTGACATTTGCCAATAGTCTCAACCTTATCACATTTTTCACGGTGATAACTTCGTGTGGTTAAATCCATCTCCGCCAGTTTCGTTAACCCGCGATTTAAACTCTAGTGTTAAACCTTATCCAACCACGGTACAAGTAGAGTTCCGCTCCACCGTAAGTGGTAACTTCAGGTTCTGGGGGTTGGCATGTGGCCACCCCCAACCACAACTTTAAATGCCATGGTTAGGCTGGAAGGATTCTTGGAGGTGCCCTAAATTTGTGCGGATTGCACTAAATTGACTCCAGTTAAGTGGAGTCCTCCACAATTAGTGGAGATTTTCTAGGTGTTTTTGGGAAAATGAGTTGGAGACTCAATTTTCACCCATTTAGAGTGAATGAAGAGTCATTTTAGATTAATTGGAGCATTATGGAGCCATTGGTGTAGAGAAAACAACCATTATAGGCCTATAACTACATTTATTTGCAAAATTTTGAGCATAATGAAAGATGGACATGCCATTGGGAGCTGGACCATTAGATGTAGCTCAGGAGGGGTGAACTGCTTCATCATGCCTATTGTGTAAATGTTATGTGGTGACTTATTTCTCTAATTTTCACTGCTGTTCAGCGTTATTAGTGCTTATTTCATGCTTCAAATTCACTAAAATCATGTATAATTCATGATTAAAATCCTCAATCCTTAATAAAACTAAAGAGACAAGTATGCACATGTTTATAAAATGAAAAGACACTTAGCACAACAAAAATAATACAGTCCTTTCAGATCATATTAGTATCAGAGCTAGAGTTTATTCTCTGGTGTTGTTTTGTGCAAAATAATTTTTTAACTGTTTGCAAGTTTTTAGATGCTTACTAGGCTCAAGCTCAAAAGAGGAGAAGGCAAATTGGTGCGAGTAGAAATGTCTCAAGAAGAGCCAAAGCAAAGGAGAGAAATATTGCCACAATATCCACCATCTAGTTCACCTCATAAGGAAGCAAAAGCTGCATTAATCATGTCTCATAGAGAAGGAGAAATCCATGAAGAAGTTGATCCCAAAGATGAAGAAAGAGTGTTTAGGAAATAATTTCTTGACATGACTGAGATGGTTAGAATCCTTTATCAAGAAAGGAATGAGAGACTAGAAGGAGAAGGATCCAAAATTCACAAGGAAGGACAAGGAGCTTCAGGAGGTCACAATGATTAAGATAAGTCAAAGAAGGGCAATGGAGGAAATGGAGGCAATGGAGAGCCATCATCCTCACCCTCATCATCATCATCCTCTACTTCATCTTCAGTACATTAGCCACACAAGTCAAAGAACAATGGTAAAATTCATTTTTTAAAACTTGATGTTAAGTTTGAATTGCCAATGTTTAATGGTGAAGTCAATGCATAAAAGCTTGTTAATTGGATTAGGAAATTGGATGTCTATTTGAGAATCTAGAACCTTCAAGTTGATGATACCAAAATCCAATTAGCTTCATTGAGAATGGAAGGTGCAACACTTGTTTGGTGGGAAGCCAAGGAAAAGGAGGAGATCAATAAACATGGTAAGATTATTCTATCATGGACTGATTTCATTGGTGCGATAAAAAACAATTTTATCCATTAGCTCATATGCAGAAAGCCATAATGAACTGACAAAACCTTATACAATTGAAGGGACAAAATGTGCAAGAATACACCCAAGAATTTAGGAGAAGAGCTCTCTTATTAGGGGTAGATTTGCAGAGCCAAGATACTTTGCTCAAGTACATAGAAGGCTTACATAGCTACCTAAAACATACTATTCTCATGTTTAACCCCACAAGTCTAGATGAAGTGTGTGTTCAGGCCACACATCTAGAAGCTAGAGGGAAAAATATTTCTGAAGAGGGTATAAAGAAACCTTTTAAGGGTAAAAACAAAGAGAAGACCTCAAAAGGTAAAATAAAAAAGAATGCATCTGTTAAGAAAGAGGGAGAAAAATTGGTTTGTAAACATTGTTCAAAATAAGGCCATGATGAAACTCATTATTGGAAATTACATCCTGAAATGAGGCCCAAGAAATACAACAACAAAGCACAACAAAAAACTACAGCTACAACTCAACATGATTTAGGAGAGGATTCAGATGATGAATCTAAGATTACAACCATGGGATTGAAGAACATGAATGGGAAAGAAATTGAAACTAAACCTAGTACTAATACATCAAACTGTCACATACATGCTCCAAATGAATAAGAAAGAATTGAACTATTTCATGTGAGAGTCATATCCAAACATACCAAGATTGACACATTGTTTGACAGTGGGTCACAAGAAAACTTAATCTCTGAAGACTTGGTCAAGAAACTTAACCTTGAGACCATATCACATCCAAAACCATATCCACTTGGTTGGATTTGTAAGGATGCAAATTTATAGGTTTCAAAGAAATGCATATCGTGGTTTGAAATCACTACACATTTTGTTGACACAATTGAATTAGATGTGGTTCTGCTTGACATAACAAGTATTGTGTTGGGGAGTCCTTACTTGTATGACAGGAAAGCGATATTCCATCACCATGAGAAAAAATATCATTTATTCAAAGATGGAAAGGAGCACATTGTTAGAGAACATCGCAAGAAGACAAATATTGCTATGGTAAATGCTAGACAGGTAAAGAGGCTTTTAAATTCAAGTAAGAGTTTTTTTATTCTAATGATTAAGCCTAAAGATGATGTTAATCATGAATAATTTGAGGGATGTGATCCTAATTTTAAATCATATTTATATGATGTAGTTAATTCTCATCATGAGATGTTTCAAGAGCCGACAAGATTGCCTCCAAAAAGAGAGATTCAACATGAGATTCAGTTGCAACAAGATTGTCCTCTTCCAAATATCGGTATGTATCGCATGTCGATAATGGAGAATGCTGAAATAAAGAGGCAAATAAAAGAGATGTTAGACAAAGGAATCATAAGGCCAAGCACCTCACCATGTAGTTCACCCATAGTCTTGATTCCAAAGAAAGATGGGACTTGGCGCATGTGTGTAGACTTCAGAGCTTTGAACAAGATTACGGTAAATAATCGATACCCACTCGCAAGGATAGATGATTTGCTTAATCATCTGAAAGAAGAAATTTTTTTCACTAAGTTTGATTTACGAAGTGGATATCATCAAGTAAGAATTGCAGAAAGTGACATATGGAAAACTGCATTCAAAACCAAACAAGGACTCTTTGAGTGGCTAGTTATGCCATTTGGTTTGTGTAATGCACCTGAAACTTTCATGCGTGTTATGGATAGTGATTTGTGTCCATTTCTTGTTGACTTTGTGATTATGTACTTAGATGACATATTTATTTTCAGTAAAACAAGAGAAGAACATGTATTGCATGTGAATAGATTGCTTGATGTTTTGAAGAAAGATAAATTGTTTCTTAAGATGTCAAAGTGTGAGTTTGGAAATACTTCTTTGGTTTATTTGGGACACATTGTAGGAGGAGGAGAGTTGAGAATTGATACTTCTTAAGTGGAAGCCATTTTGAATTGGCCCACACCCAAAATAGTAACCGAGGTAAGAAGTTTCTTAGGTGCAACTCAATATTGGAGAAATTTTATTGCTAACTTTTATGCCATTGCAGCTCCTATGCATGCAGTGATATGTCTGAAGAAAGGCTTCCAATGGGGAGGCAAACAACAACAAGCTTTCAAAGCTTTAAAAGACAAGATTAGTTTAGCTCCAGTCCTTGCATTACCAAATTTGAGACAACCATTCGAGATTCAAACTGATGCTAGTGATTATGCCATGGGCGCAGTTATTTTGCAGCATGGTAAGCCTATCACTTTTCATTCTGAAACATTCAATGGTGTTGTAACTAATTATTCTACCTATGAAAAAGAACTATATGCATTGGTACAAAGCGTCAAGAAGTGGAAACACTACTTAATGGGTAAAGGAACGATTGTGCATACCGATCACCAACCATTACAATACTTGCAGTCGCAAAACAAATTGTAGCAATCACGAAATTTTAGATGGATGGGATTTCTTCAAAAGTTTCACTTGGTTATAAGGTACAAGAAGGTATTTTCAATAAAGTTGCTGATAAGCTTTCAAGGCCAATCATTAGTGCATCTTGTTATAGGTCAATTTGGGTATCATTCCCAATGACTTGGTTAACTGGGCATCATCTCCAGGACCAATGAATAAGGGTCTATCATCCCCTATCATTTCAAGTTGATACATGCCCTAAGACAAGAACAAGACAAATAAAGCATGACTTTCATCAAGCAAAGGTTTCCAAGGTTTGAAGTTTATTATATAGCATATGAGAGCTCACCAACGCTGCCTCTAAGGGGACTAAGTGCGTTGCATATGTAGGTAGCCCCATGCAAGATTGCTCTACAAAGCACTTCCCGACATATACGGGTGCGTTGGTCACATTGGGAGAGAAATTCTCATTGTTCTAGAATCTCCACTTGGCTAGTGCCTTCTAGAAGAGTTCACATGTGTCAATCTTTGAATCCAAGTGTCCATTTGACATCTACAAGATTGGGAACATGTCTTGCTTATTATTGGAAAGTCATTGATTGTAAAACTACCTCAACCTCTCTATAAATTGAGCACAGATCTGGGTGCTTGGTAAGGAAGAATTTTAGTAGATAAATGCTGGTGGATTTTCAATTGAGAGTTAGATTTGTGTAAAAACTGTTGGAGAGATTTATACTGTGATGAGTCTAGGAATGTTGCTGGAATGGTCACTTCAAATCAGTCACTAGGTTGTAACCTCTCCTTCTATCATCAATAAATAATACAACTTACTTTTCCCTATATGCATCTGTATTGGCTTTGATTTTCCATATTTTAAGATCGTAGTTGATGTATATGGTTTATGCTTTACTGATTTAGGAAAATAACTTGAATAAACATCTGTATTATTGTTATCTTCTGCTGTTTAGTGTTCATTCTTGTAGGAAGCATTTTGCATAAACCACTTGAATTTGAAGCTGCAACAGAAGTGACGGAAGGAACCATTTAGAAGCGCTTGGATTACAAGTAAGCTTCTAACCTATTCTATGTGTTTGTTCTTAGTTAGGAAAAGAAGTCGTATAGTCTTTAATCTGTTATTCTAGATTATCACCTATCTAGGGAAGCATGTTTTATCCGTAATTCACAATTCTGTCCAAAAAATTGGCGACTCCGTTGGGGAGAATTTCTCTTAGTTCTAGGTGTTTTAGCCTCTGATTTGTTCTATTTATCCACCCAGTAGTTTTTATTCACAATGATCAAATTTTTTTAAATATTAATTTGCAAAAGAAGTGTGTTAAACAGTGGTGTTTTTCCTTATACACTGCGTCAGACACACTCTTGGATAAGACACAGTGCTTTGCAGAGCACTGTCTCCCTTTCAGGCCTGCATTGCAGAGCACTGTCTCCCCTTAGAGACTACGTTGCCTCTTGAAACCATCCAAATTCCCTTGAATTTGTCTTTGCAAATTGATTCAGTTTGTTTTCTGTTGTGTTTTGAAAAGTTTGAACCTCATATTGACCAGTGAATCTATATATTTCTTCCTCCTTTGAAAGAAAATTTGTTCAATGTTTGTTTAAAACGTTTTTCTTTATCATTGATAGATTTATTTCGAAGTATTTTTATTGTCGCATTAAGCTCATTTGCTTTTGAAATATGAAATTGTCGTAAATTCTTCATTTCCTGATAGGAGAAATTGTTGTTAAATTCCTCATTTTTCCTTCAAAAGAAAAATTGTTGTTTGTATTCCTCATTTCTCGAAAGTAAAAAGCATTTGATTTTTTGGTTTAGTGCAGTTGGTTCTTTTCTGCATTCATAAAATTAAAGGAACTGAAAAAAGAAAAACTTGCATTTGCATGTAGGATTTTGTGTTTTTTTTGCAAAAGGAACAATTAGGAAATCTGCATTTACTTTGTGCTCATTGATTTTTTTGCTCACAAATTGTTTTCTCTTTCCACTTAGTAGCTAGGTTTTCTTTGAAGAAACTAAAAGTGAAATATTGTTTATCATTCTTAGTTTGCATTTTAGGATTTTCCTACACATCTTCACAATGAACCTTTGAAAGGAAAATTGTTAAGCAAGATCAACATAAAATTAATCTCAATTTACCTAACAAAGCATTGGAACCATAACGATCACATTTCAAAGGTCTAGGATAGAGACGTGTTCCGACGTCGTAAAACATAACAATTGTTGTTAACTTGTTTGTGATACATTCCGAATGTGATACCTCACTCCACGTACGTAAGTATATCGTAGCTCGTCCATGTACTTTTGGGTATATTGGGCGGTGTTACAGTACGATAAGTATAAAGGGGTGCTCTCACTGTGCGGTTTCACATCAGACAACGCTAATACAGACTTGGGCCTCCACGTACCTTCGAGTATTTTTGGGAGGACAACTTTTAGGTGCTATCCATCCATAGTGAACCAAGTCGGCCGCCTTGTAAATTGTGATACATCGAACACAACATTCGTGGAGATTGACTGCCCGTACTTCTTGGTTCGCCAAGAGGTATTATGCAGTTCACAGTTTCTTGGTAATACCTTTTGCCTAGCATTACCCTTTTATTTTGTTTATTTGTTTTTGGTTAAAATAAATTAGTAATCGTGGAAGAAAAAAATCCTTTCCCCTATCGTTCGCGTAGACTAGAGTTAAAACCACCTTTACCACCAGAAGTTACTTCTGGTAGGCAAAGGCGATCACAATTTTCCGAATCAAGTATAATTCGTACCTCTGGTGAAACATCATTTTCCCACAAACTAGAGTTAGCTAAAATTGTTTCTACACATCTCGGTTCGTCTACTGTTGTCGAAACAGAGTCTTCACAGCTACCCATGATCACGATCCATCCAATCAGTGAGACCATACCTCCTAGACCCGAGGTTGTTCAACCAAAAATTGATCCAGATCCTGTCTCTTCTTTGCCAGAACATCTGAATCTAGAAGTCGAACAACCGGAAGTTGTTCCTACGTTGGTCATCCGACAATTTTCTGTAGCTATTGAATCTCCCATATCACACAGTCAACCACCTGAAATATACTTTGGGCCTGATGATGAAATAATTCCACCTGGTTTAATTGTGATTGATGAAATCCCACAAGACAATACACCTTTAAATCCAACCCATTTTGGGGAGGACCTTTACCTGTACGAGTCTTTTTCTCAATCGACACCATCTTCTTTTGTTGATCCTACTCCTTTTCAAATTCTCATCGATTCAAAAGGGTATACATTTGGTCAAGCAACCATGTCTGAACCAACATATTCAGTTGGGCCAGATGTTCCAATTACATTAGCTCCTGCCCTCGCTACCCCATCGATGTTCACAATTTCACCAGAGTCATATTTTTATGGTGGCCCTATGGTCTCATCAGGTTACAAATCATTATCTGGAATTTTCTCTGGTGCATCTTCAAATCCATGGAATTTACCAATGTCATGATTCGGTATTTTAACTGGTAATCCTATCGTAAGTACTGAACGACTTGATTCATTATACACATCGTTAGGGCAATATCAAGCCGGTCCTTCTAGGTCTATTCCTTCAAGTACCATATCAACTGGACTCCCAGCATTTGGAGAGAAATATTTTCCGTCTTATTATCCTCATCATGTTGGGGGGCAACCTTTGGTCACCCAATATGACAGTACTCTGTCACTTTTTGGTCAATATAATGTTGAAACGAATGTTTTTCAATGGCAACCCAGTCTGCCTATCCAACCACAAACAGTTGTACACTTGTATCAACCGGTTCAACCTGTTACACCCACTTCATTACCACTTGTTAATACATCTTTACCCCTGTTACAGAATCAAAATTTTGTACATCAACCTTATCAAGCGGGTCCTTCAACTCAATACCATCAAATGTTGGGTCCACAGACTCCAAATCCTTTGGTTAATTTACAACAACATGTATCCGGAAACATTTATTCACAAGTTGGTCTACCATTTTATGGGATGTCACAATCGCAACTTGGTTATACACATCAAATGAATACAAGTTATTATAATTTGGGTTATAACATTGGTGGAAAAATCCCTTGGCAACCTCAGGCGCAAATGCCTCAAACTTATTTTCAACAAGTATCATATCCAGGTTTTGTTCAACATAATCCTCAAGCGTTTGCCATGCAAAATGACCCCTATCTGGGTTACCACCAACAGATTCCTTATGCTGGTGCTCAAAGGCCTATTGCTCAAGCAATTCCATCTTACCCTAGCTATGCTCAACCTGACCTTAATCGACAATTTCCCTTTGTTGCAACTTTAGAGTTACCATATTTAAATCGGCTAACTAATGATCCAATTAACTCTGCTCCTTGGTGGCCGGTGATACCTCACAAATTACCCATGGATATTCCTAAGTTCAATGGAAACCCTGGAGAAGATCCGTCGACTCATGTCATGAATTATCATTTATGGTGTTCATCAAACTCCCTGAATGATGAATTTGTTCGACTACGTCTTTTCTAGCGTACGCTCACATGTTTGGATGAAAAATGGTATATTGAATTACCTAGAGCTTCTTTTGATAATTTCACAGCCCTAGATACTGTATTTTTGACTCATTTCCAATTATTTATCAAATATGAAACTGGAACGAAACTCTTGACTAATTTCAAACATACTAATGCTACTCACATTTCTGATCATATTCATGAGTGGCGTCGTTGTCGACAAATGGTTAAGGAATTTGTTTCGGATCAACTCCTTGCTGAATGGTTCATTAAGTCCCTGTTATCATCTATAACTGAGGATGTGACTAAGGGTGGCGTCATTAAAAAAGAGAAAGTTATCGCTCGTGCCCAATATTTAGACTTGATTTACACTCAGTCTAGCACGCTCTATGAAAAAATTCCTAACGCGCCGAGATCTAATTTCAATGTTGCTCCTCAATTAAATGACTCTCATGTCGGAGATGGCTTGATAGGCACTGCAAGCACACACCACACTTCTAAATCTGATCCTGCTCCTACTTCCGAAATTAATGTCGTGTCATTTGACAAAGGAAAAGGTGACAAACAACCAAGAAGTAAAAAAAAGGGGAAATCAAAGAAAAAGAAAACTTCAAACCCACAGGAAATATCATTTGATCAACCCTCTGGACCTTAGAAACCTCGTTATCCATGCATAATATGTAATGAGGAACACTTTGTTAGAGATTGTCCTCACTGTGCTAAAGTCTAAAAAATCATTAAGACTTCCCATGTGCCAGCTGTGTTGACAGACCCATTTCCAAGTCCGGACACTAATTTGGTTGCTACGGATCCAGCTTCTAGTTCCCAAGTATTAATGTCACCCATCACAAAACCTTCAATAGATATTTTGGTGTCAACTTGTAATATATATTATGGTAGTCAAGCCACTGATCAACCTACTACCTCGACTACGAATCCGTCTAAAAAATCAATACCGCTTACTGTTATTCTTGAATTGACAATCAAGCCACCAAAGGGAGTAATTCACAAATTGACATATATTCCTCGAGCAAGAACTGCACAAAATTATAATATAGTTGAAGATTTGGCTCAATCCCCTTCAGCTATGTCTACTCTTGAGGTATTACAAAATTGTACCTCCCAAAAACAGGCTTTATTGTCGGCCATTGGTGGAATTGATCCGAATGATTCTAATCTTGTCGTCTTTAATCATACGGGCTATGTACTGCAACTACTAGCAGAATTGGAATTCTCCATACAAGTAAATGTTCTCAATCACCTTGTTCATCGCACTATTATTGATGAGGGAGAATATACATACATTATGTCTCTAAACTGTTGGAATTCACTTGGCTCGTCGCGCTTATCACAATCATCAACGACGTTGAAGGCATTTGATGGATGTACATATAAAACTTGTGGTATTATTAATAACCTACATGTCGAGCTAGGGAGAAAAACAATGAATATTGATGTTGAGGTTGTTGACGGACCCCTTGACTATAATATTTTACTTGGAAGGCCATGGGTATATGCAATGACTGCTATTTTTTCTACATATTTTAGAATGATTGCCTTTCCACATAAAGGTATGATTACTGCCATTAATCATTTATCCTTCTTTGCCTCTGCTTTATAGGTAACTGGAAGCGTTTCATTCGTTCACTCACCCCAACTAGAACTTCAGAACATTGGTGTAAGACTCTTAAAGGATTCCACTCTTATGGGAACCTTTTCGTTACCGCCGCCCGCGACATCGACAGAAATTGCAAGTATAGAGACCTGCTACATGATCTCTTCCACTCTATCTGGCTTAAGGGAGAGTACACATGATTCTCAAATTTCTACTTTGGATGAATTTTTACTGCCCAACCCTATTGATCTGGCATAGCAATCAATATATATGGCTTGGGTGGCAAATCTGAAATCAACGTCGCTGAGTGTTTGGGTTGATCGTTCCTTAGATTTTGGTACTCCATTTGATCCTTTTTCCTCAATGTTCTTGATATATGAGAATATTTTGGAAGCCATGATGTCAGAAGGAGAACCATGGGAAGATTATCATCATCGTTCCCATCTTCTTAATTATGAGGAAAATAATCTTAGTGAACTATATCACCCATCCATCAAAAATTTATTTTCAAATTATTTTCCCATTAATGCAATCGATTCCGAGCAAAATCTATCAAATATTGAAGAAACCATTTCTATCGATATTTCGACCAAACCTGGCATTGTAGAGAATATTCATGTCGGTGTATCTTGTTCTCCATCAGAAATCAAATCATATCACTCTCTATTTCATGAATTTCGTGACGTATTTGCTTGGTCTTACAAGGAAATGCCAGGCATAGATACTAGTATAGTTGAACACACTATTAATATGTATCCTGATGTCAAACCGGTGCGTCAACGGCTTTGTCCTGTTCATCCGAAGAAAGCTGCTGCAATAAAAATAGAAGTTGAAATTTTTTTGCGTGCTGGTTTCATTTACCCTGTTCCGATAACTGAATGGGTTTCCAATATTGTTCCTATTATGAAAACACAAGGAACCATTAAAATGTGCATCGATTATTGGGATGTTAATCATGCTTGCCCAAAAGACAACTATCCTACTTTCTTTATCGACTAGATTATTGACGATTGTGTTGGTTGTGAAATCTTTTCATTCATGGATGGATTTTCTGGCTACAATCAAATTAATATTCGCCCATATTATCAACATAAGACAACATTCAATGAGTAATGGATTAAATAACATTAGGGAAATTTTTCAGAGAGTAATGGATTATGCTTTCAATGACATCAAGCACATTATTCAACCATATCTAGATGATTTACCAACGCATTCACGAAATTAGACTGATCACCCGACGCATTTGAGAGCCATTTTCTTACGCTACCAACACTACAAAATATGCCTCAATCCACATAAATGTGTGTTTTGTGTTGGTTTTGGTCATTTTCTTGGATTCGTATTCTCAAAAGAGGGAATTCGAATCAACCCATTGAAGGTTTAGGCCATTCTTGATTTGCCTACACCATCAAACTTACTTCAGATATAGAAAATTCAAGGAAAGGCTAACTTCCTAAGAAGGTTCATTCCAAATTATGCCGAAATGGCTAAATGATTTACTCGAATCTTGAAAAAGGGGGTTCCCTTCCATTGGGACAAATTTGCGCAAGATTCTTTTGATGTTGTCAAGGAAACTCTTATCTGAGCGTCATTAATGTATCCCCCTAATTATCAAAATGATTATTTCCTATATATCGCCGCGGCCGAAACGACCATTGCTATGGTATTGGTCCAAGTAGAAAATGGAATTGAACATCCGATCTATTATTTGAGTCATAATATCAATGATACAGAAGTTAAGTACTCATATGTAGAAAATCTTGCCTTGGCAGCTATTCAAGCTGTCCAAATATTTCGCCATTATATCCTGCTCCGAAAAACAACAACAGTTTCAGATTGCAACCCCATGACTTATATCTTATCACGTCAATTACTGGGGGGAAAATATTCAAAATGGATTTTCATTTTGCAGGAATTTGATTTGAAATTTATCAAATCCAAGTCAAAGAAGTCTTTAGTTTTGGCTGAGCTTCTCTATGACCTTCCCTCTGATAGTACTGCAACTATGTCAGAACCATCAATTCTCGATGAGTCTCTGTTTCTGATCGGATCATTTGATCCTTGGTATGGGGATTTCATCATTTATTTCCAAACCCAAAATTTTCAACCTAATACCTCTCACTCTAAACAACAACGTATTCGATACCAAGCCAAAGATTATATGATCATTGGCGATACACTTTATCTTCATGGTGTTGATACCATTTTAAGGAGGTTCCTCACTCATGAGGAGGCCGAAAAAGTATTAAATGATTTTCATGCTGGGGCTTGTGGTGGACATGTATCTGGATATGCTACCACGCAGAAGATACTCTGCGCTTGTTACTTTTGGCCTACTATTTTTCAAGACTGCATCCTTGAGGTCAGAAGTTGTCATGTGCGCCAGATTTTTGATCGTAAGATCCGCAAACCGCCAATGCCAATGCATCTTGTTGTATTTGCGGGACCATTTACGAAATGGGGTATTTACTTCATGACTTGTAACCCTCATTCGTCTGCGGACATGGTTATATGATTGTCGCAGTCGACTATTTTACCAAATGGGCCAAAGCGATACCCACATTCAACAACACAGGACAAACAACTGCATTGTTTTTCTTTAATCATGTTATTGCACGGTTTGCGGTCCCATAGGCTACAGTTACAGATCATGGGAAGAATTTTCGCAACCACATGATGTATGAATTGATTGCCAAGTTAGGATTGTCACATGATAATTCTACTACTTATTATCCACAATCAATTGGAAAGTTGAGGCTATCAAAAAAATTCTTAAACGAATGCTTCAACAAATGATAGGAGTTCGTAAAAGAAACTGGCATTTGATCCTGTACTCCGTCTTGTGGGCGTATCGAACCTCGGTGAGAAACGCAACCGGATTTACCCCTTTTCAATTGGTGTATGGTCTGGAAGCTATCTTACCAATCCAATGAGAAATATCATCGTTAAAACTCACAATAGACTTGTTACCTGACACCTGATAAGAAGAAGCGCGTCTCCTTAACCTCATCCATCTTGATGAAACACGTTGTGAATCCCAATTGGCCAACGAAGCGCATAAGAGACATATAAAGGCACAATACGACAAAAATGTACAGCTTCGCGTCTTCTCAGAGGGCGATTTGGTCCTTCTTTACGATCAAGAAGTTGATGTAATAGGAACAGGGAAATTTGAGCCATTATGGCATGGCCCCTATATTTTCAAAAGAGTTCTTTCTAAGGGTGCCTATGAGTTAGTTTATTACGATGGAATTCCATTGGCACTACCCAGAAATGGGTTGTATCTGAAACGTTACTATGCTTAATCATGAGCATAGTATTTTTTTGTATTATATTGTATATATGCTGTTGATTTGCATTCACTATCTTAAATTGTTTTTAGATTTTTCTTGATGTTATTAATCCGCTTTACATTCATCACAGATGTCTGAATATCTGGAACCATTTGTTTGATATGCTGATGGTGCTAGTCATAGTACACAGAATCTATCCTCTACAGCATGGGCCATTTTCGCTCCGAATGACGAGTTAGTGAGTTTTAAAGGGATTTTTATTGGTAGATAGATGAACAATATCACTGAGTATAGTGCGTTGATCTAACTTCTCTCTGATGCCATTTCATTTGGTATTTACTGCATAATCATAAGCTTAGACTCACAACTTGTGGTATTACAACTCACTAGTATTTATACTGTTAGAAATCCAACACTTAGATTGTTCCTAAGAGTTCGAATTTTGGAAAGACATTTTGATTTTATTCAATATCAACACATTTCTAGAAATTTGAACACATTGATTGATTCATTAGCTAATCAAGTTCTAGACAGAAATTTGCAACATATGTTAAAAAAAAACATTCACATCATTGAATAGGATTGCAGAATAAACATAGGAAAAACTCTGAAATCATATAGATAGACAGTTATAGGTTTTTACAAAATTTGTGCCCAAGAAACATTGGTCATCTGACCTCAAAATGTATGCAAAATGTCACAAGTAAACTAGTGGTTCTTGTGGTAACATGCTATAGATCTAGCTATCCTACGAAGTAACTGCATCCAATGGTTAGGAACCCCAATAGTGTGTCGCTGTAGTTGCATAGGAAGCTCTTCGATCCGACAATCCACAATCCCGAAGGTCAAACCCTTTATGTGCTACTGAAGCTCAGTCAAGGTCTCAGCCATATCAAGATCCCGAAGGACTGCTCTCCCGATAGCCCTCTCTTCTGGCACATCTGCTTCGTGCTCCGGTTCGACTACTAGTTGAAAATGACCAAAATCTGCATTACATCAAACATTTCGTTTGGTCTTGGGAAAACATAAAAATAAAAAAACATTGTATAAACCTTAGGAAAATAAAAAAAACATGGTCAAAACATTCGTCCCCATTGCACCCCACTAAGTGCCTTCTGGTAATGCTAAATTTGGATCTCCTTGGAAATCAACGCCTGCGTATGCATACTCATCGATGGCGATGATCTATCGCTGGAAACATGAAAAGAATGCAGTATAGAACACAACAGTCAATTGGCTTGCATGATGACCCATGAGTTCTACCCATCTCTGCATCCGAGTATCTCTAGGACCAGCTACATCTAGTGTCACATGTTGTGGCTTCATCAGTGGAATCCGTTCTAAAGCGAAGGATATAAGGATTGAACCATTACTGAAATTATTCTTCCTTCCTCGATTTGCTTTGTTCTATTTTTCCTTTATCTGAGATATAACAGCTTCAGACCAGTTGAAGACTATTGGCTCCATACACTCTAGCGCATACTGCATATACGATCTATTCACTACATGTAGTGTAACGGTGCCAAAAATTTTAGCGATCATGAAAAGGATAGTTCTCAAAGGCAAATATCTGACATCCTGGATGTTTATTTTTCCATCTTTGCTAGGTTCTGCCCCTTGATAGCAATACTGCAGAATATAATCCCTCACTGTCTCTCCTCCAACGGTAGACCCTAATAGTGAAATGGGCAAACCTCTCCTCGACAAACCTGTAAGAAAATACACATCCTTAGCTGTTATGGGAGCCACTTGGTTCTTAATATGAAATTACTCTATCACTAGATCCCATGCATGAAATAAGAACTCCAAGATTTCTATTTGTTGCCTCATTCCCGACAACTTGAAGTACTTAAGCAATCCATAATCTCACAGGGCTCTTACTGTACCTAGATTGTTTAAGGCAATCATATTTTGTTCTTCATGTTCTATTTCCCTCCATGTAATTGTCATTATAATCCGATGGAAACCTGAAATACAACCATAAGATCCATTAGATTCCATTCATTACAAAAAACTAGGCAAATTTTGGGCATGATGAGAAAATAAAAAACTTATACTGCGCCCAACGCACTCCCTAACAAGAGAAAATGCATTGCACATGCAAGTATGCTTCACTATACCTGCTATGCAACATAGGTTTCGACATTTAGGGGTGTGTTTCCCTCACTTTGGGCAGAATTTACCCTAGGGGGCCTTAAAACCCTAAAAATTTGTAGAAATTGGAGATGAAATGAATACGAAAGGAAAGAGGAGGTTCATGGAACTAATCTAGATCAAAAGACGACAGAATCCGTCCACAGACATGATCACAATCAACAGATGAAGTTTGGGGGAAAAATCAAGTCCAGAGCTACAAAATGCAAATGGTAACTATGGAATGGTAAAAATGAATAGTGAAACTACTTTTAATAGTCATTTAATTATTTGCAAGTTAAATTTATTGCTATAACTATAGTTTTATTATGTTTTTATCATGAAACAGGTATTTTTAATCCATTTGATGTTGTTCTGAATAGGAAATACAACTGATGAACAAATTAGTCGTGCATATTTATTCAAAGAATGACCTGACCACAATGCATACTTTTTCTCCTTATTTTTTGAGCTTTGTTAAAAAGGAAAAAGGATTTGAAGTGCACTTTTATCTCTTTTTCGAGCTTCGATAATAGCAAAAAAGGAACCCCTAGAGTCTTCTTTCAGCTCTTTTCAGACTTTAATAATGTGAAAATATTTCCGAGCACTTGTCTTTTCGAGCTTGTAAAAGTAAATGAATTGATATCTACTCAGTATAAGTTTAACCCTTTTCCAGACTGAGATAGATTATTTACGAAAAAGGAATACCTTGGTTAAACATGACTAAAGAGGTTCTCTTAGATATTATTTTACACTTTTTCGGGTTTGAGTGACAAATTTACGGAAAAGTACTTATGGAGTTTTCTTTCATCCTCTTTTTCAAACTCTCTAAATATGAAAAAAGACTGGGTTATCACTGTCGTTAAGCTCGTTAAAACATAAAATAGCGACGGGCTTGTCGATCATGGCAAGAATCGAGTTTCATTCATCGCTAGACTCGTTAAATTATTAAATAGTGATACTTTATTTTCTCGAAGGGTTGAATTATAGATCAAGAAAATGTTACCCTCCTCAAGCTTGTTAAAAAATAAAGAGGTACTGGTCGATAAATTACCAGGGAAAATTTGGGAAAAGTGAGCAAGAATTTCTTTATGGTAGCAAGTTGCTCTTGAACATGACACTTCCTTCACTCCATGTCCATGACTATTTGGGTTGGGTAATCATCTTGATGGTTCATTCATACCTATGGTTCATTATACGTTCACTTCGGTTTTGGGTCAATGCTGCCAACTCATCACAGTGTTGCCGATATGTTCAAGAGAAGTCATCCACTGAATAAAATCATCCTTCTGCAATACTCGTAAACCTTCATTCTCATGACCGTCATCCCTGAAAATTGCTATATCAAGTCATACCCTTGTCTCTGAAATCAGTAACTCCCGTTTAGAAATAAGGTGGCTTCCTGTCGACGACAAATCAATATCTAGGAAGTTCACTTAGAAACATTGAATTCCAGTACCATGAGGCTTGTTACAGCATCGACAAGACCCTCGCTTCCAAACCTTTGACCGAATGATTTTGTTTAACGTTCGACATCAAATCATCTTTTCACGCCTTAAGAAATGTACTGCAGTACCTTGAGGGCCATTTTCATTAATGGTGGTTCTCTCGCGTTTGTTAACAGATCACATCATTGGTTGGTAATCAAGCGATGTCTTTCCATGTTCGACGACAAATCATATATTCGCATGGCTAGACTTGTACCGGAATGATCGAGTGAAAGAGATAAGAAGACCCCGGATCTAGTTTCATCCATCCGGGCTATGATTTCAGGATTTTTGTACACATCATATGTACGGTGACCTTACATACAGATTGTCATCCAAACATAGGCCTATATTTGTAGGCATGTCCGCATTAGACAACATTTCAATGAAGACGACTTTCTGAATTATGTACATGTTATTAGATTGTTTATGTGCTGAACATGGGAATGCCTACCCTCAAAAATTATGATCAAATAGGATGTATCATGATGTAATGTATTGTAATATTGATGCAGGTGGCCACTCTACTTCATCTCCAACCCATCACAGTGTAAAGCATCTCAATCAAATGCTTTTATTATTTTGACCCCATGCTTTAGGGGCAATTGCTATAGGTCAATTTGGGTATCATTCCCAATGACCTGGTTAACTAGGCATCATCTCCAGGACCAATGAATAAGGGTCTATCATCCCCTATCATTTCAAGTTGATAAATTCCCTAAGACAAGAACAAGACAAATCAAGCATGACTTTCATCAAGCAAAGGTTTCCAAGGTTTGAAGTTTATTATATAGCATATGAGAGCTCACCAACGCTGCCTCTAAGGGGACTAAGTGCGTTTCATATGAAGGTAGGCCCATGCAAGGCTGCTCTGTAAAGCACTTCCCAACATCTATGGGTGCGTTGGTCACATTGGGAGCGAAATTCTCATTGTTCCGGAATCTCCACTTGGCCAGTGCCTTCTAGAAGAGTTCACATGTGTCAAGCTTCGAATACAAGTGTCCATTTGACATCTACAATATTGGGAACATGTCTTGCCTATTATTGGAAAGTCATTGATTGTAAAACTACCTCAAACTATCTATAAATTGAGCATAGATCTGAGTGCTTGGTAAGGAAGAATTTTAGTAGAGAAATGCTGGTGGATTTTCAATTGAGAGTTAGATTTGTGTAACAACTACTGGAGAGATTTATACTGTGATGAGGCTAGGAATGTTGCTGGAATGGTCACTTCAAATCAGTCACTAGGTTGTAACCTCTCCTTCTATCATCAATAAATAATACAACTTAATTTTCCCTATATACATCTGTATTGGCTTTGATTTTCCATATTGTAAGATCTTAGTTGATGTATATGGTTTATGCTTTACTGATTTATCAAACTAACTTGAATAGACATCTGTATTTTTGCTATCTTCTGCTGTTTAGTGTTCATTCTTGTAAGAAGCATTTTGCACAAACCGCTGGAATTTGAATCTATAATGGAAGCGATAGAAGGATCCATTTAGAAGCTCTTGGACTACAAGTAAGCTTTTAGTCTATTCTATGTGTTTTTTCTTAGTTAGAATAAGAATTCGTATAGTCTTTCATCTATTGTTCTAGATTATCACCTATCTAGGGAAGCGTGTTTTATCCGTAATTCAAAATTCTGTCCAACACATCTACTTTACTAAAAAATGATTCTATTGTACATGAGAGTTACATAGAACAATATGCACATGATGTTGATTTTCAAGATTTGTATGCTAGTTTGAGTGAAGGGAATCAAGTTGAATAAAAATATTATCACATGCATAATAATTTGCTGTTTAATTTGGGCAAGCTGTGTATACCACAAGGAGAGAGGCTAAGTGTCATGAGAGAAGCTCATTCATCTCTTATTGCTAGACACTTTTGGGTAAGCAAAGCAGTGGCGCATCTACAGAGGTATTGCTATTGACCTTGCATGATAGATAGTGTGTCGCATTTTATAAGAGGTTGTTCTATGTGTGCAACAAGTAAGCCTAGTAATAGGAAGCTTGGGTTGTAAATGCCACTACCGGTACCATCAAGGCCATGGGAGAGTGTATCCATGGACTTTGTTGGAGGTCTACCTATGTCAAGAAAACAACATGATTATCTTTATGTAGTTGTGGATAGATTCAGTAAAATGTGTATACTTATTCCATGTAAGAAAACCATTACAGCTGAAAAAACTACTGAACTTTATTTTCAACATGTATGGGTTCATTATGGATTGCCAACTTCTATTGTTAGCGATAGGGATTCCAGGTTAATTGGGAATTTTTGGTCCAATCTATGGAGTATGATGGACACAAAGTTGAAAAAGAGTACTGTTTTTTATCCGCAAACTGATGGAAAAATTGAGGTGGTAAACATAATCATTGTGCATCTATTGAGAGGATATTGCAGTAAACATCCTAAGTTCTGGGATGATAAACTGCATTACATTCAACATGCTTACAACTGGGAAAATCACTCTTCAACTCAAACATCACCTTTTTAAGTATGCTTTGGGTATTTTCTAAAATCGCCATTAGACTTCATCTTTGGTAAGGATGTTGCAATTGATGGCCATAGTGATATTGACAAGGCTCGAAAGTTCATTGAGAAAATTCAGATTATACATCAACAAGTTCAAGAACAACTTGAGAAAAGTCAAAGCAAGTACAAAGAGAGGCATGACAAACATAGAGTTGATCACAAGTTTCAAGAGGGAGATGAGGTATGGTTGCACATTGGAAAAGAAGGGATGCAAGGGGAAGGTAAAAATCTCAAACCCATTCGCTATGGTCCATTCAAGATCATAAAACAAGTTGGTAATAATGCATTTCATGACTTGCCTTCATATATGCAAATGTATTTAGTTGTTAATGTTGAAAAATTACGTTTGTATGAGCCACCTTTGATCAATGATCAAGGAAGTGATGTTCAACTGCCTTCTATTGAATATTTCTCACCTAAATTTCTGGATGAGCTCAAGGAAGATACAATTACTGAAAGGAGGACAAGAGCATCCAAGAGGGGAAGTGTTGACTACCTTCAAGTTGGGCTCAAAGGAACTAAGCCAAGCAAGGCAAAGTGAATGGAGGCTGGAAAGGTGAGGGAGCTATACCCTCATCTACTGAATAGATAATCAAGTCTTTTTGGGTCCAAAAGCTTCCCAATGGAGAGGAGTGATCAGGAGTTCATAAATTTTGCTCAAAATTGAAAGTTACAATATTGGGTTGAAACTAGGATGGTTGCGTAGATCTCGTCTTCTTGATTCCGGTGCCATGAACGGTTCAAAAAACTGATGTCGTATGAGGGAGATATCGCGTTTTGATCGAATTCCCAAAAAACTAAATTTTGCGACAAGGTTGACTAGGATGCCTAGTTAGCATGGAGGGTGCATAGTCAGCAAAAGGAATATTCTAAGGAATATTCCTTTCCTCAGAGCCAATTCTAGGCTGACATGTGGCACAATTTCATTTGTTTAATGGTTGTACTTATTTTTTTATGAGCTAATCAGAGGGTGACACGTGGCCAGCCCTGAGGCTGCCACGTGTCCCCTTAGTGGTGTAGTAAAATTTTGTTAAGGCCGTAGGAGTCGGCCCCGCGACCTCCGGCAGAGCAACCACACAAATTAACCGCCCACACTATGTTGATACTTAACCTTTATAATAGTTGGGTTCTATAAACTTTATTGCAAAGTGGAGTGGGGTTTGGGGACCGTCGGTGGTCCCAACCCGCCAGCGGTCCCATAGACCTTGGTCACATGTTACAGCAAAAAATGTTACAACAAATGCAACATTAGAAATCTGCCAACAGTCTCAACCTTATCACATGTTTCACGATTATAACTCTGCATGGTTAAAGCCATATCTGCTGGTTTCGTTAACTTGCGATTTAAACTCCAGTGTTAAACCTTATCCAACCATGGTACAAGCCGAGTTCCGCTCCACCGTAAGTGGTAACTGTGGGTTATGGGGGTTTGCATGTGGCCATCCCCAACCGCAACTTTAAATGCCACAGTTAGGACTGGCGGGATTCTTGGAGGCACCCTAAATTTGTGCGAATTGCACTAAATTGACTCCAGTTAAGTGGAGTCCTCCACAATTAGTGAAGCTTTTCTAGGTGTTATTGGGAAAATGAGTTGGAGACTCAATTTTCACCCATTCAAAGTGAATAAAGAGTCATTGTAGACTAATTGGAGCCATTGGTGCAGATAAAATAATCATTACAGGCCTGTAACTACATGTATTTACAAAATTTTGAGCATAATGAAAGATGGACATGCCATCGGGAGCTGGACCAATAGATGTAGCCCAAGAGGGGTGAATTAATTCATCATGCCTACTGTGTAAATGTTATGTTGTGAATTATTTCTATTTTTTTCACTGATGTTCAATGTTATTAGTGCTTATTTCATGCTTCAAATTCACTAAAATAATCTATAATTCATGGTTAAAATCCTCAATCCTTAAGAAAAATAAAGAGACAAGTTTGCACATGTTTATAAACTGAAAATACACTTAGCACAACAAAAATAATACAGTCCTTTTAGATCACTACGACTACTAGAAAATTAACTGAAAGAGTATATTTGATCACTGACATATTTACACTAACAGATGGGAGGAGAGAGAGGGAGAGGAAGAGGGATGGAGAGAGAGATAGATAGATATGGAGAGAGAGTGTGTATTTTTTGGGGGTGATAAGGAGAGACAAGGGGAGATAGAGATATATATGGAGGGGGAGAGAGGCCAAAAGAGATAGGTAAAGATAGGGATGGAGGAAGAGAGATAGATATGGAGAGAGAATGGCAAGAGAGAGAGAGAGAGAGAGAGAGAGAGAGGAAGAGACAGTGAGGGAGAGTTAGAGGGATATATATATATATATATATATATATATATATATATATATATATATATATATATATATATATATATATATATATATATATATATATATATATATATATATATATATATATATATATATGGAGATAAAGAGTTTATGCAGGTTGATATTGAGATATAAATAAGGAGAGACAAAGGGAGATAGAGATATATATGGAAGGGAAAAAAGAAAAGGAGAGAGAGACAAAGAAAGGGAGGGAGGTAGAGAGATAGATATGGAGAGAGAGAGAGAGAGTGTGTGTGTAAAGTGTTTAGGGGGCTGATATAGAGAGACAAATAAGGAGAGATAGAGGGAGGTATAGATATAGAGAAAGGTGGAGAGGGAGAGGGAGTGACAAGGGAGAGAGAGAGAGAGAGAGAGTGACAAGGGGAAGAGAGAGACAGATGAGGTGAAGAGAGAGAGGGGGAGGAAGAGGGTGGGAGAGATAGATAAATATATATGGAGAGAGAGTGTGCATGTTTTCGGGGTGATAAGGAGAGACGAGGGGAGATAGAGATATAGATGGAGGGGTGAGAGAGGGGGGGGAGGAAGAGAGATAGATATGAAAATAGAAGAGAGAGAGAGAGAGAGAGAGAGAGAGAGAGAGAGAGAGAGAGATGGAGAGATAGTGTATATGTTTGGGGGTTGAGATAGATATATAGATGGAGGGGGTAGAGAGAGAGAGAGAGAGAGAGAGAGAGAGAGAGAGAGAGAGAGATAAAGGGAAGATATTGAGATGGAGAGGAAGAGGGAGAGATAGATAGTTAGTTATATATATACGGAGAGAGAGATTCTATGCAGGTTGATATAAAGAGATAAGGAAGTAGAGACTGAGGGAGATAGATATATAGATGGAGTGGGTAAGAGGTAAGGAGTGAGAGTAAAAGAAATGGAGGGAGGAAGAGAGATAGATATGGAGAGATGGAGGGAGGTATAGATATAGATGGTAGGGGGAGAGAGGGAAGAAGAGAAAGATAGATAAAGGGAGTGAGAGGTGGAGAGAGAGACATGGGAGAGAGAAGGAGAGAGGGAGGGATACAGACACAAAATTTAAGGTGGTGAGAGAGGGAAGAAGAAAGAGACACATAGAGACAAACACATACATAGAAGATAGATCTAGAAATTCATGAATATTTTGTTTTTTCACTAAAATAGATTTATTGATTTTAGTCTATTTCTTTATTTATAATCCTATTTGATCGCTTGCACTAGATGCATTGATTTTAGTGTAGATGTCGATTTCTAATCCTTTTTTTTTTACAAGTGGTTCACGTTCCTATGTGCACGCACACACGTACCAGCTACATCCACGGTCTTAATGAATTGCAATAAATCATCCCGAATGGATCTACTGTCGGCCTATCACTAAGGCTTAACCTCACAAGCGTCTAGGAGATTTGATCATGTGACCTCTCAATTTGAGAGTACTTCCAAGTGGGGACTCAACTAGTTGAGCTAACCCTTGGGCCTTTTTCTAATTGTTTTTAATACCTTACACTAGATGCATTGATTTCAGTGTAGATGTTAATTTCTACTCATATTTTATTACTTGCATTAGATGCATTGGTTTCAATGTAGATGTTTATTTCTAATCATATTTGATCGCTTGCAGTAGATGCATTGATTTTAGTGTAGATTTCGATTTGTAATCCTATTCAATACCGTATACTAGATGCATTGATTTCAGTGTAGATGTTGATTTCTACTCCTATTTATTTGCTTGCACTCGCTGCATTGGTTTTAGTGTAGATATTGGTTTATAATCCTATATGATCTCTTGCATTAGATGCATTAATGTTAGAGTAGATGACGATTTCTAATCATATTTAATACCTTACACTAGATGCATTGATTTTAGTGTATATGTTGATTTCTACTCCTATTTGATTGCTTGCACTAGACACATTGGTTTCAGTGTAGACATTGAATTCTAATCCTATTTGATTGCTTGCACTAGATGCATTGATTTTAGTGTAGATGTTTATTTCTAATCCTATTTGGTTTTTTGCATTAGATGCATTGATTTAAGTGTATATGTTTATTTCTAATCATATTTGATTGTTTGCAATATACGCATTGATTTTAGTGTAGATATTTATTTTTGATTTGATGCAACTAGATGCACGATGTACATTAATTTCAAAGTAATTAGAGTAATAATGTGCATTGATTTCATTGTAAGAAAATCTTTCCCCACTCGATATATATCTATAAATCTCATTGTCTCTCCTTTATCTCTCTATCTTGCCCCTAAAACATACACACTCTCTCTCCATATTTATCTATCTATCTCTCTCTCTCCCTCCCTTTTCCACTCCCTCTCTCTCTCTTCCCCTTATCTCTCTCTAACACTTCTCTTTCCATATCAACCTATCTCTCTCTCTCTCTCTCTCCCTTTTCCAATCCCTCTCTCTCTCTCTCTCTTCCCCTTATCTCTCTCTAACACTTCTTTTTCCATCTCTCTCTCTCTCTCTTTTCCACTCCCTCTCTCTCTCTCTCTCTCTCTTCTCCTTCTCTCTCTCTAATGCTTCTCTATTCATATCTATATCTTTTCCTCCCTCCTTGTCTTTGCCTCTCTCTTCTCCCCCCCCCCAACCCCCCCATCTATATCTCTATCTCACCCCCAAAACATACAAAATCTCTCTACGCACATAAACATTATTCATGACATGAATTGAGTTCTTTGTTATAGTAATTCAAACATAAATACAATACTTGAATTTTCATTCTAAATAGAATTTTCACTTACCCGAAATGTCTTCTTCTTAAAATTGTAAAATATTTATAATTGGCTACATGGTAATAGAAAATAAATAATAGGGGTGACAATAAGAATAATAGAATAAAATAGTTTAAGATTAATAGCAATGAAAATTGTTTGTAATTCACTATATTCTTATTATTCAAATTTTCTAACATTGTTACATTGTCACTTTGCACTTAAAATTTTTATTTCATCATTTTTCATCATTCAAGTTACTAATAGTCTCTCTCACGTCAACAAATTGAGGTAAATAAACGAAGTTAAAGTCAAATTTTCCAAATTAATCTTAGACATAGAGAGATAAAAAAGGAGAGAGAGGGAGATATAGAAATAGATGGAGGGGGCAAGAGGGAAGGAGAGAGATACAAATAAAGAGAGGGAGGAAGAGAGCTAGATATGGAGAGAGAGAGAGGGAGAGAGAGCTTTGTGTGGGTGTGATGGGTGAGATGTGATATGGGATATGTGAGATATATTATGGGTAAGTGTGAATGTGAACGTGAGTGTTAGATGGGTGAGCATTAAATGTGATATGTTATATGTGAGTTGTGAGATATATTTTAATTTTTTAATTTTTAATTTTAATATTATAACTTTGATTTTTATTATTAAAATTTCGAAAAAAAATTTGATAAAAGAAAGTATAATATGCATATCACATTAAAATATATAACATATAAATAATAATTATAAATTAACATTCATTTTACCATATAAATTAAAATAATGATTGCATAACTATCTTTCAATTTAATTAATAAGTGGATAAAAATTTAATATTTTCAATATAACAAGATTTTTAACCATGGATATTATTAACTTCAAAATAGGTTTTTTTACAATACCATGGGCCAATACCCATAAGAGAAATACAGAGAGAGAGGGGGGGGGGGGGGGGCGGCGAGAGGGAGAGGAGGGAAGAAAATCATACTACCATGGGCTAATATCATGGTTATTAATACCATGGGCCATCTATGCTTTTGATTATTATGTTATGGATCTAGGCTTTTAATTATTATGTTACAATACCATGGCTTACCAATACCACATGCCTAAGAACCATAACTTATTTGAAAATAAAAATATTTTACAAATACTTTTTTTTTTTTTTTTTTTTTGTTAATTCCGTAGGACCTGATTTTTTCTATTATTGAGAGCAAGTTGCTAAATATATACAACAATAAGTTTGTGCCTAAACCTGCCCGAAGGAAACCAGGTCTGTTGGCCATCTTAAAAAGTTAAAAGCCAACCAAAATCGGTATTGTTTCAGTCTATCAGTAGCGGCAAGTACTACGCGGCTATGTCCATAATATTTACATATGAAGCAACAACTATAAGTTCGATTGACAAAAATCATACAAAAACTAGAAAACCAAACAATGCCTATCCATTTGAAGAATCCACGGGTGCTGGGTCTTTAGCTGAGGACCCAAGCATCTCCACCCACTGCGTTGCTCACAACTGCTCCTTAATTCGTCCAATTCTGGCATTCTGTTGCATTTGAGTCTTTGTCATTGAGCTCATGTCCTGCTTAATGTGATGAAGGTCAACGAGGATGGAAGTATGAGCTTCCTGTTCCTTCATGATCATCAGAGCTTTGGCAAGAACACACTTAAAATTCCAGTACATCTTGACAGATTGCTGAAAAAGGGAGACCCTTCCCCTAGTACTACTAGGGTCAGTTAGGAAATCCATCATATGTTGCTTCTGTTGAACCTCTACCTCATCATCAGAACTCTGCTTCTCCCATCCCTGTATCTTTTGTTGAATATGCGGAGGGGTATTAACTGTGTAGGTGTGGACCAAACTTTCAATAACATGTTCATTAGTTTTCCGACCTCTCTTGCTGGGTCGTGGGGATACATTGGATTGATCAACCGTCACATTCTTCTTGTGGGCTGACGTTCTGGGTTTTGTAATTCTTACACCAGACAAGCCAAAACCCGCTCCTCTTGATCTGGAATTTGGAAAACCCACTAAACAGCCGCTGTATCCAACTCCTAGCGCCACTGTGATGACCGCTGAAACTGGTCCAAATGGAGGGAATGTGCAATTGAGGAATGCAGAAGAGCATAAACCCTGATAGAAAAATACCTTGAATAGGCGTCGCATCAACGATTAGTGGCATAATAACTAAATATAGTGCCCGCATGCAGATGATCGGTGCCTTTAGTGTTAAACTGACAGCCAAATCATACCCTTAAATGCTGCTGACAGCCGGATCCCTGACCTGGTGTCTTTCCTCAAGGTGGCACCCCGATCGAGGGTTATCTCGTAGATCTCTGTCGAAAATGAGTTGCAAAGAGTGAAATTCAATATTCCAAGGCCTAGCAGAGGGTGTTATATCGAGATTTATGTCAAGATTTTGACATCCCCAGTTTGCTAGATAATCCGCCGCTTCATTACATGCTCGCCTAATATGAGAAGGAATAATGTAATCCAATTGATTGACCAAGGTCTCAATATCTTGTAGTAAGGTTGCTGTGCGCCAAAGTTTACTAATTTTATCCCAGTGTGTACCTTGTTGCAATTTAATCAGAGCTCCGATAACCATAGCAGAGTCTCCCTCAACAATGAGATGTTGGAAGTTTTCTCGTTTGGCGATGATTAACCCTTGTTGAAGGGAAGTCAGTTTAGCCTCATTATTTGTTGCATAGCCAAGATCCATAGCATATACTCTACATACCGCACCTTGGGAGTTTCTAAAAACACCTACGATGCCTGCTTGTCCTGGATTGCCTTTAGAGACACCATCAAAATTAAGTTTGATAAAGCCTATATGAGGCGGCTGCCAGGACTGATGGAAATTTTGCCTTGGAACTCTGAATTTCCAGAGATTAATAGCTAGCATTTGGGAGTTGAGGTTTAAGTGATGCAATATTTGTGCTTCCAGCCCATCTGCTTGCTAATCATCTTCTGACCGTTTTTCGACCAAGATAGTTTCTCGTATATTGTCAATCACTTTCTCCCATACCATGTTATTAAGCTTTTCCTCACCTTTGAAGATCTGCTGATTGCGTTCCTTCCAAATATCCCAAATTAAGAACCCCAGTGCAAGTGTCCATGCTCGATTTAAAACAACACATTTATATCCACCTTTTCGCCAATTCAGTATTGTGGTAGTAATGTCAGAGGGATCACGCTCAGATTGCCTGAATGTAAATTCCAATCGTCTCCAAAGGAGATCAACATATGCACAACTGTTAAAAAGATTCTCAATAGTTTCGTTGGCTTGCTTGCATAAGGAATAGACCGATGGGCCATACATACCTCTCTTCTGCAAATTATCCCATGTTAAAATTTTCTTATGACTAAGAATCCAGAGGAAATACTCCACTTTAGGCTAGTGGTGCATGGACCAGATTTTCTTCCAAATAGGGGAGGCATGATCATGGTGGATCTGAGCTTGAAATTTATAAGCCTCGTTGATAGTAAACATTCCATTATTTTGATAACCCCAGCGGAGAATGTCAGTACCGATTTTGACTTTTATTTTTCTAGTTTTTAGCTCTCTGTCATAGTTATTCCATTGCAGGGTGTCTGGCGCTCCAGGCCAAGTTGCTTTTGTTTTCCAACACTGCCATTGAATCTGCTAAGGCTGAGTCCAATAATTACAAATCAATCTGTGATGTGGGGTATTGGTAAATAATAAGAGTTCAGCAAGATCAAGTCGAGTAAATAATTTTTCCCGTTGTTGCCACGAATCCTCCCAAAAAAGTGCGGTTGTGCCTTCCATTATTTCCCAGAAGCTATGCTGTCGAATGAGAGATCTATTAACCACTGCAAGATTCAAAATTTCATATCCTTTGGGGACAACATAAATTTTTAATTTTCCTAAAATTGAATGCGACATCTCATACTTACTTTCCCAGATTTGCTTCCATAAGTCCTGTCCTCCCTGGAGCCACCGCCACCACAGTTTTGCACCCATTACTTGGTTGAGGATGAAGGGGTCACGAAGACCAAGACCCCCTGAAGATTTAGATTTAATCAACGTCTCCCATGACATGACAGCCACTTCCGGCTATTTTGAGCTCCTTTCCATAATTAAAAAAAAAAAAAAACTCACCAATTGACTACATATACTCTTCGGGGCAGCTCTGCCTGAAATTTGATATATAGGGATAGATTGCAGAACTGATTTTGATAATATTAATTGACCAGGAGCATTAAGTACTTGAAACGCCCAATTGTGTAGTTTTTTTTCCATTTTTGTAAGGAGCTCTTTCCAATCTGCAATTCTTAACTGGGTTTTACATAAAGGAATGCCGAAATATTTCATGGGAAAGGAACCAATACGAAAACCTAAGAGGCGTGCAAGATACACCTGACTATCATTGTTAACATTAAAAAAATAAACATGAGATTTATCATTGTTGACAAGAGTACCTGAAGCAGCCATAAAGATATCGAGGAGTTTAAGGATGGTTCTGATCTCTCGGATAGAAGCTTGGCAGAAGAGAAAAATATCATCAACAAATTGTTGATAAGTCAAAGAAATATCAGGACCCCATAGTTTCAAGCCATGCAGCTTACGTTCTGATAGATATGCCTTGATTAACCGGCCCAACCCTTTTGCTGCTATGATAAATAGAAAAGGCGACAGGGGGTCGCCTTGCCGAAGGCCCCTTGAGATATTAAAAGGCTGAGATGGAATGCCATTAAGAAGAATGGAGAAATTTGGTGTGGAAATGAAGGAAAAAAGCCACTGCAACCATCGCTGATCAAACCCAAAACCCTTGAGCACTGCCAGCAGATAAGACCAATTAATTATATCATAAGATTTAGCTAAATCCAATTTGATCAGCATTCCTTTCACTTTTTTGGACTGCAGCGAATGAATTTCCTCTTGCGCTGTGACTATTCCATCCATAATTTGTCTGCCTGTAACAAATCTTGTTTGATCCGGTGAAATAAGCATCAGAAGAAGTGGTTTGAGTTTTTTTACCATAATAGTGAAAATAATTTTATAAATGACATTACAAAGCGTAATAGGTCGAAAACCCACCGGCGTATCTGCATGCTCCTGTTTCATAATTAAAGTGATAAAGGTGGCATTGAGGGCTGGATAGACCTTACGATGTCTCCTGGATTCCTCAACCACGTCTGTTATATCCTGACCCATAAAATTCCAAGATGCCTTAAAAAATTCAGCAGTGAAGCCATCCGGTCCCGGAGCTTTATTCCTGGGTAGATGCATCACTGCTGCTTCAACTTCCTCCAGACTTACTTCACGTAATAAGGCTAGATTTTTCTCCCTTGTGATGATGGAGGGAATATGCCTTGTTATTTTGGCTATAGTGTCTTCCCTATTCGGTATGGGCTTTGTTAACAAATGTTGGAAATGATTTCTCAATTCCTGTGCCATTTCCTCATGTTGAAACACACGATTCCCATTGTGATCTTTCAGAGAAAAAATTCTATTATGCTGATGTCACTGAGTCATTGTTTTGTGAAAAAAAGAAGTATTTCGCTCACCTTCCCGCAACCATTGAATTCGAGATTTTTGCTTCCACAAAATCTCTTCTTGTTTTCTCCATTCTTCAAGGCGGCTGAGAGTGATGCCTTATTCGATGATTAAAGCTTCGGTTCGGCCATGCAATATCATTTGTTGCTGAAACTCTTTCATTTTTTCTTGTAGGAAAATCTGATCCTGATGGATATTGCCAAATTGTTCTTTATTCCACCTTTTTATTTTAGTTTTTAACTGTTTAAGCCTTAACTGAAACGAATGCATCTTATTTCTTCCAGAAATTAAATTCATTTCCCACCATTGTTTGGCTTTGTCAAGAAAATGAAGATCTCGAAGCCAGAAAAGTTCAAATTAGAATGGTCTATTCATGGGTCCAGCTTTGACATCAATATCAATACGAATAGGCCAATGATCAGATCCCAAGGATGGTAAAATTGCCGCTTCATAGTACACATCAAGGCTTACTAGTTCTTCCGAGGCCAGAAACCTATCCAAGTGAGAGGCTATTTGATGTCGCTCCCCTCATCAATTATTCCAAGTGAATTGACCATTAATTTTTGGAATTTTTACCAGATGGAGATCAGTGAGAAGGTCTCTGAATAACTCCATATCTGGATCTTCTCTCCTGAGCCCTCCTTTCTTTTCATCTAAATTTAAGATCATATTAAATTCCCCTCCCAGGAGCCAATAATTTTCATGAAATAGCTGATTGAGATTGCGTATGTCATTAAGAAAACTCTGGCGCTCCTCGAGGATGGCTGGTCCATACATTGCAGAGATAAGGATTGTTTCTTGAGAACCTATTTGTCTAAAATAACCTGATAGAATGCGAGGAAATGCGAGCCAACCTTCCACTGCAATTTCCGCCTTGTTCCAAAGAATTGCTATGCCACCTGAGGTACCTCGAGCGTCAATTGACATTGACTCATAATGGGGGTTAAAATTATGAAGGAGACTGCTCAGTTTACAACTAGTGATTTTAGTTTCTTGAATTAACATAACTTGAGGTTTTTCAGAGCTCAATTTCTCTTTTAAAAATTGTTGCTTGCCTTTACTATTAAGGCCGCGTATATTCCATGAAATAACTTTCATTGAGAAAACTTAGGATTTGTTGGAATACAGTTGTTAACGGTACTATATTACATGTATTTATCAGCATTTCCCCTACTAGTTGTATGGATTCTTACGAGGTTCTTCTTCCTCGCTTATTTGGAGCTTTTGGAGGAGTAGGGGATTTAGTAGCTTGTTCCATAGCTTGAACCTCCTTGTGTGCTTGCACTTTCAGATACCGTTCAAAGGTTTCTTTGTATAATTGTTTCTCCTCTAGAGGGATGAAGCGGTCATCAACATTTTTCCAATCATTTAGAAGACGTTTTAGAACCCTTTCTTCAGCACTAAGTTCCTCTCTATTATGTTCAACATCCATAGGGATTTTATTTGTTGTCAAATCTGTTGTTGGACTCGGTTCAGTCTCTGCATTATCTTCTATTTCTTTCCGTTTCCCAGGCTGAGTTTTTTGAGTAAGAGGTTCCTCTACAGGGCTGCCTCCTTCCAGCTCTAAATACTTTATTTAATTTAATTTTATCACATTTTTTCATTAAATCTAAAATAAAAAAGGTTATAATTAATTTTGAGGTATATCTAAACCCTCCATCCTCATGACTACTAAAAATATTCCCATGGAGATTAAATCGAAGTTTTAATAAATTAAAAATGAGAATACTTTTAAAGTTTTATATATACATATGTGAAATTTATAGAATATAAATAATATTCTAAAGAACGAGGATAGATGCATTTTAATCTAGGATCCAAGCAAAGAGAGAAAACAAAGTGAATAACAATGATAGAGGAAATATAGTGCATGGTTCTTTTAAGTTTTTTATTATTGTATTTTCTTTGACATGATTGATCCAAAATATAGATTTAATATTTTACAACAATTTATGTTTTTTTTTTTATAGATACTTTCTTAAATACGATAGAATGGGATTTCATTTAAGAGAGAGAGTGGGATGAAGGAGGAATAATGTGGGCGAGAGAGACATAGAGGTGGGAGAGACAGGGAGAGAGAGGAAGTAAGAGAGAGAGAGGAGGGCGTAGAGAGTTGGAGAGAGGAAGGGAGACAAAGATGGATTTGGAGTGGAGAAGAGAGGGAGGGGGAGAGAGATGGATTTGGAGGGGGAAAGAAAGGGATGAAAGAAAAAATACATTGAGAGATATAGGTGGAGAGAGATAGGGATTGATAAGGGAGAGATGAATGTGGAATGAGGGAGACATGAGATGAGGGAAGGGAAAGAAAAGGATAGGATAGAGATAGGGAAAGAAGGGGAAGAGAGAAATATGGAGACATAGATATGGATGGGGCAGAGAGGGGGAGGGATAAAAGGGGAGAGAGAGGGAGATAGTGACAAAATTGGAGGGTGGAGAGAGATGGATTTGGAAGGGGGAAAGAGAGGGAGGGAAGAAAAAATACGTTGAGAGATAGAGGTGGAGAGAGAGAGGGAGAGATAAGGGAGAGATGAAGATGGAATGAAAGAGAGAGGAGATGAGGGAAGCGAGAGAAAAGGAGAGGAAAGAGATAGGGAAAGAAGGGGATGATAGAGACTGGGAGACATAGATATGGAGGGGGGAGCGAGGGGGAGAGCGATAAGGAGAGAGATAGGGAGATAATGAAAAAGTTGGAGGATGGAGATAGAGAGTTTGTGTGATGGGGGGAGAGACAAAGGGAGGTGGGAGATAAAGGGAGAGAGAGGAAGGAAGAGAGAGATGAGAGAGAGATGGAGTCGGAAAGGGAAGAAAGACATAAAGAGAGAAAGGTGGAGAGGGATAGGGAGTGACAAGGGAGAGATGGAGAGATGATGTGTGTGTGTGTGTGTGTGAGAGAGAGAGAGAGAGAGAGAGAGAGAGAGAGAGAGAGAGAGATGGAGACAAGGGGAAGAGAGAGAGAGAGATGAGGGGAAGAAAGAGTGACAGAGGGAGAGGAAGAGCGAGGGATAGAGAGATAGATAGATATGAAGAGAGAGTGTTTATGTTTTGGGGGTGATAAGGAGAGACAGGGGGAGATAGAGATATATATGGAGGGGGGATAGAGGGCATAAGAGAGAGAGAGAGAGAGAGAGAGAGAGAGAGAGAGAGAGAAATATGGAGAGAGAATGTATATGTTTGGGGGTTGAGATAAAGAAATAGATGGAGGGGGTAGAGAGAGAGAGAGATAAGGGGAATAGATATAAAGGGAGAGGCAGAGGGAGATATAGATAGATATAAATATATGAAGAGATAGAGTGTATGCAATATGATAAAGTGATAAATAAGGAGAGACAAAGGGAGATAGAGATATAGATGGGGGGGGGGGCAAGAGGGAAGGAGAGAGAGAGACAAAGAAAGGGAGGGAGGAAGAGAAATAAATATGGAGAGAGAGAGAGAGCATGACATGTGTTTAGGGGGCTGAGATAGAGAGACAAATAAGGAGATATGGAGGGAGGTATAAATATAGAGAAAGGTGGAGAGGGAGAGGGACTGACAAGGGAGAGATGGAGAGAGAGAGAGAGAGAGAGAGAGAGAGAGAGAGAGAGAGAGAGAGGGATGGAGAGAGAGAGAGATAGGAAGAGGGATGGAGAGAGAGATAGATATCTATGGAGAGAGAGTGTGTATGTTTTGGGGGTGATAAGGAGAGACAAGGGGAGATAGAGATATATATGTAGGGGGGAGAGAGGGCAGAAGTGAGAGGAAAAGAGAGGGAGGGAGGAAGAGATATATATATATGAAGGTAGAATGGAGAGAGAGAGAGAGAGAGAGAGAGAGAGAGAGAGAGAGAGAGAGATAGCTAGATAGATATGGATAGAGAGTGTATATGTTTGGGGGTTGAGATAGAGATATAGATGGAGGGGGTAGAGAAAGAGATACACACACACACACACACACACACACACACACACATATATATATAAGGGGAAGAGATAGAGAGGGAGAGGAAGAGGGATATATATATATATATATATATCTATGTATGGAGAGAGAGTTTGTATGCAGGTTTATATAGAGAGATAAAGAAGGAGAGATAGAGGGAGATAGAGATATATATGGAGGGGGCAAGAGGGAAAGAGAGAGAGAGACAAATAAAGTGAGGGAGGAAAAGAGATAAATATGGAGAGAGAGAGAGAGAGAGAGAGAGAGAGAGAGAGAGAAAACATGACATGTGTTTAGGGGGCTGAGATAGGGAGACAAATAAGGAGAGATGGAGGGAGGTATAGATATAGATGGCACGGGGGGGAGGGAAGAAGAGAAATCTAGAGAAAGGAAGGGAGATGTGGAGAGAGAGATGGGGGAGAGAGGGAGGGGAGAGAGAGAATGAGAGAGGGAGGGAGATAGACACAAAATTGAAGGTGGAGAGAGAGGGAAGAAGAAAGAGACACACGTAGACAAATAAAAACATAGAATTTAGATAAAGATATTCATGTATATTTTGTTTTTTCACTAAAATATATGTATTTATTTTAGTGTAGTTATTTATTTCTAATCCTCTTTGATCGCTTGCACTAGATGCATTAATTTTAGTGTAGATGTCGATTTCTAATCCTAATTAATACCTTACACTAGATGCATTGATTTCAATGGAGATGTTGATTTCTCCTCCTATTTGATTGCTTGCACTAGATGCATTGGTTTCAATGTAGATATTGATTTCTAATTGTATTTGATCGCCTGCACTAGATGCATTGATTTTAGTGTAGATATCGATTTCTAATCCTATTCAATACATTATACTAGATGCATTTATTTCACTGTAGATGTTGATTTCTGCTCCTATTTGATTGCTTGCACTGACTGCATTGGTTTTAGTGTAGATATTGATTTATAATACCATACGATTTCTTGCACTAGATGCATTAATTTCAGAGTAGATGTTCATTTCTAATCCTATTTAATACCTTACACTAGATGCATTTATTTCAGTGTAGATGTTGATTTCTACTCCTATTTGATTGCTTGCACTGGATGCATTGGTTTCAATGTAGATATTGTTTTCTAATCCTATTTGATTGCTTGCACTAGATGCATTGATTTTAGTGTAGATGTTGATTTCTAATCCTATTTGATTGTTTACATTAGATGCATTGATTTTAATGTAGATGTTGATTTAATTATATTTGATTGTTTGCACTAGATGCATTGATTTTAGTGTAGATGTTGATTTATGATTTGATACAACTAGATGTATGATGTACATGAATTTCAAAGTAATAAAGTAATAATGTGCATTTATTTCAGTGTAAAAAATATCTGTCCCCTCCATCTCTACCTCTATCTCTCATTGTCTCTCCTTCTTTATCACTCTATCTCACCCCCCAAACATACACACACTCTCTCCATATATATATATCTCCCCCCTCCCTTTTCCACTCCCTCTCTCTCTATTCCCCTTCTTTCTCTCTAACACTTCTCTCTCCATATCTCTCTCTCTCTCTCTCTGCCTCCCTTTTCCACTCCCTATCTCTCTCTTCTCCTTCTCTCTCTCACTCTCCATATCTATATCTCTTCCTCCCTCCCTGTCTTTGCCTCTCTCTTCTTCCCTCCCCCCCCTCCATTTATAACTCTATCTCACCCCCAAAACATACGAACTCTCTTTCAGTGTACACACATAAACATTATTCATAACGTGAATTGAGTTCTTTGTTACAGTAATTCAACCATAAATACAATACTTGAATTTTCATCCTAAATATAATGTTCACGTACCTGAAATGTCTTCTACTTAAAACTGTAAACTATTTGTAATTAGCTAAATTCTTATTATTCCCATTTTACATCATTCAATATTGATAATCAATTTAAATTAAAAAACGGTAATAGAAAATAACTAATAGGCGTGACAAGAAGAAGAATAGAATAAAATAGTTTCATATTGATCGCAATGAAGATAGTTTGTAATTCACTATATTCTTATTATTCACATTTTCTATCATTCAACATTGTTACATTGTCACTTTGCCCTTAAAATTTTTATTTCATCATTTTTCATCATTCAAGTTACTAAAAGTCTCTCTCATCTCAAAAAACTGAGGTAAATAAACGAAGTTAAAGTTAAATTTACCAAATTAATCTTAGACATATTTAGCATATTTAGAATGATTAAAATAATTATATTTTCAAAAAATTTTGTATGACCGCACCCGACTGAAATAAACTTAGATCCATCTTAACCCCAGATCTATCATGTGTCGAGAGGAATCAAATCTCTCGAGGTGCAAACATTTCCTCGATTTTTTCACTAAAAAAAGAGGTTTTCACCTCAAGAGATTTGATCCCTCTCGGCGCTTGATAGATCCGATATTAAGATGGATCTAGGCCGGTATAATAATAAGTATCTTAAATTGAAAATATGGAGAACAAATTATAATTCATGACAATGGAAATAATTGAAAAATAAAAAATAAATAAAAATAAAAAAGTTTGATAAAAAGGAAATAAAACTGTCAAGTCCCACTAGCACAACTAGTTGAGGATGGGCCTCGTCAGAAGGGTGACCCAGGATCAAAAATCATGGAGGCTGTTGCGCTCGTGCTAGGGGGAGGAGACAAGTTAAACCCACTTTGATTAGTGCTAGTGTGGCCCAGGCCGGGTGTGATCCCTAGGTGATTTTGATGGCTTAGATGCCCCTGGGTTGCGGTTTCTCAAGCCACAGGTCAAGCCTGAGGTAATCTCTGGTGAACTCAGACCACTTAAAAAAAAAAGGAAATAAAACTAAAAATAAAATATTAGTAACTAATAGAAATGGAAGTTACTGAACAACCCATAATAAGACCTTAACTAATCACCTTACAAATAAATAAATTTCGATAATAATAATAATAATAAATGAATTCTCAATGTTAAACAATGGATAAGCGACATAAATTTTTGGTCAAAGACAAACTAATATGCAGGCAAAGGAAAAACTGAATGTGTAATATTGAAATTATCTTATCTCATATGGATATGGAAATATTTTGTTTATAAATAAGAGTGAGAGTGGTTGTAATATCAAAAACCAGTATAGCAAGGACATTTAGAGCGGGACTACCTTTTATAATACTTTTAAGTAAAAGTAACCAAATATGTATACTTGTTTATTTATTTATTTTGATTATAGCCTACATTATTTTTTAATTGAAAGAATAGTTTATTTCTATTTTAAAAGGGGCATGTGTCAACTCTAAGTTGAGCACAAATGAAATTACACATCGTCCTCATACTGGGTTTTAGAATAAACATCTCGAGTCAACAAAGTCTCTAAGGGTATGTATGAAAATATTATTCATCAAGATTTGAAATGTTGAAGGTGGATTAGTAATTCCAAATAGCATAAAAAAAAAACTCATAATGACCTTCATATGTTATGAAGGTTTATTTGGGAATATCTTGTTGCTTCATTCTCATTTGATTATATTCCAAGTGGAGATCCAACTTCGTAAAGAAAATTTCTCCACACAACTCATCAAATTATTGATCAATTCCAAGGATAGGAAACTTATCATTGATGGTCATTTTATATATTTTCCTATAATATGGCACATATGCCATGAACCATCCATATTTGTAACCATCACCACTAGTGAAGAGAAAGCACTTTGGCTAGGTTGAAAGATGTTGGCCTCTAACATTTCTTGAATCATATGCTCAATCTCACTATTTTGTGCATGTGGACATGTGTAAGGCACACTGTTAGGTGTTACACTTTCAGGTTGCAAATGAATAGCTTGGTCATGATTTCAACCAAGTGGAAGACCCTTGGGAATCTCTCCAAATATGTCAGAATGATTGTTGATAAAGTTTTGGAGATCTATTAGAGCAGATGAAATAGACACATGAACATCTACTAAGCCAATTTTCAAAGTACACCACAATGTCCATTTTTGAGTAATTTTGTCATGTTATTGGAGCTTATAATTTTAGAGGGTTTCCCTTGGATTCCTATAAGTTCAATTTCCCCTCATTCTTAGGAAAATATCATGAAAAATCTTGAAAATTAAGGGCCATTGTTCCCAATGATTGTAGCCATTAAACCCCTAATACAACATTAACATCACCCATTTCGATTGCAATCATGGGATCATATAATAAATACTCTCCCATATTCAACTCAATACTATGGAACTTCCCAAAACAATTTCTACTACCTCCATCTACAGTCATTACTTGAGATTTTGATGCTACCTCCATCTACAATATCTGAGAAGTTTTGCTAATTTGTAATTGATGATGTTATGGGTATTACCAAAAACAAGCAACATTGTTACCTTTTTCCTTTTCATATATCCTTATATCTTGAGGGTTTGTGGAGTATTGATGCCAACTAAATGCATGACAAGATAATGTTGGAGTAGTCTCTTCTAGATATAAATTGTGTGATGGTTCAAATTCTTGATCTTATTCCTCTTCGTAGTATATGTGGAATAATTTCTTCCCACCGCATTTATGACCCTTACTCTACTTTCCATCACAAGTGAAACATAATCCCTTTTATCTTCTCTCATCCATTTATTGAGGTATCGGCCTCGTAGATTGTAATATTCCTAAAATTTAGCTTTTAGCTAAATGGAATATTATAGATCATTTGTCACTAGGTAGGTGAATAAATGGGTGGGGAGGCCCATAGATTTCCTTAGCAGTAATAAAAAACACTTCAAGTGTGAAAGGATACCTTATAAGCAGCTAAATAAAGTACCTTTGAGTATGGACAGGGGTTGGATCATCTTGAACATGTCAACTTTGACCAAGTCAACAACGCTGTTATGGAGGAGTGGACATTAAATGAGGAATAATGCAGTTTTGGAGGGAGATGGATTGCATGGAGGAAATGACCTAATTGAGTGGGGCAAAAGGCAAGGAAGCTCATAATATATATAAGGAAGAGGATGGCAGCCATATGAGGTTATGTTTTGGATAATTATTTTGTATCTAGTCTGTTTAGACTTCTTGCATTCTTCAGCTGTTTAGTTGAGATTGCTGTGCTGTTTAGCACCGAGTGTTCCCGAGCGGGAATCCCACCTCTTTCCTTAAGAGGCCTCTTGGAAGAGAATTGCATTTCATTTACACATTTAGGTTTTTATGCCAAGCTACAGTTTTCTTCATCAACGCAATTTCTGCAGGATATTGTGCTGTGTTGCAAGGTGCAGCAGTGGAGATTTAGATTGGGTGTCTTCAAAGCTATTTTTTCAGTGGAGGAAGGTTTCCATCCATTGGGAGGCCTGTAAAGAAGCCCCTTGGGATTTATTGACACATTTTGCACCAGGACAAGGAGAATTTATCCCATACAACGTAGTTTTAGTCCAAATCTGTGTTATTTTAGGGAGGAGCTGTAGGGATAGTTGCAGTGGTTGTTTTGAGAGGTGATTTCTTCAGTGGAGGAGCCAATATTTCATTCGGAGGATCTATTGGAGCATATTTGTAGTTATCTACATCAACTTCAACCATATCTTCTCATTTTAGTTGTTGCATCATATCTTCATCCCTAGGGCTACAACTTACATTGGCACATTGTGTGCATTTTCTTGAAACCCTCTTGGGTTGCCTTGGAAATCTGATGTAGTGCCCAGATCTATATGTTTAGATTATATTGGGGCCTATATCAGTATTTTTATATCATTGTATCATCTCCAGCTATAGATATGCATAATATGATTGCGCTGTAACAACTCTCCGACATTTTGTATTGTGACAACATCTCATTTTTTAGAGTGATTGCTTATGGGAGGCTTGTTCCTTCATTGTATTTGATGTATGCCTCACTATTTTATATTGATTTTATGATCTAATACATGATGTTATGACTCCATATTGGTCTCCAATGTTAATGAGTTTATTTACACTGCAGTTTCTAGTTTTGTGTTCATATATTGCTGCATTCCCCATTTGGGAATATTACAGTGGTATCGAAGCATAATCTTGGCTCAGCCTGTGCATTCAGCCAATATGTCACCATAAGGATAAGTTTCTCACAAAGAAGAGGAGATGTACAGAAGAAACAAAGAAAAGACTCCATTATTTGGAGGAAGAGAGGAAGAGGAGCTCTCAAAGCTTTTTCTTCAAACTATGCAAAGCATCAAACGAGATATCAAGAAGATGAGAAGGGAGATGTGTAGAGAATCTCCAAGGGAGTTTGAATCTAAAGCAAAATCTAGATTTTTACATGATGAGTGTGAGAATGCATCCACACATTATGATCCACAGCGTAGTCTTATGCCTAGATTCACTATGAGGGAGATGGAAGAAGAAGAAATGCCAAAGATGGAGACTCTTAGTGATTATCTGCAAGAATATGAATCTCAAACTAAGAGGTTCAGATATCACCTTAACTTCCAAGGATTTTTCAAGATAAAGGAGGGAAGAAGCATAAGGAGCAAGCATCATGATGTGGGTAGATTATTTCTATCTACTTTTGATGGTTCACCTAAATGTCTAGCTAGAGTGTTATAGGTCAATTTGGGCACCATTCCCAATGACCTGGTTAATTGGGCATAATCTCTAGGACCGATGATCAAGGGTCTATCATTTCCTATCATCTCAGTTGCTATATGCCCTAAGACAGGAAATAACATAAATCAAACAAGACTTTTATCAAGCAAGGGTTTCCATGGTTTGAAGCTTATTATTTAACATATGAGAGCTCACCAACGCAGGCTCTAAGGGGCCTAAGTGCGTTGCATATGCAGGTAGCCCCATTCAAGGCTGCTCTGTAGAGAACTTCCCGACATTCAAAGGTGCGTTGGTCACATTGGGAGCGGAATTCTCATTGTTCAGGAATCTCCACTTGGCCAGTGTCTTCTAGAAGGGTTCACATGTGTCAAGCTTCGGATCCAAGTGTCCATTTGACATCTACATGAATGGAAACATGTCTTGCCTATTTTTGGAATGATATTGATTGAAAAACAACCTACAGTTCATCTATAAATTGAACACAGATCTAAGTGTTTGAGGAGGAAGAATTTGAGTAGAGAAATGATGGAGAATTTTCAATTGAGAGTTTGATTTGTGGAGCTGCTGCTAGAGAGATTTATGCTATGATGAGACTTGGGAACTTTGCTGGAAGGTCACTTTAAATCATTCACTAGGTTGTAACCTCTCCTTCTATCATCAATAAAGAGTACTTCTTGTTTTTCCCTACATGCATCTATGTTAACTTTGATTTTCCATATTGTAAGATCTTGGTTGATGAATGTAGTTTATGCTTAACTGATTTAGCTAGCTAGCTTGAATAGATATCTATATTATTGCATCTTTTGCTGTTTCAATGTTCTTTCTTGCAAGAAGCATTCAGCCAAAAAACCTGCTTGAATTTGAAGTTGCAGCAGAAGCGACATAAAGGAGCCATTTGGAAGCGATTGAAACAAGTAAGCATCCAATCCTCTCTGTGTATCTATTCTGAATTAGGAGAAACAGTAGTATAGTATTTCACATGTTGTTCTAGGCTAACACCTACCTAGGGAAGCGTAATTTATCCATAGATTACAATTCTGGCCCAACAAATGGGCGACTCCGCTGGGGAGAATTTCTCTTGTTTCTAGGTGTTTTAGTCTCTGATTTTCTTTCTAAATCCACCCAGTAGTTGTTTCACATAAAGATTAGACTTTTTTCAGAGCTTAATTTGAAAATTTAGTGAGCCAAATAATAGCTTTTTCTTTGTTTACTGCGCCCAACACACCCTTAGTCACGACACAGTGCTTTGCAGAGCACTGTCTCCCTTCCAAGCCTGCATTGCATAGCACTCTCTCCCTTTGGAGACTGCGTTGGCTCCTGAAAGGGACCAAATTAACTTGAATCTGACTTTGTACTTTGCTTCAGTTTTGTTTGCTGCTATGTTCTGAAAGGTTTGATGCTCAATTGATCAGTAACTCTATATACTTCTTCTCCTTTGACTGAAAATTTATTCAATGTTGTTTTAAAAAGTTTTTCATTATCATTGACAAGTTGATTTCAAAGTAATTTTTATGGTCACATTAAGAATCGTTTGCTTTCGAAATAGGAAATTGTCATAAAATCTTCATTTCCTTGATAGGAGAAATTGTTGTTGAAATCCTCGTTTTTCCTTCAAAAGAGAAATTGTTGTTTGTATTCTTCGTTTCTCGTAAGTAAAGAGCATTTCGATTATTGATCTAGTGCACCTAGTTTCTTTTCTGCATTCATAACATTAAAGAACTTGAAAAAAAAAAAAAAATTTGCATTTGCATGTAGGATTGTGTGTTTTTTGCAAAAGGAACATTAGGAAATCTGCATTTAGTTTGTGATTCATTGATTTTGTTTTCTTCATTGATTTTTTTGCTCACAAATTATTTGCTCTCTTTCAAAAAAATTAGCGTTCTCTTACCTTAGTAGCTAGGTTCTTCATTAAAAAAGCTAAAAGTGAAAGTTGTTTATCATTCTTAGCCTGCATTTTAGGAATTTTATATACATCATCGTGGTGAACCTGAAAGGAAAACTGTTAAGCAAGATCAACATATAATAAATCTCAATTTACTTAACAACACATTGGAACATTAACGATAACATTTAGAAGGTCTAGGCTAGAGACATGTTCTGGCGTCGTAAAACATAGTAGCTGTCGTTAACTTGTCTGCGATACATTCCGAGTGTGATACCTCACTCCACGTACGTAAGTATATCGTAGCTCGTCCACGTACTTTCGGGTATATCGGGCGGTGTTACAGTACGATAAGTATAAAGGGGTGCTCTCACTGTGTGGTTTCGCATCAGACAACGCTAATACAGACTTGGGCCTCCACGTACCTTCGAGTATATTTGGGAGGACAACTTTTAGGTGCTATCCATCCATAGTGAACCGAGTCGTCTACCCTGAAATTGTGATACACCGAACACAACATTCGGGGAGATTACCTGCCCATACTTCTTGGTTCGCCAAGAGGTATTATGCAATTCACAGTTTCTTGGTAAACCCTTTTTCCTAGCATTACCTTCTTTTTGTTTATTTTTTTTTGGATAAAATAAATCAGTAATTGTGGAAGAACACAATCCTACCCTTCGTCGTTCAGGTAGATTAGCTTTAAAACCACCTTTACCGCTGAAAGTTATTTCTGGTAGGTGAAGGCGATCACGATTTGCCGAATCAAGTACAATTCGTACCTCTGGCGAAACATCATCATTCAAACCAGAGTTAGCTCAAATTGTTTCCACACATCCTGGTTCGTTTACTGTTGTCGAAATAGAGTCTTCACAACTACTCGTCGTCACAATCCATTCAATCGCTGAGACCATACCTCCTGGACCCGATGTTGTTCAATCACAAATTGATCCAGATCCTGTCTCTTCTTTGCCAGAAAATCTGAATCCTGAACGGCCGGAAGTTGTTCCTACCTTGGTCACTCCACAAATATCTATAGCCACTGAAACTTCTATATCACACAGTCAACCATCTGAAATATATTTTGGGCCTGGCGATGAAGTTCTTCCTCCTGGTTAATCGCGATTGAAGAAATCCCACAACCTGATACACCTTTAAGTGAAACCCATTTTGGGGGATACCTTTACCTGTACCAGTCTTTTCCTCAATCGTTTCCATCTGCTTTTGTTGATCCCATTTCCATTCAATCTCCCGTTGATTTTGAAGAGTATACATTTGGTCATACAACCATGCCTGAACCAACATCTTCAGTTGGGTCTGCTGTTCCAATTATGTCAGCTCCTACCCTCGCTAATCCGTCGATGTTCACAACCTCACCAGAGTCATATTTTCATGGTGGCCCTTCGGTCCCAACAGGCTACAAATCATTGTTTGGCACTTTCTCTGGTCAATCTTCAAGACCATGGTCATTACCAATGTCATCATCTGGTGTTTTAATTGGTAATCCTATAGTCAGTGCTGAATGACTTGAATCATTACATCCATCATCAGGGCAATATCAAGTCATTCCTTATGGGTCAATTCCTTTAAGTACCATATGAATTGGACTCCCAGCATTTGGAGAACAATATTTTCCATCTTATTATCCTCCCTATGCTGGGGGGAAACTTATGGTCTCCCAATATGACAGTACTTAGTCGCATTTTGGTCAAACTAATGTTGACATGAATGTTTGTCAATGGAAGCCCACTATGCCTATCTAACCACAAACGGTTGTCCAATCGTATCAACCAATTCAACCTGTTACACCCACTTCATTACGACTTGTTAATACATCTATACCCTTGTTACAGAATCAAAATCTTGTACATCAACCTTATCAGGCGAGTTCTTCAACTCAATATTAAAATCCTTTGGTTAATTTACAACAACCTGTATCAGGGATCATTTATTCACAAGCTGGTGTGCCATTTTATGGGATGTCATAAACGCAATCTGGTTATACTTATCAACTGAATCAAACTTACACTAATTTGGGTTATAACATTGGTGGACAGACCCCTTGGCAGCCACAGGCACAAATTCCTCAAACTTTATATCAACAAGTACCATATCCAGGTCTTGGTTAATAGAAATCTCAAGCATTTTCTATGCAAAACAACCCCTATTTGGGTTACCAACAACACATCCCATATGCCGGTGCTCAAAGACTTGTTGCCCAAGCAATTCCATCTTATCCTGGCTATGCTCAACCTGATCTTAATAGACAGTTGCCTTTTGTTGCAACCTTGGAATTACCAGATTTAAACTGGTTAACCAATGATCCTATCAATTATTCTCCTTAGTGGCCGGTGATACCTCATAAATTACCCTCCGACATTCCTAAATTCAATGGAAACCCTGGAGAAGATCCATCAACTCATGTTATGACTTATCATTTATGGTGCTCATCAAACTCCCTAAATGATGATTCTGTTAGATTACGTATTTTCTAGCGAATGCTCACAGGTCCGGCAGCTAAATGGTTGATTGTTACTATTTTGAGTTTCCATTTAGACTGATTGTTGCTATTTTGAATTTCCATTTACTCAATATTTCTTTATGCCTGGTGGAGATGAATACAAGCATTAGTCGGGTAGTCATTTACTTGATTGGTTACATTGGATCTTCAACTTCACTTGATCAAGTGATTTATGGATCAGTTAGAGTAGGTAAGGTGTAATGAATAAACTCAACATTATGAGCATCGTTTCTAGTGTCAATTTCCAATAGAGTTTGTTGTTGATGATGTACAGTTCAACTTTTAGCTTCATTTGAGTTAGTTTGAGGATTGTAGATGCAGTGAATCCATCAATCAATGGATAAGGCTACTTGATCTATAGTATTCTTGACACCAACTGAAGGAGCTTCCATCCCCAGTTGGAGCCAATGTTAGTTTAAATATGTTTAGTGATCAAGCTAGCTCTTTCAATTTACTTTTTAGTATTCCTAGGTCAAAATTTTGTCTTTTCAAACAATTTTTCAAATAAATTTTGGTCACTACATATGGTCTAGGTCTAAAATTATACTCCCCTCATCCCATTCATGTCCATCATCAACTCAGAGGTCATGTCATCCATTTTCATATAGGTTCATATATCAGACACTCGATCTCCATCTAGGTCTATGTCTAAGTGCCCTTGTTTCGCCACTAAAAATTCTAATTATGTCATCAAACAGGGCAAGCAGGAGTTCATTTCTATCATACAAGTAATTTAAAGGGAGTTATCGTAGGTAGGGAAATAAAGTAAGACAACTTGTATTATTTCAAAGCTTGCTACGTTGTCAAATTTTTCCAAAAAGGCAAAACATTACTCAAAGCTTTTGGTTTCACTAAAATACAAAAAGTCAATTCAAGTTGTTATAAAGAGGAAAGTGAAGGCTTTTTCAACTCATTTTGTCTTTTCATGATTGGTAGAGCTCCTCTCTTCCCTTCAACTTGCTCCATAATTGTCAAGGGTTGGAATAAATCAATAAATTTTCTCCAAGAAGTTTGTGTTACACATCTGAACACCTGTGCTATGCATCTTGACACCTGCACTACGCATCTGGAAGCTTATGTTATGCATCTGTGAGTGTGCTACGCTTTTGGGTTTTTGCTCAAAAATCACTCATCTAAGCTCCATAATCATTGCACAAGGTTTATATAGCTTCTAAAATAGTAATTGGACACCTCACATCCTCTTCAAAGTCAATTTATAAAGTAGGGCATTGATTTTTTTGTTTACTTTCTCTCCCACTATGTTTTTATCTTTTCCTATCATTGAGTGTTTTTAGTGGAATAAACCCTGACCGTGTCATTTAAAATCCCTCATACACCTTTCAAAGGCCCTATCCTATCATTCCCTACCATCCACACCCTCCCTACACATCATTTCCATCAAGCCCTAATTTCTTACTACTTTTCCATTGGAAAAACAAGAAATTCTTGTGTTTTTCTAATTTATCCACCTCCATCATACCCACTTCACCAAATTTCACTTATACTCTAAAGATAACGTACAACCTTACCTCCTGAATGCTTTTTTGGAATTTATATTGGCTTCTTTACCCTTCATCTCACCCTCCAAACCTACCCTATCCCTATCCTCTATTTTTCCAAATTCATTGCACATACCCACTACATCCTAAACACATAGGGTTTATCCTTCTGATAGTTATTATGGAGAGTGAGAAGAAAATTCGCAAAGGAGGGTGCCACTTTAGATTTGAGCCCTCCACCTTTTAAGAACTCAATGCCTCACCTTTTTCCAAAATATGCTTTGAGAGGACTGGATGCTCGAGACTTTGTGAGAAAATCATGGAAGAAGGTTTTCATCTCCAATTGACAAGCTTATCTTCCACTAGTTTCAGTATGGGAAAGGCCATCATTGCAGGTGTAGAGTTCATCTTATCAACATATGTGATTTATTCAGCAACAAGTATACCTAGTCATGGGAAAAAGTGGTTTAATGGCATGGACATAGACCTTGAAGATTACAAACTATTCCTCAAACCTCATGCTAGAGAGAACCCTAAGTACATTTTCCCTTTCATTCACAACCTTGACAAATATGATACTTTTATGAGGTTAATTATGATATATTTCACATGTGAAGGGATATTCTTTAGGTTTTACAAGTAGCATATCAGATTGTTGATGCACTTTACCTCCACTAAACCACTTGACTTGCCAAATTACTTGTACACAATTTTTCTTAAAATGACTAAGAAGGTTCAGAGAAAAAAAAAAGATCACTACCCTAGTATTTTCCACCATGGTCTAGTCAAACTCATTGTTTTTCATCATCTCTCGTCCATCAACATGACTTGGGAAAACTTCATGTAGAAATTAGCAGCAGCGCCCACCAGTAGTCCTCTTGTCATGCATAGCACACCATCACCACCAGTATCAACACAGCCAATGGAGGTTGGCTCTTCTAGCATGAAAACTCATATTCCATAGGCTCCTAGGGTTGTTGAGGTCAATCACACCTATGAAAAGGGAAATAGATAGGTCTTTGCACCGAAATCCATCAAAAGTGTAACTACACTTGATACTATGAGCAAAGAGAAATAGAGGAGCATCCACTCATGCATCAATTGAATCACCATTGCACCAACATGATGAAAAAGCGCCCCTAGATGTTGAAATGGTAGAAAAAGTTAAGGATAAATCATTTGAAGAAATAATTAAATAGAAATATGAGGAAATAGCAGAGTTGAGGGAGGTGTTCTCAATTGCAAATTCTCAAATTACTTTCTTATATCAAGAAAATATTCAGTTAAAGGTAAAACTTCTCCTCCAAGACAAACCTAAAGTACATGTTGATGAAGAGAAAGGAAACAGAAAAGAGATTGAAGATGATGATCAGCTAGAGGATGCATAGGTTGAAACACAACCAAGAAGGCCAAAGACAAGAGGCCTTAAGAGGGCGTCGGAGCTAGAAAGACAGTCAGCTCATCCACCTGAACAATTGACCTGTGATGAGCTAATAGCTATGGAGATCAATAAAGATAGAGAATATTGGTTAGGAAAGGTGAATGAACATTTGGAGAATCTCTTGAAAAGAGCCAAAAGAGACAACAACCTCCAAAGACACATGGAAAATCATTATTGCGCCAGAAGCAAGATTTCACAAATCAGGCTTAAACAGTTGAAGAAAAGGCTAAAAGAAATTCAAATGAAGCTAAAGGATAAGGATAGTTTAGATTTGATGGTTGAATATTCATTAGCTATTTAGCATATCATACACAGGTGCCAAAAAACAAATTTAGATAATTTTTGAGCAATTTTGGTATTTTTTGTGATTTTTACACTAATATGGAAATTATGCCTCCACACGTAGCGCCAAGGTGCTACGCTTTTTCCTAGGGCACCTAAATGATGAATGGATTACATGGTTGGATGAATTTTAATGAGTAAATCATAGATCAAGGACTATTTTTTCACGATAGGCTCTAGTTTTGCAGAAAAAAAGCCAAAAAACCACCAGTTTTCTATGCTTCTGCCATTGTTTTTGACATGGCGCTACACATTTGGAGTAAGGTTGGGAGAATCAATGTTTGGAAGCCTTATAGTGGGTAGTTTTTCAAAATTCAAGATGTTCTGGAAACTTGACACACAAATCTAGTTGACCTATCTTCCATATTTGGATTTGGAGTCCTAAAATTCCCTCCAAATTAGTTGCAAAGTGGCTCTATGCATCTGTAAAATGGCGTTATGCATCTACATAGGTTTCCTCAGGACACTTGTCAAGCCCCAAAAAAGTAGGATTTTCAAGGTTTTTCTATCCTTTGAGCTGGAATTGGGGTAATTGAGTTGTTTTTTTCCTCTTATCATGAGGAAACATGTAATTTATTGTGGGGGACACACACTCCTAGTCTTTAGCTAAAGTTGAGGGAATGGTTTCTAACCTCCCTAGATTCTAGGAAGTGACTCATCTTATGTAATTATGATGAATTTTGGATGGGATTTCAATCCTATGAGGTGTCATTGTTAATATTTCTATAATTAGACCCACTTTAGTCTTTTTTTTGGGTTGGATAGTTGTTTTTTGCAGTGGAGCTATTGTACAAGCCTTTTGGAATGAAATCAAAGACAATGTTGCAAAATTTGTGTTGAGAATCTTGTGGTATGCCTTGGAGAATTTGTTCTTTATTTGTATGTTTATATTATCATGTTTAATGATATGTTTTCCTCTTTTATATAAATGCTTCTATGTGCTTATCTTGTCATGCGTTTTCATGCTCTATCTTAACAAGATTAACATTATATGTCTATGTTATTCTAAATGAATGAATTCACCTCAGTGCTCATTCATATTTTCTACCATTTCATCTTATACAAAATGACAAAGTAAACATGCTTTCAAGGTACCTACCTTGCCTCACCCATATTCTTTGCAAATTAATCTTGAATTCAGACCTTAAACCCTATACCTAGTCTTCGTATTGTCATTCCTATCCAGCACACAAACATCAAACAAAAACCCTATTTATTGAGCTTACATACCTAGCCTAAGATCATTAAATATTCAGTCATTTGATTGACTGCAAAGTGAAATTGAGAGATCCCTCTCTGGTCCTGGTAGGGCTAGCTACTTGACCTAAAGCCTAGTCTGTGGTTACCTTCCTTCAATCCCACTCTTCGCCTTGGTAAGTTGGGGGGAGTGATGATAGCTCCAACACCCTAGTTTTACCAGCTCCAATAGGAAGGATGCTCCAACACCCTGTTAACATCAATATGATTCCCTAACACCATGCTACTACCCTGAAGTATTATCTGAATCTAACCTGAAGGATACTGCCCTCTCCACCATGCACCACCCTACCACCCTTAAAATAAAATATAGATAAAAAAATGTGGGCTCTCGTACCATTGACAATGACCCACTTACAATACAATTTTATCACAAGTGAAAACACTTCAAATCCTCTCCTGTTGATATACAATTTTCCCCTCGAAGTTTTATAAGTTTAATTTGGTTGAGCAATGTGGTAGCTATTCTATCCATAATATTTCATCAATAATAAACTTAAGTATTCGAATACAAAAAAAAAAAAACAATTTTCATACCTCAAATTAAGTCTATTTTCTTCCACTGGTTGCTTCATAAATTCCTAAGAGCTATGCCCTTTAGAGATGCCCCTAATCAACCCTCAACTTCTTGTAGCAACCCTTCCTTTGTGTCCTAAGCATGCCTTAATGTCATTCCCTTAACAGTGTGATTTTTGGCTCCCCACTTGTGATTTTAACCATAGAAAAATACCCTTAAAGATTGACCTTGAAACAAGCTCGGATATATGGCATAATAAGGGCCTTATTTGTGGGCTTGATTCCCCTTTCTTGTTGTGGATTTTGTAACACCGTCTTTCCACATCTACCCAAGTAACCGACCAACCAGGGTAAACATGTGATGACGGGATATTAATATGAGATTCAATCTCCTAGATGACCTTAAGGAAGTGGAACCGATGGAAACTTGACAAACAAACCTTACATAACATCATCAAACCTCCATGAGGTAACCCAACCTCCCAGACCCCTGAAACCTAATGGGGAACTGATTTTTGACCATTTTGAGCCTTATTCGTGGGAGTGTAAGGGAAATGGAGCAGCTAAAAGCCTATAGTTTTGGGCATTCCAAATCAAGGTCGCAGTCAAGGCCCCTAAAAGTCAGTTCTATGCCTGCAACTTCGAGATTTGTGCCACCTTTTCAGCCCAAGATCCCAGGTTACTGCCAAGAACTTCATGAAACTTTAGGAGATGATAAATAACATTAAAAAAAATGTACGTAATCGATCACATCATCGGTAACTCATCTAGACCCTCCTAGCCATGATATGAATTTCATCAAACATGTCACAAACATTGCATCTATAGGTATAAACATCAAATTTAAACATGGGGGTCTCTTACTTATTTGAGAATGGATAAGAAGCATTTATCCCCTACATCATAAGCTACAATACGGTCTATTTGACCATAGATACATTGTGTATTCATTTACAGGTAAAAACATGGATAGATCCATACATCATCATTGATAGAATACATGCTTATAACCAATACAATAACAACAAAAATAGAATGGATAAAAAATAAAATTAAAATCCATACAAAAACTAGTACATTTTCATACCAAATACCAGAGGAATGAGCTCTTCATTACTGAATGTGAAAACCAACCGAAGATGGGACTTCCACGTTCCATCCGACCATAGATTGGCTGTGCCAAGCCTCACTTCACCCAATCACCGTTGTTCCATATTCCAGGCATGAATGTGGGACTTTATTAAACATATCAATCAACACCAAATCAGGGCTCCAGAGACCAAGTTGTATCAACACCAAACCTGTGATTCCACCTCACAATCGGACATCACTAACCATCACGGGTTGGCCTCTATCTAAGCTCTTCTAGGGCTCTAGAGTGTTTGTTCCAAATAGGGCTTCTAGGACTAGTAACTCAACCCCAACTGTTACAGGGCTTCCAGGACTAATAAATCAACCCCATTTGTTTCTGGGCTCCAGAGTTTTTTTCCAACCAAGGCTCCAAGACTAGTAACTCAACCCACCCGGGGCTCCAGAGCATTTTTCCAACCAAGGCTCCAGGACTAGTATCTCAACCTAATATTTTTCTGACGAGCTCCAGAGCGTTTGTCCAACCAAGGCTTCCAGGACTAGTAACTCAACCCATAGTTATCCGTCAGGATCAAGAGAATTTTTACAACCAAGCCTCTAGGAACTAAAAACTCAACCCACAACTAAAGGAATCATGAGAACCAACCAGAAAAAAATAAAAGGAAATAAACCCACAACACCATGGCTATCCATAGAATGGAAAGGCTAGGAAAATATACATGCATACACCATGCATGCCAAAACTAGTGAGGAAAACATACATGCAACTCGGTACCTACACTTAGAACCTGTTGTAGATGTTGATATCGATGGCCTCTTGCACTTGCATTATCTTCCTTTTACTTCTCTCTCCAAATCACCAAGTGTCCACACTCTCCAAGAGTGCTCCAAGCAAACTCTAAGTATCCAAGAGTATGAGAGAGACAAAGAAAAAAGAGATCTCCAAAATTGCACCAAAAAAAGTTTAGCCACTAATCCTTAGAAGCCTTTTAATTAATGAGGCCTCTACTTTTATTCATTTTCCATTATTTTCCTTCATTTTCCTCCTCACATGCAACATGTGACCTTTCACCTTTATTTTCTCCTAATTTCCATTATTTTCATAAATAAAATTCCAATTAATGCCTCATCATTTCCAATGCCCTTTCCATTGCCTTTTCCAATTTCCTTTAGCCATAATAACTGAAATGAACACTCACTAGGATGTTTTACCCACCATTCAGCTTTGAATACGTGTCCCATCGATTGTGGTCTTATATATTTTTACATGTTTTTTATGAGGGTTGTTACAGAACCCTCCCCCCTGTGGGAACACCGTCCTCGATGTTCAATCACACCTATAAACCCGAAAATTGATGAAAACAAAACATACTGCCTATGGAGCTTTATAGCACAGCTCGTTGCAGTATTTACAATGACATCCTATTGAAATATGACAATCATATCGTTTATTGGAGCTTTATAACATAGCTCATTATGATATTTATAATAACAACCACATATACTTGTGCACATTTTCTTCAACCAACAAATAACCATACTATCTGTGGAGCTTTATAAACCAGCTTGATACAATATTTACAATAATATACACATTTTCTCAACCATCAAATAAAAGGATATGATGCTCATATCAGAAACAAGGGAATACAGAGGCTTACACCTCCACCCCCTAGGATTCACCTCCTTTCCAGGAAGTCCATAATATACTGTCAAAGTCAAAGCTGCATCCAATGTCCAACAGTACAATCATGTGCCACTTATCCTCTCAGTGAACAATTACCGACTCATTGTTGTAGGGCACACTCCCAATGTGCATATGATTCCATATGGAAATACTAATGACCAAAACAAATATATCCATGTCCTTCCCTTCTCTACAACATAGTCCCTCAGGAAATCCAGTCAGAAATTCTATGCAGTCACTCACCTTCCAAGTTCCATTGGCACCCTGTTGGTGAGGTAAATCCCCTTTGCAGACAGAGGCGATCCCACTAGCCCTAGAGTGGGTCTAGTCATAAACAAGACACACTATGCCATCAATTCCTAGTTAAGAATGGACAAAGACTTGGTAGATCACTTACCGTAGGTCCTGCACTGTTGTGTCATTCGGAAGAATGGCTGCCTCCCACTCCTGATTCGACAGGTCACGATCCGCTCGTTCTCATGCCCGGATACCTGCACATACACAAGAAACGAAGACAATACACAACATACTATTTCACATTCTTAACTATCAGTCAGTCGAAGAAGACTAAATCATATGCATTAAATAAACATAACACAGAGATGGAAACAATATCATAGTCGAGTATATTAATTTAAAGAAGGAAGAGTACAACCAGGCTTTGACGTTGTGATATCCTCCAGCAGGGTTCCAGCGGAGCACGTCTCACAAAGCTCGTTGGGAATTCAGACGGGGCTATCTCTATGGGATCCTCCTTGGTTCGACCTTCTCTATGATGATTACTCAGCTATAATGTCTCTTCTCCAAGTTCAGCTTCTTGGCTATATGTTCAGCTCTAGCCTTTATAAAGGGAGAAGGCTAGTTTATATAGAGGGAGAAGGAGAATTTAGGATCCCTATAATTGTGGGGGGAGTCCTATCCTCTTAGAATGTTCCATCAACCATTTCCTAAAGGAAGAGATCCGTGGTTTATCGAGTTTAACCACTTGCAATGATTCATTCCTGAGATGGTTAAAGGAAACTTCCGCCTCCAATTTGTTAAAAAAAATTCCCAAAAATGCTGGCGTGGGCTTAACACAGGGACAGAGCGCCAGCTGGCGCGGCCTCTAGTGAAAATTTTCCCCATTGGCACGAGGGGAACTGGGTACCTGCGCGAATGCCAAAACATGGGTTTTTAAGTGCTTTCTAAGGAAATGTTCAACAGGAAGAATCATGTCCTTATGCAGAAGGATGAAAAGAAGGTATTTGCAGGGTTTGACACTGCTCACAGGTCACGGAAAAGACCCTCCAATATGCAAGGCGAGGAATTGTAGGGATGGTGACAAAATTCTGTGTAACAGATGGCCCCTAAAGCATGAGGTCCGAGAGAGAGGGAGGGGTGAAATGCTTTATGGGAACGCGTTCGACCAAAACACTGCTGTTGGAAAACCTGCAAGTACGAATACAATTGATACATTTTATATATGACATGTGTCATGGGCGCAACCATCCATAAGAGAGTATATAAACAATGAGATCCGAGGTATGGACACAGCCATCCAGCAGTAGGGATCAATAAATAGACTCAGGTATGGTCGCAGCCATCCAATCAAAGGAGTCATACAATAAGTCATAATAATCCACAAAGAACCCACAGCATGGATTTCATCAGATAAAACCCAGGGTCTTGTGCTCCATCTCGACCCGAACATGGTACAAATTCAAGCATGTGAATATGTGATATGAGGTCGAACATGCAAGAACATCGTCTGATTACCAGCCAATGATGAAAGTTGTTAACAGACGAAAGAGAAACCACCAATAATGACAATGGCTCTCAAGATAAAAAAGGTACAATCCACAGCATGTGAACAGTGATCTGACGTCGAACACCCGCAGAGTCAATCGATCGAAGGCCAATAATGTGGACCTTACGTCGAGTGCGAAGAACCTGCCATTGAGGCATGCAGGCTCCAAGGTACCTGAAGGGAGTCTCTCGACTAGCTTCCTGGATAATGAGCTGGAGTCGACAGGAAGTGACCTTAATTGAAGGTGGGCCATAATGTTTCCCACATCATTGACACGAGACAGAGGAATATGATGTTTGTGAATCAAGACCAACAGAGAATCAGAGGGGGGTTGAAAATTGCAGAGGCAAACTTCTCTTGAACATATCGACGACACGACACTGGTTTTGGGAGTATTTGACATCAAGGGATCTGAGGTCATGGTAAAATGGCAAAGAGCAGATGAGAAGTCAAAAGAGATTACCCAAACCCATGGAGGCAAGCAGATAATGAGATGATATGTCCCCAACCCGACACAAATGCAGACAAGTGCCATGTTCAAGAGCAACATACTTCCAACACGACTACAATCTTGGTTCCATTTTCCCCCACCATTTCTGGTGAGTACCCCAATTATTTTTGAAAACAAGCTTGAAGGGGATAGCATGTGCTTGCGATGTAATTTTTTCCTTTGGACAAATCCAACCTAGTACATTTTACGAGCCCTAGGAAGGAGGAACTCGAGTAACACCATGACGACGGAGTCCAATGTCATCAGTTTTTAACGAGTCTGACAAAAAAAGAACTCGACATATTTTCATATTTAGAGAGTTTTAAAATAAGGCGGAAAAGAAAACTCCAGCAGCCCCTTTTCGTAAATAGTCCCTCAGATTCGAAAAGGTAGAAAACTGTGTCTAAGAGAACCTCCTAGTCGTGATAGGCTAGGGTATTCCTTTTTCGTAAATAATCTATCCCAGCCCGAAAAATGGTAAATGTATACTGGGTAGATATCGTTTCGCAACCAATTTAATGAGCTCAAAACAACAAGTGACTCGACGATCTTTTCAGTTTTAGAGAGTAAGAAAAGAGCTAAAAGGCGACTCCAGTAGTGACTTTTTCGTGTTTTTACCGAGTCCGAAAAAGTATAAAATACAACTCGTCTCTTTGTCATAACCACGTGAAAAACCTGTCGCTGCACAAAAAGACGCGTGTAAAACATATTCCGCGAATGTAGAAATTATATACAATATGCATGTATATATCTGGACTCTCCTGATCTCACAATATTTATCTTCTTGCAAAATACAGAATCCTTCCACTATAATTCTTGTGGAAATTTAATCAACAATTACAAAACACATGAAGCAATAAAACACACATAATACAGTTGTTTACCAAAAAATCCTGAAGCTAAAAACCCCAACTATCATATTATGTATATCATGGAGATCATATGAAAATCTCATACAAACATACAAAGCTTATCACAAGCTCTCAGTATAGTACAATCGTCATACACTAATCAGGCCCAATCTTGCAAATCCATGCACCGATCTTTGCCACCTGCTAGCCTGCCTCCACTGCGCAATCCAAGCTGATTACAAAGACCAATTCAATGTAATCCCACTCTCATTGACTGCGTTATTATCATTGGCAACTCCAATGTATATATAGATGCAATTCATGCATCACTAGTAGTCACAACGGATAGTCCATCTTTCCCTTTCACCTATCTCTCCACTGGTCTCCACTGAACTGTCCATGCACTGTAGTTAACTGATGTATTCTTTAGTTCATTAATGAGTTATTATTTATTGAATTAATTAACTAATTAATTCATTCCACTCTCACTAGTGTATCAATCAGTTAGATTAGATACAACTAGCTCAACTGAGTCTAACTGAGTTAAACTAAATACAACTCCATGAACTACCTCAATCAACTCCACCAAACTCTGTCACATGAGTTCTAACTGAAGTCTCCATGCAATAGCTCCAGTAAACCCTTAGGAATAGCGTAATTCCTTCTGTCAGCTCCTGTGCCACATCTGTGCACTTAACTGAAGTGCTCCAAGAGAATAAGATACTGTTTAGAGTCCAAATATTATTAAGAGCTAATAATATTCGACATATCTATTTTTGGACTGGCAATCTAAAAATAGATTCCGCCCAATATGTCTAAAAATAGAAATCCATCTATTTTTCCAACTTGACCAACCATCCACAAATAGCATCCTGCAACTCATAGAATATGATCGACATCTCTAAAAATAGACATAGTCTAAAAATAGACTTTGCAACAAAAATCCCCTGTGTGGGCCCCACCTAGTTTAGGTGATCACTTTCCAACTAGGATCAGGAATGATGTTTCAGGATGCCTCCTTCATTGTTTCTTGTTGCAACCTTCAACAGTCCCTCTCAACAAGAAAGGACTGTATTTTCATGCGACATGCAACTCCATGCATTCGCCCTGCAACCTTTGCAAGCGCCCTGCAACTCCATGCATCTGCTCTGCAACTTTGCTGCAACACTTCCAAAAATGAAAGGCTCCAAACAAATCAATCAGTCTAATGCATCTATCATCAAAGTCTTTGACTTCTGCTTAGCTACTGCACATGTCTTCAGGAACCACTGCGCTATTGAACTCTTCACCCATGCACTCTGCACTTGCTGTCAACTCTGAACCGCGCTCCAGTATCCGACACTGTCACTTTGATCTGCTTGCATCAATCCAACTGATCATGCTACTGCTGCTCTGTGGGCACCTCGTAGCCAGGTTCAATTCATGAGATCCACACCATCTCCATGAATCCTACCCAAAAATATCCTCTTGGGATTACTCATGCATGTCGCCCCACCTCTCACCTGGTGGTATAGCTGCATGCACTCCCTCTGCCCATCTGGCACGAAATTTATTTGCATGAGTGGTTGCTCCCACTCCATGATCCTCATCTTGTGGCTACTCCACATCCCTAGGTTCACTCTTACCTGCACGCAAATTCTGCTCCATCTCAAGCTTCAATTGCATGGCTTTCCTACACTTCCCAATAGTAGGAAGCTCCATAGAATTCCCATCTACTTCAAATCTATAAAGATTCTTCTGCATCTCCAGTTGTGGCTGCTCCACAACCTTCTGAGACTTCTTCTCACGCTGTATGTTGAGAGGCTCCCTCTCAACCACCAAGTCACTAACCTCTGCTTTTCTCCTTAAAGCTTTGCATGCATCTTTTACCTTAGTGCATGTAGATTCTTGGCTCGCGCACATTGCAATTGTTTCGCCATCGCAAAATTTTCTAACAAAAGAGCTGATTTTAAATCAACGATATCTCCCTCATCCGAGCTCTAATTCGACCGATGATTTTTTTCAATTTGGGTATTTTTTCACAAGGAATCCAAATATGCTATTTTTTTTCTGAAAATATTTCACCCAAATTTTTAGATATTCTTTGCAAACTCGCGCACCCAAAAATTCCTACTCTCATTCCATGTAGAAAATCTATAACACAGCTCTGATACCATGTAGAAATTATATACAATATGCATGTATATATCCGGACTCTCCTGATCTCACAATATTTATCTTCTTGCAAAATACAAAATCCTTCCACTATAATTCTTGCGGAAATTTAATCAACAATTGCAAAACACATGAAGCAATAAAAACACACATAACACAGTTGTTTAACGGGAAAGCCTGAAGCTGAAAACCCCAACTATCATATTATGTATCATGGAGATCATATGACAATCTCATACAAACATACAAAGCTTATCACAAGCTCTCAGTACAGTACAATAGTCATACACTAATCAGGCCCAATCTTGCAAATCCATGCACCGATCTTTGACACCTGCTAGCCTGCCTCCACTGCGCAATCCAAGTTGATTACAAAGACCAATTCAATGCAATCCCACTCTCCTTGACTGCATTATTATAATTGGCAACTCCAATGTATATGTAGATGCAATTCATGCATCACTAATAGTCACAATTGATAGTCACACTTGCTCTTTCACCTACCTCTCCACTGGTCTCCACTGAAACTGTACATGCACTGTAGTTAACTGATGTATTCTTTAGTTGATTAGTGAGTTATTATTTAGTGAATTAATTATTAATTAATTCACACCACTCTCACTAGTGTATCAATTAGTTAGACTAGATACAACTAGCTCAACTGTGTCTAACTGAGTTAAACTAAACACAACTCCACCAACTACCTCAATCAACTCCACCAAACTCTGTCACATGAGTTCTAACTGAAGTCTCCATGCAATAGCTCCACTTAACCCTTAGGAATAGCGTAATTCCTTCTGTCAGCTCCTGTGCCACATCTGTGCACTTAACTGAAGTGCTCCAAGAGAATAAGATAATGTTTATAGTCCAAATATTATTAAGAGTTAATAATATTCGACATATCTATTTTTAGACTGGAAATCTAAAAATAGATTCCGCCCAATATGTCTAAAAATAGAAATCCATCTATTTTTCCAACTTGACCAACCATCCACAAATAACATCCCGCAACTCATAGAATATGATCGACATGTCTAAAAATAGACTTTGCGACAAAAATCACCTGTGTGGGCCCCACCTAGTTTAGGTGATCACTTTCCAACTAGGATCAGGAATGATGTTTCAGGATGCCTCCTTCACTGTTTCTTGTTGCAATCTTCAAAAACGAAAATAATATGAAAATATATCAACAAATATGTTTTAAAACCTATTTTAGGACTTTGAAAAGTTATAAAAGACCATAAATGGTTAAAAATATTTACTTTTCACTTTTTACCTCTTTGCAGAGCAACAGTGACCCATTTCTCTTGCGATCTTCAGGCGACGGTTGTGGACAATCTAGTGGATCATTCTGGATTCCGTCACTTTCAAGTAAGAGCCGCTTCTATTAGCCATCTTTTAAGCTATATTTTATTGCATTTAGTTGTCATTTGGGATCCCTTAGGGGAGGATTGGAAAAATATAGGGCTCCGCGGTTGGCGTGGGTTTCGGGCACAGATCCGCGCCAATAGACCCTGTTTTACATAGGGGTCACGCCAGGTGGCGCGACTGTTAGCCAAACAGTCGCGCCAACCACACAACTTAAAATCCACTTTGAATTTAAGAAAATGCAGCCAATAGTTTGAAAATTTAAACACCCAAGGGGATTTCTAATGTTCCTATGATCACTTCATGTAGGTACAAAGTGTGAAAAGATGGTGATTGAGTGGAAGGAGAGAGAACACAATGAAGAGGATGAACAAGCAATGGAAAACGAATAATGCATGAATGCCCTGAAGAATTGTGGGCTCAAAAAGTTCTTTATGACATCGTGTCTCCGGGCTCAGCTCGAATTGCTTCAGTATCTCATCAGCATTTGGGACGAAGATTAGGAGAAGTTATTTCTTCGGGACCAAGAGCTTGAGCTCGAAGTATCTGATGTATATTTCATCACTAGACTGTTTCATAGGGGTGCAGTCCCTATTCTGACTAGTACTCGACTTTCCAGGGAAAGCATGATAATGGTAATGAATAGGGTGTTCCCAGGGGCACGAAAAGGAATAGGGAGTGGTAAAGTGGATATCCAGACCATTCCTGATCTAGCACTGAGAGTAGTGCTACACACTATCACACGGGCCGCGGAATCGCAGGCACTGCATGGGGCTACGAAGACAAAATTACTTCTTGCTTCAAAGTGTATGAACCCAACCATCTTCAACTAGGCTGAACTAAAGCAGTTTGGATATGGGTCGATTCTGGTATCATTCTTCTTGGAACGATTACCCATATTTTAGCGCTAGGAGGCTATAGTCCCGGAGCCACCACTGAGAGAGCCATGGATGGCCCGATGGGCGACACTGATGCCCAGAGCAGGGGGTGGCCAGCAGATGTCCTGGAGGCGAGAGTTCTTTTATTGGCTCCGACGATAGCTAATTGTCATGGAGAATTGGCCCTATGTCAGCACCGACTTTACCGAAGATCCAAACCTCCCACTCTCGGAGGGAGAGGATTGGGACGAAGAACTTGGTAAGACTCATTTTTTATTTTTATGAGTTTTATGGTTTTTTGGTCTTTTGGAGGGTATTTTCCATGACCTGTGAGTAGTGTCAAACTCTACAAATACCTTCTTTGAATTCTTCTACATAAGGACATGATTCTTCCTATTGAAAATTTCCTCAGAAAGCACTTAAAAACCCATGTTTTGGGATTGGCGCGGGTACCCATTTCATCCCTCGCACCAATGGGGAAAATTTTCACTAGAGGCCACGCCAACTGGCGCTCTATCCTTGTGTTAAGCCCGCGCCAGCCTTTTTGGGAATGGTTTTTTAACAAATTGGAGGCAAACAACCTTCATAGTCAATAAGCTCATAAGCCCCATTTTGTAACAAGAGTTTGACAATGTAGGGCCCATGCCACATGGGTTGGAATTTTCCTGCCCCTAGCTTGTCGTGAGCTTGGTCGTATAGAAGAACGAGATCGCCTTCGATGAAAGAACGAGGAGAAACTGATTGGTCAAAATCGGCTTTGACCCGCTTCTTCTGTGCTTCGATGACCAAGGTAGCTAAGCAACGAATTTCGTCCAATATCTCTAAATAGAGGAGACATTCTTCTTTAGGCGAAGTATCAGGCAGTAATTCCACAACTAATTTCAGTGAAGGGATTTCACATTCAATCGGAAGCGTGGCTTCCAGACCGTATACCAATTGAAATGGGGTAAACCCGGTTGCATTCTTGATCGATGTTCGGTAATCCCATAGAGCTGAGAACAACATGAGATGCCAGTTTGATTTGTGGATCCCGATTGTTCATTGAAACATGTAACAAGGACCTTGTTTATAGCTTAAACTTGGCCATTAGCTTGAGGATAGTAAGGCGTTGAGCTGTCATGACGCAGACCCAACTTAGACGTCAGCTCTGCCATCATATAATCCTGAAAATGAGAACCATGGTCGGTGATGATGGCTTGAGGGACACCAAACTGAGAAATAACATGATTGAATATGAGCTGTGCCGCTGTCTTACCGTTCGCAGCTAGTGTAGGCATTGCTTTGGCCCATTTCGTAAAATAATCGACGGAAACGATAATATAGGCATGCCCCCCGACCGAACAAGGGTTACACGTCATAAATTCTATGCCCGATTTGGAAAAAGGGCCAATAGTAATGACAGGGTGTAGTGGAATAGGCGGCGCACACATCTTGTGTTGATAAATATGGCACACATGGCATTTACGTACTGCAACAATGAAATCTTTGAAAATAGACGGCCAGAAGTAGCCAACACGAAGGATCTTCTGTGAAGTGGCATAACCATACATGTGACCACCACAGGCGCCACTGTGGCAATCATTTAAAAAATTCTCTTCTTCCTCGAGGGTCAAACATCGGCAGAGTACAGAATCGACTCCGACACGATAAAGGGCATCTCCAACAATACTATAGGGTTGCGATTGATGCCGAATGCGGCATCGGGCATCTTTCGTTAACTTAAACTTGAAAGTAGACGTTTGGAGGTACATGATGATATCAACGTACCAAGGATCAAGGGCGTTGATCAGGAAGAGAATTTCTTCTGGAATGTGATCTTCAGAGGAAGAAGGAGTAGAGTTGGCGGGGAGAGAACAAATCAAATCAGCGAAAACAAGTGATTTTTTAGATTTGGTGGTAGTTAACTCCAAATCAAAGTCTTGGAGGATGAAAATCCACTTCGAGTATTTTCCTTCCAACAATTGCCGTGACAGAAGATAAGACATGGGATTACAATCAGAAATCACGGTCACCGTGCGTAAAAGAATGTAATGATGAAAATTTTGGATGACCTGGACTGCAGCCAACACTAACTTCTCGACGTGTGCGTAACATGTTTCAGGGTCGAGAAGGTTCTGAGACAGGTAGTAAATGACATGTTCGTTACCGTCATCATCATCCTGGACCAATACTGAAGGCAAAAACTAGGTAGAGGGTGAAATCATGATGGTAATTTGGAGGACGCAATAGAGGAGCATTGACAAGTAATGTCTTAAGTCTATCAAAATAATGCTGGGAAATCTCATCCCAAAAGAAAGGGACGTCCTGCTTTAGAAGTCGTGTAAATTTTTTGGCTACTTCGGCGTAGTTTGGGATGAAATGACGTAGGAAATTGGCTTTCCCTTGGAGACTCTGGAGTTGATGTAACGAGGACGGGGAGGGGAGATTGACAATAGCCTCAACCTTAAGAGGGTCAAGGCTGATTCCATCTTTAGATACGACAAACCCTAAGAGTCTACTGGAGTCGACGCAGAAGACGCATTTATGCGAGTTGAGCCTAATATTGTAGCGTCTACAACGAAGAAAGATTTTATGAAGATGTTCTGTATGGTCTTTCCACGCAGCTGAATGAGCCAGAAGGTCATCCAGGTATGGTTGGACAATATGCCAAATATCATGAAAATCATAGGACATTGCACACTGGAAAGTGGCCCCATCCTTCTTCAAGCTGAACGGGAGTTTCCTATATGCGAATGTTCCCCATGGAAAAATAAAAGAGCTCTTGTGTTGATCCGACGGGAGAATTTTAATCTAGTTATAGCCAGAAAAATCGTCCATAAGGGAGAAAATTTCACTTCCCACATAATCTTTAATGATCTGATCGATAAACGGGGTGGGATAATTATCCTTAGGATAGGCCCGATTGATGTCACGATAATCAACACAAACACGAATGGCACCTTGCTTCTTATCTACAAGGACTATATTGAAACCCATTCAGTTAGGGGAATCAAATAAATGAAACCTACGTTAAGAAGTTTCTCAACTTCAGCTTTGATGGCAGCGAATTTTCGAGGATGCACGGGACGAAGATGCTGGCGAATAGGCTTCGCACCTGGGTAGGTGGGAATCTCGTGCACCACAATACTGGGGTCGATTCCAGGCATTTTTTCATAAGACCAGGAAAAAACATCGCAAAATTTGCGAAGGAGACTAGTGTACACTTGGACTTCCTCGGAAGAGCAAGTGACTCCCACATGGATGTTCTTGATGATCCCCGGTTTAATGGAAATGTTGATAGGCATCGTTTGAGTAATATTCCCCAAGTTACCTTCTGCAAAGACTTCATGAGTCAAAATGGGAATTTGAAGTGGTAGAGAAGGAACTTGGGATGCGAAGCGCTCAAGACAGTTAGACATGGCCCCGAGGCAAGGCATAAACGAGGAACGATGATGGCTATCGCTCCATGGTAGATCCTCGAGAGACATGGTTTCCATGATAGCCTCGTTGGATGGAAACACTTCCTTCAAAGGATCAGGAAAATCCACATCGTCGAGCCAGGGGGATTGAGAATACACGTCGAGAGCCATGCTCAAAGGAGTAGCTTCAAGAGGGGGAGAATCAGATGCAGCTGTAAGCTCGCGATAATTGATCTTGATGGGACTAAGCGGCATCGAATCTCAAAATGAATCAACCTATTGAAGGGATGATCCAAGGGTCATCTGACCAAGAGATCATATTGACTTGAATGGTATTTGGTGGTGGAAATGGAAAAATACCCATGAGAGCGGGATCCTTGAAAAGACCCGGCCCTATGCTATCAGGGGGATTAGGAATCTGATCCACGTATAGTGCGTTGTTCTCGGAAGATAAGGTAAAGAATGACAACTGATCAACAGTAATAATTTTTCCTTCATGTGAAAAATTCAGAAGTTGAAAGAGGGTGGATGGAACGCACAACATAGTGTCAGTCCAATTGCGAACGAGTAGAGTATTGTAGTTGAGTTTGGCATCAATGAATTCTACTTCAACGTTGACTGTATTTCCTTGCAATGTGATCGGTAATCTAGCGAGAACACCCAAGGGTTTTGATTCCATTCCATCGAATGCCTCAAGGGCATTGGGTGACAAATTCAGGGCTGGAGAGCCTATAGCCTTCCAAAAAGCAGATGACATGACGCAGGTAGATGCACCTTCATCCACTATGGCTTTATGGATGTTGAGACCGTTGATACCTACTTGTATAACAAGCACAATCTGGTGTGGAAGTCGGGGGACGAAATTATCTAGATCGAAAGAGAGAAGGCTAGAATCAACAGGATTTAACTTGCCGATCGCACATAACAATGCTTTCTGTTGAGACAGACAACTCTGGAGCACTTCTAACGTGGAATTCGCGAAAGGCGCCTGTGCTAAATCCTTAACAATACTGTAGTGCTGGGTAGCACGGGCGTTAGGATTATAAGAATATTTCCGGAGAACACCTTTGGAAGGTGGCTGTATAATGGGTTCAACACTGGGCTTCTCAATTTCAAGGGGACCAGAGGCAGGTGGTGGAGTAGGACCATGAACAACCTATTTCCTGACTTCCCGGCGTGATCCGGCATAATCCTTTGACTGAGTAGTGATGGAAACGGGTGCAGAACCATTCATCATGAAAACTTGAGAGCCAAATGACGTAGATGGTGTCGATTGATCGACCATCTGGGTCTGCTGAGATGGGAAAGGTTCTTTAAGGACTGCTGGAGTTCCCTTAGCGCCTTTGAGTAGTTGACTAACCTCAGAGCATCGAGGATAATCCTTAGTGTAGTGATCCTCTTCACAAATGAGAGAGGGATATTTCGGCTTTCAATGTGAACCATCATCATCATGAGGTTTAGACAATGCTGGTTTTGGGGCATCGGATTTGGCCTTGCCTTTGCCCTTCTTTTTCCCTTTGGAAGTCTTGTTCGCAGGATTGGCCTGAATGGCGTTGACCTCCACGGTTTTGCCAGAATCTGGGGAAGCCTGAGGAGCAAAATTATTGGAAGAATTTGATTTCTGCTTCCCATTAGAAGACTTACGTGAATTTTGAGATACAGAACCAATCACGCCATCGACTGATAGGGTAGCTGGCGCTTTAGAGGTCCCAGGACGTGGAGCCTCAGTCAAGATGTCGTACAAAATGCCCGATTGAGAGTACACTAAATCAAGGTACTGGGCACGAGCAATGGCTTGTTCCTTGGTTACACATGCCCCCATGGCGATGTCTTTCGCAATCTGATTGACAAAAGAGGTAGTGAACTAATGAGTAAGAAGTTGATCAGGAATTTCAAACTTGATCAAACGACGACGCCATCTCCATTCATGAATGTGGTCCGAGATATGGGTAGCTCGGTCCTGTTTCAAGGATGTGAGGAGATGCATCCCGGCTTCATAATGAACCAGCAACTAGAAATGAGTAAGGAAAAACATAGCAAGAGTATTGAAATCTTGAAAGATGCCATGACGCAGTTCGATATACCACTTAGCAACAGCTCCAGTAAGAGTGCGCCGGAAGAGACAAAGCCGAACATAGTCATCCACCCAAGAATTGGAAGAACACCATAAATGGTATGTCATGACGTGAGCTTTGGGGTCTTCTCTAGAATTTCCCTCAAACTTGGGACAATCACTAGTAACCTTCGTCGGGAACGGAGGTTAATATGGATTATGAAGAATGGGATAATTTGTCAATTTGGACACATCCAGTAGCTCCAATGTAGTGAGGAAAGGTAATTGAGGATTAAATGGCATGGCAGGTCCTCGATAAGGACCCGCACCCATACTCCATCCTGGTTGAGTATAACTCTGCCCCCATTGGTTCTGTCCCAGAGGATTTTGACCATAAGAGGTATAAGCCGGATAATTCGGTTTATATGGCGGCTAAGGACCAGGATATGGGGGTTGAAAACCGGGATACTGATTCTGAGTATACGAGGGTCCTGATTTTTTGAGATTGCAACAAGATGATGAGCTTAGTGGAAATAAGTCGCCTTCACTAAGTGGGCCTGCAAGCTATTTTTGGCGCAAGTCTATTTTTAGACATGTCGATCATATTCTATGAATTGCAGGATGCTATTTGTGGATGGTTGGTCAAGTTGGAAAAATATATGGACTTCTATTTTTAGACATATTGGGCGGAATCTATTTTTAGATTGCCAGTCTAAAAATAGATATGTCGAATATTATTAGCTCTTAATAATATTTTGACTATAAACATTATCTTATTCTCTTGGAGCACTTCAGTTAAGTGCACAGATGTGGCATAGGAGCTGACAGAAGGAATTACGCTATTCCTGAGGGTTAAGTGGAGCTATTGCATGGAGACTTCAGTTAGAACTCATGTGACAAAGTTTGGTGGAGTTATTGAGGTAGTTGGTGGAGTTGTGTTCAGTTTAATTGAGTTAAACATAGTTGAGCTAGTTGTATCTAGTCTAACTGATTGATACACTAGTGAGAGTGGTGTGAATTAATTATTAATTAATTCACTAATTATTAACTCATTAATCAACTAAAGAATACATCAGTTAACTACAATGCATGGATAGTTTCAGTGGAGACCAGTGAAGAGGTAGGTGAAAGAGCAGTGTGACTATCAGTTGTGACTATAGTGTTGCATGATTTGCAACAACCAATGATTGGAGATGCCAATGAGGGTTTCATGAGCAAGTCTAGACCAATTCGAGTTCATTCAGAGCCATTCTTCAGCAGTGATTTTGTAGTAGAGGCAGGCTATCAGGTGGCATAGATTGGAGCATGTGATTTGCTAGATCGGGCTTGATTAGTGTGTAACAATTGGAGATTGTACTAAGAGCTTTGTGAGGAGCTTTGTATAATGATTGTTACATGATCTCTATGACATATAATATATAGATAGTCGGGGGTTTTCAGCTTTAAGCTTTCCCATAAAATATTGTGTTCATATGTGTGATTGTTTATGGTTTTAATGTGCGCATGCGATTGTTTTTATTTCCGAAATTAATGATCAATGGTAGAAGAGATTCTATATTGTGCATGAAGTTAAAGTAGTGTGTTATCGGGAGAATCTTGGTGTATAACATATCAATTATCAAATTTCTACATGATTGAGCAGCATAAGGATTTTGATGCAGAGTATAAGTATAGCCTGGCGGTTGAGGGTAATAAGCAGAACCTTGAGGCGGGTTGTAAACCGGTCAATATTGAACTTGAGGAAAATAACCGCCTTGGGGTCGAACAGGCTGCTGATAAGTGGGGCCCTACTGAGCTGGATACGTCGGGCGTAATGGTTGATTTGGCTGCGACATAGAGTAGAGCGGCGACTGAGTAGGGTGAATAGGCTGTGTAGGTTGGCCTGGCTGAGCAGGTTGACCTGTCTGATGAGGGCCACCAAGTTGCCCCGGTTGAGCAGGTTGGCCTGATGGCTGAGGGCCACTAGGTTGCCCCAGTTGAGCGGGTTGGCCTGATGGCTGTAGTGGGCCAGGTTGTGTCTGATAAACAGGTTGACCTGGAGCAGGACCATAAGAGGGCCCTGGCTGTGAAAATTTGGATTAATTGGAAAATAAGGCTGTTGAGGTTGCACTAAAGGTTGATATGGATGAATCTTCCCCCTAGGAATATATGAAGGTCCAGGTTGATATACCGGCTGCCCAGCTGGTCCTTGAGTTTTCCCTAGTTGGATCACAGGTTGGGCTGGCAAAGGTTGACCTTGAGGATTGTAAGGCTTCCCTTGCGGGCCGTAAAACAATCCTTGCTGGATCAAAGGCTGTTCCTGTAAGGGTTGTCCTTGTGGGTCATACGCATACCCTTGTTGAACCGAAGGTTGTCCTTGCAGGTCATAAGCGTATCCTTGCTGAACCGAAGGTTGTCCCTGAAAGGGTTGTCCTTGTTGGTTAGAGGGTTGCATAAAACCAAAAAAAAAATGATAAGCGTCAAGAGTAGGCAAGTATATAGGGTTTCCCTGCTCTTCATGCTGAAACGGAAGTGAATAAATCGGGGTACCGTCCACTCCATAATGAGAAAAATAAGACCTATAAGGATCCTGAGGGGACTGATAAGTCTGAGAGTTCTGCTACTGAACAGCCAGCTGATACTCCTCAAAAGAAAGGCCATCAGGGATTTCCATGGAAATCGAGGTTTCTAACGTATTTGAAACTCCTGACGACTATGCAGTGACAACCGGTGCTGAGGCAGCCACACAGACAGTGGGCCTAGTGGGAACATATGTGACAAAAGGTGTCGATGACGAGACAGGTGTCGTCGGCGACATACCTAAGGATGGAAGGACCGGACCCCTTGACGGAGTTGATGTTGCCATGGAGGCAATACCGACCATAATCTGACCCAAAGACCTATACCCAGCTAGAAGCGACATCGAAGGTGAATATTGAGCAGGTTCTGTTTGGATGTCTTATGGGAAGAGTTGGTATTGTTCATCAGAAACTGGAATACCCTCATTGCCATTAGGACTAGACGAATCCATGTTTGAATCAGCCGTAAGATCTTGCAAAAGAGTACGAGGGATAGGAGGTATGATAGCAGCCAAAAACGACGATCCCGATGTAAGAGAGAGAAAATATTCCCCAACCCCAAATCCAAACCAAGCCTTTGAAAGGGGCCAATGGAACTCAACTGGTTCTCCAAAGGGATACTCTGACGGGATGATGGGCTGTTGTGGCTCAAAAGACCCAGAGATCTGTGAAGTTTCAGATGAATCGTCCGAGAAAGGACTACCAGTAGATGAGACCAATGGTTTTGACACTGTGACTGTAGCACACCAGAAAAGAGAAAAAGATCGAAAATGAAGATTGTTGGATCAAAACCAAGGAAAAAAAATAGAAGCCAAATAATCAATATTTAATGGGCGTGTAATTGTAGGTAGTTTATTTTACCACATTGAAACAAAAGTTTGTTGTTTCATGTTTTAAGAGTCAACAAACAGTCAAAGATGACTCTAGTCTCTTGCAGTTTTAAGCGAGCGTGAAAGGACAAGTGCTTGATGATCTTTTCAAGTTTATGGAGTCAGTAAAGATAAAAAATGACTGCTCAGGTAGTTTAGGTAAAAGGGTTTACCAGGTTCCTGTGAACTGCCATATACACCTTGGTTATAAAATGAAAGAAGAATCAACCAAGGAATTGACGTACATGCAGGTAGTCTCCCCAAATGTTGTGTTCGGTGTATCACGGTTACAAGGCGGCAGACTCTGCTTCCTATGGATAGAAGGATTGCAACCTATAGGGGTTTCCCTTTATATATATTCGATGGTACACAGAGCACAAGTCCGTACTAGCGTTGTCTGAAGCCAGATGGTGAGTGATAGCTTCTAGGTCTTAAGACGCCGGAACACGTCTCTAACTTAGACCACTAAATATTTCGTTAAGTTTCAATGTTGCCTTAGGTTAATTGAATAATTTTTACATTGATCTTGTATTTATGTTTCAATTCCAAGGTCCTACCGAATGTTGGATCTCACAAATTCCTGAATGCAAGCTACATGCCATAAAATACCATTTCGTTCAATGAAGAGCTATCTACGAGAAGGTTAGGAATTCCAAGCGATAGAAAATATTGAGAACACACAGAAGTATTCACCACAGAACTTGATGCAAAATAATGAGAACAAAAAATCTTTCCTAGAATGTTGAATGATAGTTATGCAAAATATTTTCCAATCCTATGATGCAAACAAAAAATGCAAGCACAAATATATTTTTGATTTTTTCAATGTAATAGAGCAAACATCGCACTAAATAACATGAAAAATGAATCTTCACACTAGTTCGAGAATGCCAATGCGAGAGTCGAAATAAAGCAACTCAAACAACTCAAAAGCAAACAAGACAAGAACTCAAACCAATGTCAAAAGCTCTCAAATCGAAGAAATATGTCAAAACGGACCCATACAAGCAATGTGAGCTATGCTTGGAGTGATCGGAAGCAAAACTGAATGAAAGAGACAAGACTCACTCAAGACTCATTTCACCAAAAGCAACCACTCAAAACGGATCCGGGGAGCTGAATGCAATCAAGCAAATAACGAAGGTGACTGTGAAACAAGAGACCCAAAATCCAACAGAAGGCTTATCATGTCAAAGCACTAGAAAGCCCTAAAGCCATGATGCTGAAATAAATGGACAAATAACTGAAGGAAGAAGGCTAATCACAGTCACAAAAAAACCCAAAGCATTCAAATCAAGTCAAGAAAACACCCAGAGACACCAGGATGGAAAAAAAACTCCAAAACAAGGGAAACCCTAGCACCTACAGGAATTGGTGTGACTGTCGGGCTGTAATCCATGCCAGACAGGGGATGGCGCAGGTGATAAACTGGAAACTCGCGCTAGTGGGCGCGACTATTAGGCTGGAAACCGCGCCAATCGAGCCAACCTTGAAAAGATGAAAATTTGGAAAAAAAGAGGTCAAACTGATCCTCTGGGGCTGAACAGGGGCCTAAGACTCAGCAAAACAATCCAGAAAGGCAAGATAAGCAAGCAAAGACCAAGAAGAAGATCTATTAGACGAAAGACAAACTCGCACTTATCCCTAGTAGAGTCACCAAGTTGTTGGTGAGGTAAATCCCCTCTGCGGACAGAGGCGATCCCACTAGCCCTAGAGTGGGTCTAGCCACAAACAAGACGCACTATGACATCAATTCCTAGCTAAGAATGGACAAAGACTTGGTAGATCACTTACCGTAGGTCCTGCACTATTGTGTCGTCCGGAAGAATGGCTGCCTCCCGCTCCTGATTCGATAAGTCACGATCCGCTCGTTCTCACACCCAGATACCTGCACATACACAAGAAACGAAGACGATACACAACATACTATTTCGCATTCTTAACTATCAGTCAGTCGAAGAAGACTAAATCATATGCATTAAATAAACATAACACAAATATGGAAACAATATCATATTCAAGTATATTAATTTAAATAAGGAAGAGTACAACTAGGCTTCGACGTTGCGATCTCCTCCAGTAGGGTTCTAGCCGAGCACGTCTCACAAAGCTCGTCGGGAATTCAGACAGGGCTCTCTCTACAGGAACCTCCTCGGTTTGACCTTCTCTATAACGATTACTCAACTATAATGTCTCTTCTCCAAGTTCACCTTCTTGGATATATGTTCAGCTCTAGCCTTTGTAAAGGGAGAAGGCCGGTTTATATAGAGGGAGAAGGAGAAGTTAGGATCCCTATAATTGTGGGGGAAGTCCTATCCTCTTAGAATGTTCCATCAACCATTTCCTAAAGGAAGAGATCCATGGTTTATCGAGTTTAACCACTTGCAATGAGTCATTCCTGAGGTGGTTAAAGGAAACTTCCGCCTCCAATTTGTTAAAAAAAATTCCCAAAAAGGTTGGCGCAGGCTTAACACAGGGACAGAGCGCTAGCTGGCGCGGCCTCTAGTGCAAATTTTCCCCATTGGCGCGAGGGATGAATTAGGTAATCGCGCCAATGCCAAAACATGGGTTTTTAGGTGCTTTCTAAGGAAATTTTCAACATGAAGAATCATGTCCTTATGCAGAAGGATGAAAAGAAGGTATTTGCAGAGTTTGAAACTGCTCACAGGTCATGGAAAGGACCCTCCAATATGCGGGGTGAGGGATTGTAGGGACAGTGACAAAATGCTGTGTAACACACCCCCATCCTAGGAAGTACATCCCTTCGCAAGGTTTACTCGCATCAGAAGTTCAAACAACCAAGGAATATACCTACCTTAAAACCATCATATCAGTCATAACATGCTCATGGAAATCAATGGAAACTATTAGGTATAAGTGTACCACAATGGCCCTACTCCTGAAATGCTTTACCAACATATTGTTGCATGTTCCAATTCCTGTTGCTTTTGCTACTAATGCTTGCAATCAGTTTCAACCACCCAACCATGCATTTCCATGCTTCCTGTACCAAACACATAACCACTATTAGATTCAAAATAAATTTAAATAACTTCAAATCATACCTCATTGGTAGCTCATCAATAAGGTACACTTTCAATCATGTTTACTCCCTGTGACAACAAGTCAAACTAGTTGTTTGATCAAAGCATCATGTATAAACATATCACATATAGTTAGATCAAAACACAACCATCATAGGTCAAAATCATGAACCACATGCAATCATCATAAACCAAAAGCAACCACTCAAAACAGATCCGGGGAGCTGAATGCAATCAAGCAAATAACGAAGGTGACTGTGAAACAAGAGACCCAAAATCCAACAGAAGGCTCAGCATGTCAAAGCACTAGAAATCCCTAAAGCCATGATGCTGAAATAAATGGACAAATAATTGAAGGAAGAAGGCTAATCACAGTCACAAAAAAACCCAAAGCATTCAAATCAAGTCAAGAAAACACCCAAAGACACCAGGATGGACAAAAAACTCCAAAACAAGGGAAACCCTAGCACCTACAGGAATTGGCGTGACTGTCGGGCTGTAATCCATGCCAGACAGGGGATGGCGCAGGCGATAAACTGGAAACTCACGCCAGTGGGCGCGACTATCAAGCTGGAAACCGCACCAATCGAGCCAACCTTGAAAAGATGAAAATTTGGAAAAAAAGAGGTCAAACTGATCCTCTGGGGCTGAACAGGGGCCTAAGACTTAGAAAAACAATCCAGAAAGGCAAGATAAGCAAGCAAAGACCAAGAAGAAGATCTAGTAGATGAAAGAGAAACTCACACTTATCCCTAGTAGAGTCACCAATTTGTTGGTGAGGTAAATCCCCTCTGCGGACAGAGGCGATCCCGCTAGCCCTAGAGTGGGTCTAGCCACAAACAAGACACACTATGACATCAATTCCTAGTTAAGAATGGACAAAGACTTGGTAGATCACTTACCATAGGTCCTGCACTGTTGTGTCATCCGGAATAATGGCTGCCTCCCGCTCCTGATTCGACAGGTCACGATCCGCTCGTTCTCACACCCGGATACCTGCACATACAAAAGAAACGAAGAAGATACACAACATACTATTTCGCATTCTTAAATATCAGTCAGTCGAAGAAGTGTAAATCATATGCATTAAATAAACATAACACAAAGATGGAAACAATATCATAGTCAAGTTTATTAATTTAAATAAGGAAGAGTACAAGCAGGCTTCGACGTTGCGATCTCCTCCAGCAGGGTTCTAGCGGAGCACTTCTCACAAAGCTCGTTGGGAATTCAGATGGGGCTCTCTCTATAGGAACCTCCTTGGTTCGACCTTCTCTATAACGATTACTCAACTATAATGTCTCTTCTCCAAGTTCACCTTCTTGGATATATGTTTAGCTCTAGCCTTTGTAAAGGGAGAAGGCCGGTTTATATAGAGGGAGAAGGAGAAGTTAGGATCCCTATAATTGTGGGGGAAGTCCTATCCTCTTAGAATGTTCCATCAACCATTTCCTAAAGTAAGAGATCCATGGTTTATCGAGTTTAACCACTTGCAATGAGTCATTCCTGAGGTGGTTAAAGGAAACTTTCACCTCCAATTTGTTGAAAAAAATTCCCAAAAAGGCTGGCGTGGGCATAACACAGGGATAGAGCGCCAGCTGGCGCGACCTCTAGTGCAAATTTTCCCCATTGGCGCGAGGGATGAACTAGGTAATCGCGCCAATGCCAAAACATGGGTTTTAAAGTGCTTTCTAAGGAAATGTTCAACATGAAGAATCATGTCCTTATGCAGAAGGATGCAAAGAAGGTATTTGCAGAGTTTGAAACCGCTCACAGGTCATGGAAAAGACCCTCCAATATGCGGGGTGAGGGATTGTAGGGACAGTGACAAAATGCTGTGTAACACACCCCCATCCTAGGAAGTACATCCCTTCGCAAGGTTTACTTGCATCAAAAGTTCAAACAACCAAGGAATATACCTACCTTAAAACCATCATATCAGTCATAGCATGCTCATGGAAATCAACAGAAACTATTAGGTATAAGTGTACCACAATGGCCCTACTCCTGAAATGCTTTACCAACATATTGTTGCATGTTCCAATTCCTGTTGCTTTTGCTACTGATGCTTGCAATCAGTTTCAACCACCCAAACATTCATTTCCATGCTTCCTGTACCAAGCACATAACCACTATTAGATTCAAAATAAATTTAAATAACTTCAAATCATACCTCATTGGTAGCACATCAATAAGGTACACTTTCAATCATGTTTACTCCCTGTGACAACAAGTCAAACTAGTTGTTTGATCAAATCATCATGTGTAAACATATCACATATAGTTAGATCAAAACACAACCATCATAGGTCAAAATCATGAACCACATGCAATCATCATAAACCATAATCATAAATCACATGTAACCATAATCATCATAGATCATATGCATATTAAAACTACAATAAAATATTGAAACTTATCCTTCTTTAGTCCTTACTTCTTCCTTTTTTCTTTTTGTACACACATCGGATCGATTGCCACACCCGACAAGCACCCAATTCCTTCTCTGAAATCATGTACACATACATGAAATGTACATCAAAACACCTGCACACACATATGACATACAACACCATACAATACATACACTCACATCAGCATATGGCACATACACCTACACAAGGTGTACTATACAACACAATACATACGCCTACACTGGCATAAAAAACATACACCTACACTCGGTGTACAATAAAACACAATACATATACATATACATATATGTACACAGAGTACAACACAATGAATACACATATTGCGATACCACGACTACACTATGAAAATACATAGTACCGCATGCCCTTAGCACAACATGTATGGCATGCACACAATACCACATGTATACTAGTACCATATTCACAACATGTAGACAGTACCACCTGTGCAAAACACTACCTGCACAACGTGTGCACAACATCACATGTACACGGCACCACTTGAAAAACATGTTCACAATTACAAATGTACACCACACCACCTGTAAAATGTGTACACAATACCACATGTACACAACACCACATGCATGACATGTACATAACACCACATGTACACAACATCACATGCACGACATGTACACGTCACCACCTGCACACAACGTCAGATGTACAACATGTACACAACACCACATGCATACAACACCATATGTACAATAATGCATAAAACACAAATGTAGATAACACCATATGCACATCACGCACACAACACCATATGTACATAGCACTGCATATTCAACATGCACATAGCACCATACGTACACATCATCACATATCCAACATGCGCACAACACCATATGCACACAACACCACAAATCCAACATGTAGTAGACATAACGATATGTACACATCACCGCATATCTCACATGTACATAGCACCATATTTACCTATCAATGCCTATGAAATATACACAAAACACCATATATATAACAGACATACAACATTATATGTACACAATACTACATATGCAACATTACACATCACCATAGGTACAGTCATTGAATATACAAGATGCACAACATATACACAACAATATTACTGCACATCCATAGACCACACACTGACCCCACAAACAAACCCTACTTCTCCATGCTTATCTTAGCATGTCGCAGATCACACCACTTTCACTTCGTTGATGTACCCCTCAAAATTACTTGTCCATAAAATAAACATATACATAGTATAATCACATAATATCAAATCATACCCACATGGTATTTACCTTGTATATATGTCAGGGTTACTCTGCCACTTGATTTCCTCACAACCAAGAACCTCTTCATGTCATTTACCTACATAAGAAATCATTCCTCCACAAGGATGATCCTTGAAAACACTGTCATACAGTGACATAGATACATAGATACATAGATACATACATATATATATATATATAACAATTAACATAAAACAATCATGATCCTATCAAACAACGACATACATAGACACATATATACATATAAACATTAGCATTTAACAATCATGATCCATGACAACCCTATCATACATGACATACATATATACATGCATGTATACAAATATAAACATCGACACAATCATGATCACAACACAAGTACCAAATATCATAAGATCTAGGTTAAGAGAACTCCATTTATTCATGCATAACATGCACATCATTGAGAATAATAGTTCCCAACATAACCAAGGCATCTGACACCTCAGATCCATTCACTTTACCTTACCTGATTACCTTTCTTATGACTATTCTGCCATCATCTATTTACCATAATGGAACCAACGAGTCCAACCAACTGTCATATTCTTACCTTCCGATGTGCTTAATCATGCATCAAGCTTCATTTGAATCTTACATTACCTCTCAGGTTTCATCTAGCTCTCCTTGAGCTCCATTACCTTCCTCCTTCCCAAACCAATTCCCAAGACTCTCAAAACATAAAAGACAATCACAAGAAACAAATAATGAGACCATGGAAAACCAATAGCAATAAGACACCAAAACAATTGGTATGTCCATACACTAGACACAGTCAAAACTACAAATAAATCACAACCAAATCACAAAAGATGAAAAACACAAGACTTTACAACAAACATCGTGACTCAATCCCCATGGTTCCCAATGCCTCCAAGTGAAATCTCAACATCAGCCTTCTTTAAGATTTCATGGCAATATCCTTTCCATTCAATCCCCTTCATCATATTGCCATAGACACATAACGGTTAGTGCATAAATAAACATAACAACAAGCTAGTTACCTTCTGTTGGCCAATCACATTTCCTTGTAATTGAACACACACATATCAGCCATATGTATCAACATCAATACAAGATATATATCAATTCAAAATCAAAATTTAGCAAGAATAAAAACCATTTCATTATCAATAATAAAGTTGCATTCATCGATCATAATAAATAATGCTACAACTATCACCTGCTAACACTCAATTATATACTGAATATCTCAGCACATATGTGTTAGCACAACCATATTAAAACAAAATCATTCTTCATGCAATCTTACAGACACATACTCATATCATAATATTAATCAAACATTCAAACAAACTATAAACGTACCATGTTAGATAAATCAACTATAAGACATAATAAACACCAAACACTCAAACACAAAATAGATGACATAGTCAAACGATCAACCACCATGTATATGACATAAGCAAACTCATACCTTAATGTATCTTAGGGGAGGATATCTTCTCTACACATTCAATCTATATTAGTGCAATATGAATTCACAACACATCATCTCAACATAAATAAGGTCATGATATCCATAATAGTAACTAGTTAACATGTTCATGTCACAAGCTCATAAACAATTTCCATTAACGTATAACAATCACATATACATAGTTTGTCTATATTAGTACAAAACACTATCCTAATTAGGTCGAATCATAGTTGAATGTCATAACCCTAACCAACTGCATAGGACAACCCAAATCAACATGATACATCTAACATCAAGATCTTAATGCAATAAACCTAATCATCAATTTACTATCATATAGCAACAACAAGTTATATATCATGCTCATCAACAACATGTAACCTAATCATCAAGATAAATATACAAAAATAGAAAGTTAACCCATAACATACTCATCAACCACATATAATATATCTAACATAAACAACAATAGCAATCCATACCACCACAGGTTGTTATCATTCATGACTATCTGACACATGTACATATAACCACACTAATCAACTAGCATCTATAATATATGTAACCATAACATCAATATAATGAAAGAAATAATCCTAACCATAATGCATATAACTAAATTGATCAACTAGTATTTATCACATATGTAACCATAATAATAGAATGAAAAACATATAAGTAACCCTAATGCTTACAACAACCATGAATCACATACCTGCATGCCAAACACACACACTTGTATGATGAACTTCTCTTTCCTTGAGGTCCAATGTCGCAACTTCAATTTGATGGTATGTATCTCTTGCTTTATCTTAGCCAACACATTAGCATCATAATATACCAATATCATCATGATGACCTAATGGCACACAGTGACCTCATGATGCGTGACAACATCAACCATGCCAAATTACATGGAAAATAAATAAGCGTGATCAACATGTGATCAAACCTGAACAATCAATGCATGTGCGCCATGTAACGATTTGTACCCAAGCATGCACAAAAAACACCCAAGCATGAACATCCTGTAACCAAGCGTAAAAAAGCATTGCGTGAACAACATGTAGCATCTTGTAAGCAAGCATACATGGTCAATACATAAACATGAACAACACATAACCAATCATACACATATGATGACACATGTCCCAATGACACCAACAACTTTCCCATGGCGAAATCACTGTAACCATGACCAACACTGTGAAAATTTAACAATCACACATAGAACACAAGCATATTACACACACATGCAACCAACATGAATGCATGATCCACACACCACCCATCGATCCGAGAGTTGAACCATGCTCTATTACCACTTTGTAACACCCTCTTCCCACATCTACCCAAGTATCCATCCAACTGGGATAAACATGTGACAAGAGGCTAATAATATGAGATTCAACCTCCTAGATGACCTTAAGGAAGTGGAACCAATGGAAACCTAACAAATAGACCTTACACAGCATCAACAACACCTCCAAGAGGTAACCCAACCTCCCAGGCCCTTGAACCCTGAGGGGGAACCGATTTTTTACCCTTTTGAGCCTTGGCCATGGGAATGTAAGGGAAATGGAGCAGCTAGAATCCTATCCTCATGGGCATGCCAAGGCAAGGTTGTGGTCGAGGCCCCAAAAGGTCAGTTTTGTGCCTACAACTCTGAGAATTATGCCATCTTTTCAGGCCCAGAGCCTAGGTCACTGCCCATAACTTCATGAAACTTTAGGAGATGATAAATAATATCAAAACAAAGGTACAGAAGCAATCACATCATTGGGAACTCATCTAGACCCTCCTAGCCATACAATAATTTCGTTAAACACGTCACAAACATAGCATCTACAGGTATAAACATGATATTTAAACATGGGGGTCTATTACTTATTTGATAACAGCTAAGAAGAATTGCTCCCCTACATCATAAGCTAAAATACAATCTATTTGACCATAGATACATTTTGTATTCATTTACAGATAAAAACATGGATAGATCCATACATCATCATTGATTGAATACATGCATATAACTAGCACAATAACAACATAAATACAATGGATATAAAAACAATAAAATCCATACATAAACTAGTACATTTTCATACCAAAACCAGACAAATGAGCTCTTAATTATTGAATGTGAAAACCAACCAGAGATGGGATTTCCTCGTTCCACTCGACCATAGTTTGGTTGAGCCGAGTCTCACTTTAGTCAATCACCCTTGTGCCATATTCCAAGCATGAATGTGGTACTTTATCAAACACATCAATCAACACCAAACCAGGGCTCCAAGACCAAATTGTCTCAACCCCAAACCAGTGATTCCACCTCATAGTTGGACATCACTAACCATAACTTATTTTCCTCTATCCAAGTTGTTCCAGGGATCTAGAGTGTTTGTTCCAACCAGGGCTTCCAGGACTAGTAACTCAACCCCAACTATTATAGGTCTTCCAAAGTATTTTTCCAACCAAGGATTCCAGGACTAGTAACTCAACCCCAGTTGTTTCCAAGCTACAGAGTGTTTGTCCATCCAAGGCTCTAGGACTAGTAACTCAACCCACCTAGGGCTCCATAGATTTTGTCCAACCAACTCTCCAGGACTAGTAACTCAACCCAACATCTATCCGTTGGGCTCTAGAGCATTTGTCCAACCAAGACTTCGAGTACTAGTAACTCAAACCACAGTTGTCTGTCAGGCTCCAAAGAATTTGTCCAACCAAGGCTATAGGAACTAATAAATCAACCCACGGCTAAAGGAATCATGAGAACCAGCCACAAAACAATCAAAGGAAATAAACTAACAACACCATGGCTATCCAAGAAATGTAAAGGCTAGGAAAATCCACATGCATACACCATGAATGCAAAAACTAGTGAGTAAAACATACATGTAACTTGGTACCTACACTCATAACCTACTTTAGATGCTTATCCTGATGTCCTCCTATGCTTTCCTGCTCTTCCTTTTCCTTCTTTCTCCAAATCACCAAGTATCCACACTCTCCAAGAGTGTTCCTAGAAAACTCTAAGTATCCAAGAGTATGAGAGAGAGAGAGAGAATATGAGAGCTCCAAAATTGCACTAAAAAAAACTTACCCACTGATACCCAGAAACCTTTTTATTAATGAGGCCTTTATTTTCTTCATTTTCCATTATTTTCCTTCATTTTCCTCCTCAAACACAACCTGTGACCTTTCACTGTCATTTCCTCCTAATTTCCATTATTTTCATAAATAAAATGCTAATTAATGCCTCATACATTTCCAATGTATTTTCCATTGCCTTCGCCAATTTCATTTAGCCATAAAAACTGAAATGAACACCCACTAGGATGTTTTCCCCATCATTCAGCTTGGAATACGTGTCCCATTAACCATGGTCTTATATATTTTTACATTAATTTTTACGAGGGTTGTTACAACTTTCACAAGCCTATTCGACCTCCTTTTGTGGTACAAAATGGGTCTGAGACCTATAGCCTCTATAGGCTTAATCCTTTCCACTTGCTATAGTCCTCCCACACCTTGATATATCCTATGTCTACGACATCCACAAGGTATTGTATCCCATACTTACGACCTAGAACTAGACGTCCTTGTTTTCCCTTAAATTTATCAAAAACATGCTTCAATTTGTATATGAATTAGTATTATATTAGGCCACAATAATTACTTAAAACAACCTTATATTTTCCCTTAAAACTACATTAGACAAGGCCTTTGACTCAGCCTCGGACAACAAAAAATTATCCATAAATATAGGCCTCAGATAGGCCAAAATTAACCTCAGGAGGGGGTCAAAAATATCTTATATTTGGACCGAATTATGCCTCAAGAGGAGGAATTTTTTTTTTTTAAAACATGAGCCTCAAACAATATTCTCAAACTGCTTCAATATTAGCCTTCAAAAAATAGTCTTTTCCAACGAATCACCATATAAAAAAGATAAAACAATAAGCCCAGAATGCCCTTGGAAATTCGACCTACTTCCTCAGATTTGAATGACTGCCCTAGCCTTAGAAATATAACAGAGAAAATAATCACAAATTGTTATTGCATCTTTCAACACTTTTGTAAAACAAATGCTCTTAAATGGTTTAAGCATCTCCTTTTCCTTTGTAGGCTTGACTTGATCTTAAAAAAATTGTTTTTAAAAATCCATATGCAAGTTTTTGCACTACAAAAGTGCATACATACGTGGTTCCTATAAACTGTATCTGCGTACGGCATTTTAAATTTGGAAAAATAAATAAAAAGTTATATTTCGTGTGGGGTTTACGAGTTTTACTAAAAACCCACCTATAGTAGCTTGTAGCCTAACTAAAATAAAAAAATTGAGGTGGTATATATACACCCCTTAGGTAGGCCTAATGGATATCATATGATAGGTATTGATGGTGTGTGGAGATGGTATTCTCTAGATTCCCTTAATAGCTTGGGGTGGAGACTTAGTCCTTGGATTCCTAGCAAGGGAAAGTTCTTAATTCTCCTTTGCTTGTTTCATATAATTTTGGTAGTGAGTTTTGGATTCCATTCATTGGGTGGAAACACTATGTTACATGTCTCCAGGGTGGAGGTGCAGCTTATGGATCCCTTATATTTATTGGTTGTTGCACAACTTAATGATGGCGGCAACATGCCTTTTGATTCCCTGTACATTTTTTTTACTACTAATTAGTTAATGGGTGGAGATGGGAGAACCTATGGAATCCATGTCTCAACAAGTAGTTGGTGCTTAATCCCTTGAGAAAGACCACCTCAACCTCTGAAATTTGGCTCAGGTGTGGCAACTGAAAGTAAGGATTGGTTTCAACTTATCTATGGTCGGGTGGAGAGTTGTTGTCCATAAACAGTTTCCCAAATCCAATTCAATACAAGTTTTTTCACGTGTATTCCTTTCCATCAAGTTCATGTTGGATTTTTTAATGAATTTTTAATGGTGGAACGAAAGATTCATGTTTCCCTTCTAGTTACGAGGATAAAGTTTTGACTATCTTCCATATATTAATTTGAATGAAGGGTTCCCTATGTTAATGGTTCTGCATTAACATTCTTTATGCGGGGAAAGGAGGCATGTACATATACATAAATATTTATATTAATTTTGTATGCACGAAATTACTATAATTGTGTTGTTGGAGGAAGAAAACACCAGGAACAGGTATATAAACATGTATTGATATAATTGATCCCTAAAATTGACCAATGAACTAAATAATTGATGGTTCAAAGACACAATATAAATGTATAAGAATTCAGTACCATTCTCATGGTACTAGTGAATTCATTGGTATAACAAGTTTAATGAGGTACATATACCTCACATAAATGATTTTAATAATGCATGGAAGTTTTAAACTAGTCATTGTAATGAAAAAGAAGAATACAAATAACCTATAGAATATATATGTGTGTGTGTGTGTGTTTGTGTGTTGTGCGCGTGTGTGTGTGTTTGTGTGTTGTGTGTGTGTGTGTGTGTGTTGTATGTGTGTGTGTGTGTGTGTGTGTGTGTGATCCAGATTTAGGATGCCCAACGAATCAACTGTAGTGTTCTTCCCATATCATATTGGCACGCTCGCTTGAAGGAACACAAAGGTGTCCCAGGTGACATAACAGTGCATCTTGGAGGTGAAAATTTTGAACTTGCGTACCCCCCAAGAGTGCCTTGTATGTGTGGCTAAATTCTGGATCGCTCTTGTAGAGAAGTGACCAATCATAATTCTCATGCCCACAAGAGTTGAGAATGGTGGTTAGTGTCATGATCGGTGGTTGGCTGAGGTAGTCTACAACATTATTGGTGCTACCCCTATTTTACTTGATGTTAAAATGAAATTGTTGCAGATATGTGGACCACTTCTGATGGCGATCGTTTTGCGGCTTCCCTTGTGTCTGTATAAACTGAAGGGGTCGGTGGTCTATGTGGATGATTGTTTCCTTCCCCAAAATGTAATGCTACCATTTTCGGCAAGCCTACATAATGGAATACGTTTCTTTGTCATAAGTGGGATACTTGTAGATTATGTCGGACGATGTCTCACTGTGATATGCCACTGGATGCCCCTGTTGAGTAAGGAATGCCCCAATATCATAGTCATAGGCATCTGTATCGATCTCAAATGGTTATTGCAAGTCTAGTAATGTGAGAACTGGGGTAGAACAGAGGTTATGTTTCAATTCTACAAACGCCTTCTGTTGAGATTTCGACCAAAATAATTTTTCTTTCGCTCCTCCCTTGGTGACTTGACTCAAGGGCCAAGTGATATGAGAGAATCCCAATACTAACTTGCGGTAGAAATTAGCAAGACCTAGAAAGCTGTGAAGCTCTATTAGAGTGGTTGGGGCTGGCCAATCCCGAATGAATTTGATCTTGGTTGGATCCACATGCACCCCCCTTTCATCAACAATGTATCCCAGGTATTGAATCTGGTTCATGCCAAAAGTGCACTTCTCCAAATTGGCACACAACTTGTGTTGTCGCAGTGTTTGGAGGAATTTTCGGATGTGGTGGAGGTGCTCTTCCAAAGTTTGGATGAAGATCATAATGTCATCCAAGTACACCACTACAAATGAGTCGGTGAATGGCCGCAAGATGTCATCCATCAACCTCATGAAGGTTGTGGGAGCATTCTTCAACCTGAAAGTCACGAATAGCCATTCGAAAAGGCCCTCCTTGGCTTTGAAGGCAGTCTTCCACACATCAGAGGGTTCGATTGGTACCTCATGATACCTAGACTTCAAGTCGATCTTGCTGAAATATTTCGTCCCTTTGAGTTGGTCTAGAAGGTCATCAATCCATGGGATCGAGTATCTATTCCGGACAATGATCTTGCTCAATGCTCTATAGTCAATACAGAGTCTCCAAGTCCCATCCTTATTCTGTACCAACACGATCGGACTCCCATAAGGCAATGAAATTGGTAGAATGTGACCTTTCTACAACAGCTCTTGAATCTGCCTCTTAATTTCTTCATTGTCCCAAACAGAGCACCGATATATCGGTACATTGGGTAGCGGCGCACCTGGGGTCAAATCAATGAGGTGCTTGACTTGACAGTGTAGAGGCGCTCCTGTGGGTGAGGTGAAGATGTCCCCGTACTCCTCCACAACCTTATATATATTTTTTTGTCATGTAGAGGAGCCCTGTCTGGAGGTCATGGCCACAATCTTCTTCTTGCCCTGGGGGCGGATCATCAAGAAAAAAAATTTCTTGGTTTTGGAAATGAGTTTACTGCATTGTTTTGCAGTAACCAAAGAGATAGCAACAGGCGGTGGTACCTCTAGTATCCTGTACAACTTATTTCCAAAAGTAAAAATAACAACGCGAGGTCGGGACCCATACACATCATGCCGCTTCCACAAGTATGGTTGGCCTAATAATACATCAAAAACATCAAGAGGATCAATGTCACATAATACCTCATCCGTGAAGGGCTTGATGTTGTAGGGAAGGTGACACTACTGGCTGACGCGGAGATCCTATCCTTGGTGAAGCCACCTGATGGTGTATGGTTGTGGGTGTGTTGTGGTCAGCAAGCCCAACCGCTTCATAGTGTCTGATGAAATGAGGTTCTTTTGGCTCCCATTGTCGACAAGGAATTGTAACGGGGAACCCTTTACCTGTATCTGGGAGTGGAAGAGATGCTTCTCCTCCTATGGATATTCTAGTTCCTCCTTTTGGATCTTTGCAGTGGCAACAATGGTGTTGGGCTATGCATCAATAATTTGTTTCCCTTTGTCATTCCCCTTGTCAGGTTCTGATTCAGAGTTGGAGCATGCATCTAATTCAGAAGCCCTCATCTTGGCCACCAGCGACTGCTTGACCTGACACTCACTTGTGTTGTGAGTGGAGATCTTATGGATCCCACACCACTTTCGCGTGTCCTTCTTTGGCTTCACAGTGTTTTTCTTTGCTTACGGCTTTGGCAGGTTGTATTGGGCCACCATGCCTTGGCTTTGTCCTTTGTTCTACGGTTTGGGGGCACATTTCCCTTGCTTTTGAGTCACAGATCCAAAGTCTCGCTTCTTCTGTTTGAATTTCTGCTCAATCTTGGCAACATACAGGTATGTCATACCAAGAACAAAGATGTCGAGGAACTCCATTTTCTCCTGAATGTATTTGTGTAGACAACTGTGATACTTTAGCACCAAATGTTTCTCCGAACCTATGATACCCAACTTTTTGTGCAGGGTATGGAACATATTCATCATCTCATGCACATCTTGATCCCTTTGTTGTCGCAACGTGGTCCATTGTATGTACTTGTCCTCGTAGCTCCCCACAGGATAGTATTGTTCCTTGACGGTGTCTCAGAAATAATTCCAAGTGGGTATGACTGAGAACAGAGAGGGTTTTTCTCGTCCTTTTTCTCACAGTAGGTTTCCCACCAGTATTTGACATGGGGGTAAGCTTTGAGGAGTGAAAAAATAATCTTCTCCCAATTGGAAAATTAATGAACCGAGAAATATCCTTCTAATAGATTCAACCATCTATCTATGGCATCTGCATCTGTTTGACCCTCAAATATGGGAATTTCAAAGTTTACTTGTACCTTAAAGGGAGTCGCACCTCTAGAGTGGCTGTTGGATGTAGTTGTGCCATCGGTGGGCAATCGTTGAAGGATCTGGGCAAAGTTTTCCATCATCTCATTCCTTTGTTTTTCGAGGGCCTCCTCGAGCAATATTTTGATAGGATCACTAGTACATTCGGTCAAAATTTTGACACTTTAGTTCCGACACTTTTGACGTATTGTCAGAAATTTCCCCAATTTTTCTCAATTTTTTAAATCCCGCCAACAAGCGTCGCTATAAGAATGTGTAAGAACATCGTTGGTATTGCGATGTTTAGGAACATCGTTGGCATACCGACGTTTCGGGACATAACGTTGAAACTGCGACATTTCGAAAACAAGCATCGATATTGCGACATTTGGAGACAAGCATCACTATTGCGACATGTAGAGACACGTGTCGGTAGTGTGACGTTATTGGGGAAAAATTTCGGTATTGTGACAGTTTTCGGAGAGACCCTGACCCCCCATCAAAGAGATGAAATAAACCGTCGCACTTCCAACTTTGGGGAGATGAAATAAACCATCGGAATTCTGACATTTTGGGATATATGAAATTTAACAACATTTGGAGAGATATGAAATTTTAACGTATTTGGGTTAACTAGGTTCCTAAAAATGTATATCTTAATAACTATAAAACTTTGGGTTAACTAGGTTCCAAATAAATTTTATATTATTAACTATAAAAATTTGGTTTAACTAGGTTCCAAATAACGTTTATATTATTAACTATAAAACTTTGATGGGGGCTCGGGGTCGAACTCATGACCACCCCCGCGCAACTAATATCCTCTACCGACTCTCCTATCACTAGTGGGCCTTAACCATATGGTTGACCGCTTCTATTTAAAGTTTATTGCACCATTGAACGGGGGTTCAGAGGGTGCCATCCCTGCGGGCTAGCCCCCTCCCATGTGTCCATACACTAGAACCAAGAGCCAACGTATTAAAATCTAAAATATAAATTAGTGGCTACTCTAAAATCTAAATCGACCTATTCAAATTTATTTTCTCCCCACTATTCTCCGTGCCAGGTTTGGGACAGAGTTCAGTGTACCTTCTATTATGAATCACAATTGATGGACTGGAGTTATCCACACAGGTGATCTAACCAGGGTCCAAGATTAATCAAAGGTACATGATGTTGTCGCTATCTGCAGATGGGCTTCTCAATACATATCCACTGAAAGAATACTTTTGGTTGGATCTTCTGCAGGTACTCTCATTAATATTCTTTATCTTTGCAATTTTTAGCTTTTTGGAGACATGCATTAGTCCATAAGATCCCTTAATTGAATACAATTATCACTAGAAAGTAATCGTTGAATATACATTTCTGGTTAGCCACCTTGTATTTGATGTGAATATTGTTGTATTAAAGAGATGCTTTGCTTGAAAATTCCCAATTAGTCTTCTGAAATACCAATGAGGTATGACTAAATCTCAATTAGAGGAGAAACATCAATTGGCATGATTTTTTCATTTGGCTGTTATCATTTGCATCTTGATTTTTGTACAGAATGGAAGTAAATCTAGCTTCTAGCATTTATTATGTTTTTTCTTGGGATTTTTTACTTCCGCGATGCCCAAAGGATTGCGTAAAATAGCACTAACAAAATGTTGGGAACCTGTTATAGTAAGTTTGAGGCATATCAAGTCTCTTTTCTATAACTTTTACACCATTCATTGTGCTTTTGTTTGTTCTACTTTAGGTATCAATGAATCTGTTTTTGAATGGTGCATGGAGAATTGGTTCTATTGTCAATTTTGCAAAAAATGCGACAATTTTGTCTCAATTCCATTCATATATTATTAGGGTTGGTTGGCCTAGTATTTTTTAACATCATTAGCTCTAGTTAGCTATTAATCCTAATCTCTATTGATTCCTATGGTTTTAAATTTACCAAAAAGACTAATATTGAAGAGTGTGAATATGCATAGCTAGATATACCCTTGATGAAAAGGGAATTGCAGGAACATTCGGTATGTTGTTTTAGCATGATTAGCACTAGTTAACTTTGTTGGTCGTGATTTTGTGTTGACAGTGCCTAGTTAACCCTCATTTATGTGGATAGTGCCTATTTAGGGCCAAACCCCTCCCATGTGTCCATACACCAGAACCAAGAGCCTCAATTTTGATTGAATAAAGTGTATTTTTCTTGGTTCAATAACTGATTAGACAATCAATTGGGTGTTGTGAGGATCTGTCAACTAACTGATCAATGCATTAAGGGTCTAATTTCATGGGTTTTTCCACTCTTTTGGAACTAACTTGGGTGATCAATGTCGACTTAATCAACCATGTTTCAGGGGGATTGGTTAGGGTGATCAGTAAATGAGGGTCTTATAGTAAATGAGGGTCTTACAGTCCACTTACTTTACCAACATGGATATTGTGCTGAAGTATGTTTATGATCTCACTCTTGGTCTTGTACAGAGGGGTCTGCCTTCAAAGAGGCTACTAGGTCGTTGCCCTCTACCTTGCACAAGGATCTCGACTCTTGTTTGTTTTTATCTTGGATGCAAGGCCTCTGTTCTTGTGTATCCTGCACACAACATGTAATGGAAAATGGCAATTAGTAAACCCACGTTTTGTTTCCATTATTGACCTAGAGCATTATTGATTAGAAAATTGGAAGAGATGGACTGAACAGAAATATGTGGATACCCCGATGGCATCTATTCCAGAAAGGTATGTTAAGAGGGATCCTTCATTGAATTGAATATTTTGTTTTAGCTTGTTTATTCTCTGCTCAAATGAGGCCATTATTCATAAGGAAGTACATTATGGTATGGAGAGTCGTTTTACAAGATACAGTTCTCTGCCTAGACATTCCCGAGGAATATTCTTATGACTGATTTTGTAAGATAGTCATAAGAAATTTTCAATCGTAAAAGGGAAAAAAATGAAAAATGCCTTAGGAAGGCTATTCAGAATCTATGCAGTTGATATTAGCACTTTTATAAGCATCAATTTCACAATTTTGTCTATATAATCACGAGCTGCCATATTTTCACCAAATCATTCCTTTTTGTGTGAATTTTCATTGGCCCCATATTGGAACATGTATTATAGCTCCAAATCAAAGGGGTAACTATAATACCATTGAACTTATGTTCAAGGAAACCAATATAATGGACCACATGCAAAAGGAGAATACAAAGATGAAGGCCTAGCTACATGAAATGGAGGAAAAAAATTCCAATATGTCTAGTTTGTCCATGGAAGCCACACACTCTAGACATCCATTAAAAACATACTCTCTATTCATCAAATACTAATGGTGCCAATTTTAGACTAGAGTATTAGCTCAACAAGGATCCCCTCCTTTCCAAAACATCAAAACATTCATTGATTTTTTCCTTAGGTGTATCATTCAAGATAGGGATAAGATGGCAGACTTTTATATGGATAATTTAATACTGCTTGCTATGAATGTGTGGGACCCCAACTCTTAGCTAGGTGATATGAAATTTATTTCTTTAGCCTCCTGGATGACCCTTGAAGAGACCATGGCAGAATAAATCAAAAGAATCATGGAAAAAGAAATATAATAACCTTTGTGGATCATGGAATAACTACAAGGCCCTCGCATTATCCCTATTAACCAAATGGTTATAGTAGAAGATTGAACAATGACAACTGTCTACAAAAAAAATAGGAGTAGGAAAAACTTAATTTTAAAGATACCTTTAGATTTTTGGGAGATGAGAGCCTGCAAGCATGCCAAATAAGGTGGCATACCTTGCCACACAGTTTGCGAATAAAGGAATATCACTCACCAAAGAGGTTGAGGAGTGTTTTGGATAGAAGAAAGATTAACGAAAGAAATATTAACAAGCCAAAACAGATGTAAATCATTCCAAAATATCTCTCGTTTGATTTAATATTCCACCACAAGGATGAGAGTAGTAATTTCAGAGAATCAAGAGTATTCATTCAAGTGCTTGTCTTAGGAAGTGGGTCACTGCCACTTTATATTCTTTTTGTTGGATAGAAGGGGCTCCAAGGAGAAATTAGTTGTCAAAAGGAAACCGTTAATGTAGTTGATTTCTATGGGGTTGTTTTTGGCTCCTTAGTCCTAATTGCATGCTTGTCTTTCTCAAATGCAAACCCTCTATATTCTGGTGTACATTTTTCCAGGGTAATAATTGATAGTCAACAAAGTTGGTGATATATTTGATTCTTTGGTACTTAGTAGCAGCTGGTGGTATATAACTTTGTAGTACTCAATGATCAGTGATACTCAGTTGTGCTTGATGGGTACTGGATACTTTTTTGAATGCCAAAGAAATAATTTACCAGTTAGGTTGAGACTATAAGTTAAATCATAGTGATGTGATGTACCTTTCTCTATTGATATAGATCATAGTGCTAAAGAAGACTTTGCAAATCTGATAGATGGTTATGGAAAGGATATTGGACTAAATAATGTTGGATAAATGCAATCCTTATATAGTCTGATGTGGCATTTCTCCAGGGTAATAACTGATACTCAACAGAGTATCAGACATCAGTGATATGTCACTTTGTATTACTTTATGGTTGTGATATTCAGTTGTGATTGATGGGTGCTAGATACTTTTTCATATGTCAAAGAACTTATTTTCCAATGAGGTTAGGCCTTCTATGTTAAATCAGAATGATGTGATGTATTATTCTCTACTGATTTAGGTCTTAGTGCCAAAGAATATTTTGCATGACTTATTAAGTGGTATACTATTTGTCGTCTACTCCAATCCCAAAACTATGTACCCTTTCCTCTTCTTTACCTTTAATAATTCTTTAAGGTTCAATTCAAGTACTTCCTGTATTGGAATACACTTCTTAGCCGTGACACTGCAAAGGAGACAAGATTTAATATCATCAATCTGAAAATGTGCTTGTTGCTTTCTTGACTATTTTCTTAGAATCCATTCACCAAATAATGAAATCAGCATTGCACATTAACATAGAAAAACATGATTATGTACCTGATTAACTGGAATTGTTTATCTTTTATTATACTTTCATTAGTGATAACTAAGCTTGCTGCTTTAAAGACCTGCAAGAAAAAGGGTAACCAATTGACATAGAAGTGGGTGAAGAGATGTCTCACACATTTGCAATATGACAACGACAAGCATATTAAAAAATATCTAGCTAGACTCCTGCCTTTTACACTTCACCTCACAAGTTCGTGCCAACACTGAAAGATTAGGAATGTGCCATAGCAACCATCTCTTACCCCATCTCCTTCATTTTCTCCTCTATAATATCCACATCTTTAACCCCTTTTTATTTGGAAATTTGAATCCATCTATGATTCCTAATCCTTTCCTTTTCTAATTCAAAGAATAGTTGGACTAAAAAGTAAGTAGGGAGTATCTTTCATGCCTCAATATAGGCATAGTAATATCCATGATATGGCTAGTGGTCTAGCTCCTATAATTTGGGATCCTATTCCTGTAGCCCCACAATCCCATTTTGTAGGTGTTTTGTCTCTTCCTTTAGCTGCACAATTTTTTCTCTCTGGCTCTATAGGTCCTTCCTATAGCTTAATGGATTTTCTTGAAATATTGGTTTCCTTGATACGTAGCCTTCTTTGTTAGATATGTGGTTGTTTTCAATTGATTTTATTGGAGGTTATTTGCAATTATTGTCTATTTTCTTTCTTATATGCCTCCTTTTGAAAACTGACTAATTCCTCAATAGTGATGGGTGTTGGAGAAGGAGGTTAAGGCTTCCCTTATCTGATCTTGTTACTCTTTATGGTCTTCAATTATGTGAGGGCTTTCTTTTATTTCCTTCCTTGAGGTTTGGTTGGGGTACTTAAGCCTACTAGCGTAGAAACAATTTCCTCCTCTATGTTCCCCTCTAGTGCTTTCTTTCTCCTCCATTGTCCTTTTCTTTGGTGGCTCGGATGATGTTCATGTGGCCTCTTCGATATTTTGTCCTATTTTTGTTACTCAAGATTGGCTAGCTCCTCTTTAGGGACTTTCGTCATTGTTTCTACCTCAGTTTGTGTCTTTGTATTTTCTTCTTCCTTCTCCACTTCTTCTGATTTTCCTTTTGATTCCTCTTCTTCAATTTTAGCTTCCTCTTCTTTAGACTCCCCTTTTGTTGCTGCTCCTTCTAGTTCTAGCTAAACTTAGGCTTGAATCTCTAAGAATGCCTCTCTATACATATCTATAAAATCAACCCAAGGAATAAGGTTTTGGATAAACTCGAAAGCATCCATGACTATTAATTTTATTAGCCCATGGCCTGCTAGGTACTGGTCCTTTCCTCATTTTACCCTTAGGTTAATTTCCTTTATTTACTAAAGAAGGAAATGAGGGATGCTTATCCTTTCTTTCATAAGAAATTCCATTTATAATTTTAGTTTATAGAGAAATCTCAATTGGTATCCATACACAATATTAACTCTCCCTTCACATGAGATATATTTTTAGGATACTTCATCCCAAGGATAATTCAAACTCTACCTTCTTCATTTTTATCTTCTATGGGTTCATATTCAAGAAATAATTTTTTATTTGTTGTAATGGCCTTAGTTATTTCCTCTTTTCTCCATCTTATGCCCATGGGAAGTGTGGGGACCCTACTGATAACTTCTTCATTTGAGTAAATGATGAGGCCTCTAACTATAGTGATGTAATCATGTCCCTCTGGTTGTTGGAGTTTCAAGGAAAATTTTGGGTTAATTTCATATTCAATGCCCCTGTGTTTTTTGAAAAAAAAATAACCCGTGATGATTTGTAAAAATATTCTTGACATCAAGGTGCTAATGGAAAACTCTCTGTTTTTGCACTTTGAAGAGGTGTTTTTTGCTTTCTTTTTCATATCTGAAGAATATTAGGATTTAATCTTTTGCTCAGTTCCTTATTTTACAGGATTCCAGGCACTACTGCAGTGTATCTAAATCCTTGGTCTCTAAACTTCAATCCAATGGAGGAATTCTCCTCATTTTGTTATGGTTTTGCATCCCCTTGTTTTGTTGATCATTTGGGACAAGGCTGTTCTAAAGGATATCGATGGTGAATTTGGGAAGTTACTTGAAGTGGAAGAACACAAGGGATGCCAATTTTTGTGTCTTGTATTTGTGTTGAAGTTGAGTTGGATAAAGGTATCGTGGAGGCCATTCCTTTATATCTGGATGAGAGGATCTTCCTCCAAGAATTGTATTACTATGTTGGAAACACTGAGAAGGGATGAATCAATATTTCTCTTACAGTTAGTAAATTATATTTTTTCTTATAATTGTAGCACAAGCATATGCTTCAGAATTAAATCCTTAATATCTTTAACGTTCTGCTCCACATACACTAGTAACTTCTTATTTCTAAAGATGTAAACCCTACTCTATCTATGAAAATTGACAGTGATGGAGATACAAATACATTGAATTTAGTGGGATCATAAGTTTATGCTTTAGCAATGTTCAAACCTTCAATTTCAATATTGTATTCTTCAGATAAAGGTTGTTGGAAATTATCAAAGTTTTTCTCAGAATTGTAGCACAAGCATAAGCTTAAAAAATTTACAAGGACACTATTTAGGCCACCACTATACAACAAATATGTCCTACAGGAGGGCTGTAGACATACCCTTCAAATCCATTGTCAAATGTCAAACTTGCACAAGGTATACCAGATCTTACTTCTACAACATGATTTACCTCAGTTTGTAGACAAGATTCTCAAGGACAGGCTTCAACCACAATGCAGATTGACCATTAGTTGCTCTATTGGAAAAATTAGTTGCTCTGTTGTAATACTCAGCTATCTGCTATGTTATCAACAATACGAAAAATTTGATCCATAATACATATTTTTCATATCCATCAAACATTTCTACTTCTGGTATACAAGGATAGCATAATGGGTATTAAAATGTTTAAATATGGGTTAACCAGATATTTAGACAATGAATGATGAGGGAAGATCCACTTATATCTATATTTTTCCTATTTATGGGACCTACCCAATATATGTGTCTTGATCTGGAAAAATTAAAGCTAGGAACAATAATGAAGAAAAACATGTTTGTCCCTGCATTTCATCAGTATATTTTTCAATTTAATAGATCAATTTTATTCTAATCCAATATAATAAAGTACTGAAACATTGTGTTGTTCCTTTCAATGCCATTATGAAAAACTGGACAAAGAAGGTAAAATACTTGGCATTTCCAGGATTGTCATAGAACTGAAAATAATTTTACTAAAACTATCCTCATTGATGATTTTCCTTTGCTTTCGCGTGTAGCAATTTCTCTTGTAAAGAACACCTAGAAAAATTGTTCCAATTTAGAGGTACTCAGAAAAATGTATGGTAACTTGTCAATCCACAAATTATATGGACACAATTATTTCCATTCCTTATGCTTCTTCTATGATGTTTTGAGATGTCTCCAGCATATTCTCAATCATGTGACTGACTTGATGGCTAGGAATATTTTTTTCATTCCATATTGTTCTTTTCTAGGAAAGTTGGTACATTATTTTCAATATAGTCTTGATCATGTAATTGACTTGATGGCTAGGAATCTTTTTTGGTTTTCCATATTGTTCATTTCTGGAAAATTTGAGCATTAAAGGCAAGAAGATTGATCTCTCTTATTTTTCTTATTCAAGGGTACCTCCCTAAGATAAATCTTCCCTTCTGAATTAGACTCTTCAACTACGTGACCACATGATTTTATTTGTGGTGTGGATGTGGCTTTGAAGGGGTGCTTTAGAATAATAGTTTCCTAAATTAGTGGACACTCTCCACTGGACATTAATCTCAATGCTCACGAGTCATGTTCCCCTCTAGGATCCAATCTATTTTTCACATTTTCAAATATTTGTTTAAAAAATCAAAGTGTCTAACAATTTTGGGATTATTGTGTGTGTAATATAGACAAAATTTTCTTAAAAATAAATGTGGCATAAATTTGTCTTGACCTTGGCATGCAGGAACATCAAGATCCAGGAAATCTGGTCCTCGAAGTTGAATGCAATGGCGTGACCTTCAAAATACCCAAGGATAGTAGAGTCTCAAAAAATTTGGAAGCTGCCGAGGTGTGATATTTTTCATTATTGCAGTTAGTCTGAGGCCTGAAAATTCATTGAATTTGTAGATAAATGAATGTAGCATTGTTCTCAATTTTTGACCTTGAAAGCTGCAAGATTCTTGCAAATTTGTGAGTCCATATTTCTCTTTCAGTGGTAATAACAAATATTTCCAGAAACAAAAGCAGATTAAAGTTATAGATAATCCAAAGATGAAGGTCAGTTACATGTTCCAGTGATGGAGACATCATTTATGTATCTTTTCTTGTTGAGCAAGTATTGAAGAATATATTAACACGTAAGTACGATGGAAAAATTTGATCAAATCCTTCTCAACAATGGTAGGGAACTTCACATGTAGCTAGTCCCTTCCCATCATTAGTAGATAAGTATGAGACTTTTGACAAAAAAAGCAGGGGTGAAACTTCAAAATTATCAAAGACTGCAAAGGTAACATACACTTCCGACTAAATATGTTCAACAATGAATATGCATACAAATATTTCGGTTGTAATATGTAGTAATCTGCTATGTTATCAGCAAGACGAACAATTTGATCCATAATACATATTTTTCATATCCATCAAACATTTCTACTTCTGGTATACAAGGATATCATAATGGGTATTGAAATGTTTAAATATGGGTTAACTAGATATTTAGACAATGAATAATGAGGGAAGACCCACTTATATTTGTATTTTTATTGTTTATGGGACCTACCCAATATATGTATCTTGATCTGGAAAAAGTAAAGATAGGAACAGTAATGAAGAAAAACATGTTTGTCGCTGCATTTCATTAGTATATTTTTCAATTTAATAGATCAAATTTATTCTAATCCAATATAATAAAGTACTTAAACATTGTGTTGTTCCATTCAATGCCATTATGAAAAACTGGACAAAGAAGGTAAAATACTTGGCATTTGTAGGATTGTGATAGAACTGAAAATAATTTTACTAAAATTATCCTCACTGATGATTTTCCTTTGCTTTCTCGTGTAGCAATTTCTCTTGTAAAGAACACCGAGAAACTTGTTCCAATTTAGAGGTACTGAGACAAATGTATGGTAACTTGTCAATCCACAAATTATGTTGACATAATTCTTTCCATTCCTTATGCTTCTTCTATGATGTTTTGAGATGTCTCCAGCATATTCTCGATCATGTGACTGATTTGATGGCTAGGAATCTTTTTTTATTTCCATATTGGTCTTTGCTAGGAAAGTTTGTACATTTTGTTCAATATAGTATTGATCATGTGATTAACTTGATGGCTAGGAATATTTTTGTTTTTCCATATTGTTCATTTCTAGAAAATTTGAGCATTAAAGGCAAGAAGATTGATCTCTCTTAATTTTCTTATTCAAGGATACCTCCCTAAGCTAAATCTTCCCTTCTAAATTAGACTCTTCAACTATGTGACTACATGATTTTATTTGTGGTGTGGATGTGGCCTTTAAGGGGTGCTTTAGAATAATAGTTTCCTAAATTAGTGGACACTCTCCACTGTACGTTAATCTCAATGCTCACAATTCATGTTCCCCTCTAGGATCCAATCTATTTTTCAAATTTTCAAATATATTTTTTTCAAAATCAAAGTGTCTGACAATTTTGGGATTACTATGTGTGTAATATAGATAGAATTTTCTTAAAAATAAATGTGGCATAAATTTGTCTTGACCTTGGCATGCAGGAACATCAAGATGCAAGAAATCCAGTCCTAGAAGTTGAATGCAATGGTGTGACCTTCAAAATACCCAAGGATAGTAGAGTCTCAAAAAATTTGAAAGCTGCTGAGGTGATACTTTTCATTATTGTAGTTAGTATGAGGTCTGAAAATTCACTGAATTTGTAGATAAGTGAATGTAGCATTGTTCTCAATTTTCAACCTTGAAAGCTGCAGGATTCTTGCAATTTTGTGAGTCCAGATTTCTCTTTCGGTGGTAATAACAAATATTTCCAAAAACAAAAGCAGATTAAAGTTACAAATAATCCAAAGATGAAGGTCAGTTACATGTTCCAGTGATGGAGACATCTTTTATGTATCTTTGTTTGTTGAGCAAGAATTGAAGAATATATTAACGCGTAAGTACGATGGACAAATTTGATCGAATCCTTCTCAACAATGGCAGGGACCTTCACATGCAGCTAGTCCCTTCCCATCATTAGCAGATAAGTATGAGACTTTTGACAAAAAAAGCAGGGGTGAAACTTCAAAATTATCGAAGATTGCCAAGGTAACATACACTTCCGAGTCAATATATTCAACAATGGATATGCATACAAATATTTCGGTTCTAATATGCAGTTATTTTCTATGTTATTAGCAAGACGAAAAATTTGATCCATAATACATATTTTTCATTCCATCAAAAATTTCTACTTCTGGTACACAACGATAGCATAATGGGTATTAAAATGTTTAAATATGGGTTAACCAGATATTTAGACAATGAATAATGAGGGAAGATCCACCTATATCTGTATTTTTACTGTTTATGGGATCTACCCAATATATGTATCTTGATCTGGAAAAAGTAAAGATAGGAACAATAATGAAGAAAAACATGTTTGTCCTTGGCATTTCATCAGTATATTTTTCAATTTAATAGATCAAATTTATTCTATTCCAATATAATAAAGTACTGAAACATTGTGTTGTTCCATTCAATGCCATTATGAAAAAATGGACAAGGAAGGTAAAATACTTGGCATTTGCAGGATTGTGATAGAACTGAAAATAATTTTACTAAAATTATCCTCACTGATGATTTTCCTTTTCTTTCTTGTGTAGCAATTTCTCTTCTAAAGAACACCTAGAAAACCTGTTCCAATTTGGAGGTACTGAGACAAATGTATGGTAACTTGTCAATCCACAAAGTATGTTGAGATAATTCTTTCCATTCCTTATGCTTCTTCTATGATTTTTTGAGATGTCTTCGGCATATTCTCGATCATGTGATTGAATTGATGGCTAGGAATCTTTTTTTCTTTCCATATTGTTCTTTGCTAGGAAATTTTGTACATTTTTTTCAATATAGTCTTGATCATGTGATTGACTTGATGGCTAGGAATATTTTTTGTTTTTCCATATTTTTCATTTCTGGAAAATTTGAGCATTAAAGGCAAGAAGATTGATCTCTCGTATTTTTCTTATTCAAGGATACCTCCCTAAGCTAAATCTTCCCTTCTAAATTAGACTCTTCAACTATGTGACTACATGATTTTATTTGTGGCGTGGATGTGGCCTTTAAGGGGTGCTTTAGAATAATAGTTTCCTAATTTAGTGGACACTCTCCACTGGACATTAATCTCAATGCTCAGGAGTCATGTTCCCCTCTAGAATCCAATCTGTTTTTCACATTTTCAAATATATTTTTTTCAAAATCAAAGTGTCTGAAAATTTTTGGATTTGTGTTTGTCAAAGCAGTTCTGCTAAGGAATTGTGCATAGAACCTGCAGTCTTCCTGAACCTTATTCGTTTCATATTAAATGGGAATAACATTTTCCTATGGATGTTTTATGTATACTCTTTCCAAATACATTGCTTCCATGTACACTCACTACTCTAGTCTGGTATCTATGTAAATTTGGCAAACTTTTCGCTTGTGTATATTCAGAGGAGTTAGCTGAGGCTCTACCTCTAGTTTTTCTTTCTTGTAACATCCTTTCTACCTATCACCCCTCAGTTTCACATCAGGAGTACTACAATTTTTCACCAGATTCATTCCAACATCTAAGCAGATCTCGTGTGTTATCTAATATGCAACGTTTTTTTTTTACATGTATGTCCATTGTCGTCGATATTCCATTTTTCACCAAATTCATTCCAACATCTTAGCATGTCTCTTGCGTTATTTGAGATACAACATTTTTTTTTTACATGTATGTTCGTTTCCGTCGGTATTCCGAAATTTCATTATTGTCGGTCTTCCGATGTTTCATCATTGTCGGTCTTCCGATGTTTCACTATGCTTCACTACCGTCAGTATTCCGACATTTTAGTACTGTCGGTCTTGCGACAAATTTTCCCCATTTTATAATGTCGGAAGAGAGATGCTCTGGTTCATAAAAATAGCGACACACACTCGGTAACGTCGGAATAGCAACGTATAGTTGGTAACGTCAGAAGAGTGATGACCATTTGGAAGCATTAGAAAAATTTTCTCTCTTCCGACAGTTAACTCAAGTGTCAGAATTGCGACGTGAGGAGAAACCACGTTTTTCCCCGCCTGAAAGTGTCACTCTTGGGATGCCTATGTGTCACAAGAGCGACATTTTGGCCATCGGAAATTGGGCCAAATGTGCTAGTGGATCTCCTGCTCCCTCATCTTTCTTTTTGTCCCCCATGGGCGGGCATTGGGGTTTGCGAGGCTGATCTTGAAAAGGTTCAACCAAATCGAGCTCTAACTCTTTATACCCCAACTTCGTTGGGGACATGCAAAGAAGGATTGAGAAAAATAAGACTGCTCTGATACCATTGATCTGGATTTATGCAGGAACACAAAAGAATACACATATAACCATAAATACAAATATGCAGCGAAAATAACACTTCATTTCATTAATATCAAATAACTAAAATTTTCTTACAGGTAGAATGGAAATAAACTAGCTAGGGCACTGGTAGCTTATCTCTAAGAAGCGATGTGGTGGCTACAGGCCTATGAACTATGTTACAATGAGGCTTGAGGTCCTATTTATTATTTAAAAATAATGGAAAACCCTAAACATTCAAAACCCTAACCTTAGGAGATGAAGCGCCAAAACTATGGGCCTCGTTTGGGTAAATTGGTGTTTCAACTTCCTAGGGATGTAACCTTGGCATGCGATCTTCGTTTTACGTGCACCATACCTCGTTAGAAATATCTATCCGAGGACTACAACTTTTGATGTGAGAAAAATTATTCCATGGACCCATTTTGCTCTCGTTTTTCCCAAAAAACGATGTTTAGGGCCTCAAAACAGCTCCGGAAGCTCAGGACCCAAAACCTGCTAAAAATAGTAAGTTGTGTCGAAAGTGAAAAACTGAAAGAGAAAATGGTGGGGCCCCAAGTGGAATAGGCAGGTGGCCATCAATATCCACCTGTATCATTGTGTGTGTAAATTTTTTCTATTTAAGTGTTGATTTGTTCATATTTTGGGTTTGATGCCTATGATATTAGTCATGGTTTCATGGTCTAATGAATCTATTATGTTAATTCGTGAGGGACTCAACACTACAGATAGAATGGCCTTGTAATGTGATTTTATGTTGTAGGCTTGTATCGAGAGGTAATGGCATGTGCACAAGCTTTTTCAATGTATGAGTGCACGTTTATACACACACACACACATCACATATCCATGAGATCAATGGTTGTGGTTGATGATAACGATGGTATGTGGAGATGGTATTCTCTATTTTCCCCTGATATCCTAGGGTGGAGACTTAGTCCTTGGATTCCTAGTAAGGGAAATTTCATAATTCTCCTTTTCTTGTTTCATTTGATTTTTGCAGTGAGTTTTGGACTCCCTTCATTGGGTGGAAACATTGTGTTACATTTCTTCAGGGTGGAGGTCAAGCCTAAGGATCGCCTAGAGTTTATTGGTTATTGCACAGTTGAATGGTAGAGAAAGTAGGCCTTTGGATTCCTTGTGAATTTTGTTGATTGCTAATTATTTTATGTGTGGAGATGGTATAACCTATGGAATCCCTTTCTCAACTAGTAGTTGGTGTTTAATCCCTTGATCAATACCACCTCAGTCTCTAAAATTTGGCTCAGGTGTGACAACTACAAGTAAGGATTGGTTGAAACTTTTCTATGGTCGGATGGCGAGTTGTTGTCCCTAAATTAGTTTCCCAAATCCAATTCAATATATTTGTTTTCAAGTGTATTCCATTTTATTAAGTTCATGTTGGACTGTTTAATGAATTTGTAATGGTGGCATGAAAAACTCATGTTTACCTTGTGGTTACGAGGATAAAGTTTTGACTATCTTCATTATATGAATGTGAATGAAGGTTTCCATTTGTTAATGGTTCTGAACTAACATTCTTTATGTAGGGAAAGGAGGCATTTACATATACATAAATATATATTTTAATTTTGTATGTACATAATGATTATAATTGTGTTGTTGGAGGAAGAAAACTTCAAGCATAGGTATATAAACATGTATTAATCTAATTGATCCCTAGAATTGACCAATGAAATGAATCATTGATGGTTCAAAAGCACAATAGAAATGTACATGAATTAGGTATCATTCTCATGGTACTTGTAAATTCATTGGTATAACAAGTTTAATGAGGTACGTATACCTCACATAAATGATTGTAATAATGCATGGAAGTTTCAAACTAGTCATTGTAATGAAAAATAATAATACATAAAACCTATAGAATATATATATATGTTTCTTGCTTACAATTTATGCTCCTAGCTAGTCACCAGCAGAGTAAATTAAAGCATATTAATTCATATAAGCTCCATATTATATCAAGCCGTGATTAAGCAGGCCAACAATAATCCAAGGCACAACGATGAAAAAGTATAAGCTCTGAAAATGGTGACACAAGAGTTGGACTAATTATCATGCTAGTAGGAATGGCCCATGTCCCTATAAAATAACACTAATATAGGTGTTGTGTTCCAAGATTAGCTTAACTAAGCGTTGACGACTATGTGTCATTATTGTTAGAAGTTCATAGGATACATTTGGGCTCCACGATATAAACCAATATACACACACACACACACACACACACACACACACACATCACATGTGTTGAAGGTTTATGGGGAACCAATATTTAAGGTCAAAGACAACCTTGTGTTTCTTCCGAGAGGGAGACCCAAGCCCTGAGGGTCGAGATTTTACACCAAATCACCCTACATGCAACGGGTCAGAGATCGAGGGCCTTCTCTTGTATCACACTGTGACTAAGAGAGGAATCCAGTTTGAATAGACGACAAAGGCTTGGGTTCGAATGAACGACAATGATCAATCCATGAGATCAATGGTTGTGGTTGATGAAATCGATGGTATGTGGAGATGGTATTCTCTAGATTCCCTTGATAGCCTGGGGTGGAGACTTAGTCCTTAGATTCCCGGTAAGGGAAAGTTTGTAATTCTCCTTTACTTGTTTCATCTAATTTTTGAAGTGAGTTTTGAATTCCCTTCATTGGGTGGAAACATTGTGTTACATGTATTCAAGGTGGAGGTGAATCCTACGGATCCCCTAGAGTTTATTGGTTTTTGCACAGTTAAATGGTGTAGGAAACAGGCATTTATATTCCATGTGCATTTTTTTATTGCTAATTATTTTATGGGTGGAGATGGGATAACCTATGGAATCCCTTTCTCAACTAGTAGTTGGTGTTTAATCTCTTGAGCAAGACCACCTCAGTCTCTGAAATTGGGCTCAGGTGTGACAACTACAAGTAAGGACTGGTTACAACTTATCGATGGTCAGGTGGAGAGATTGTTTCCTAACTCAATTTCCCAAAACCAATTCAAGGTAAGTGTTTTCATGTGTATTCCTTGTCATTAAGTTCATGTTGGATTGTTTAATGAATTTGTAATAGTGGCATGAAAGATTCATGTTTCCCTTGTGGTTATGAGGATAAAGTTTTGACTATATTCCCTATATGAATGTGAATGAAGGGTTCCCTGTGTTAATGGTTCTGCACTAACATTCTTTATTCATGGAAAGGAGTAATGTACATATACTTAAATATTTATATTAATTTTGTATGCACAAAACGATTATAATTTTGTTGTTGGAGGAAGGAAAAAAGAGGCACATGTATATAAACGTATATTTATGTAATTGATCCCTGGACTTGGCCAATGAAATAAATCATTGATGGTTCAAAGGCACAATATAATTTTCCAAGAATTCGGTATCATTCTCATGGTATTAATAAATTAATTTCTATAACAAGTTTAATGAGGTACATATACCTCACATAAATTATTGTAATAATGAATGGAAGTTTTAAACTAGTCATTGTAATGCAAAAGAACAATATATATATATATATATATATATATATATAAATTGGTGATGTAAGTGTTGAGTTTTTAATATTTTGGGTTTGATGCCTATGATATTAGTCATGGTATCATGGTCTGATGAATCTATTATATTAATGGTAGGGGGCTAAACACTACAACTAGAATGGCCCTATAATGTGATTTCATCTTGTAGGCTTGTATTGAGAGATAATGGCATGTGCACAGGCGTTTTCAATGTAGGAGTTCACGTTTATATCCGTGTGTGTGTGTGTGTGTGTGCGTCAAGGGTCTATGGGGAACCGAAATTTGGTGTTAGATATGACCTTGTGTTTGTTACGGGACAGATACCAAAGCCTTGAGGGTTGGAATTTTACACTATATCACTGGGTACACACCTGGTCAGAGGTCGAGGTCCCTCTCGTATATCATACCGTGATCGAGAGAGGAAGCCAATTTGAATAGATGACAGAGGCTTGGGTTTGAACTAACAACGATGATCAATCCATGATATCAATGGTTTTTTTTGATGATATTGATGGTATGTTGGTATGGTATTCTCTAGATTCCTTTGATAGCCTAGGGTGGAGACTTAGTCCTTGTATTCCTGGCAAGGGAAGGTTCCTAATTCTCCTTTTCTTGCATCATCTGATTTTGGCAATGAGTTTTAAATTCCCTTCATTGGGTGGAAAAATTTTGTTATATGTCTTCAAGGTGGAGGTGAAGCCTATGGATCCCCTAGATTTTATTGGTTGTTGAACAGATGAATGGTGGAGGAAGCAGGCCTTTGTATTACGTGTGTATATTTTTTACTGTTAATTAGTTGATGGGTGGAGATGGGAGAACCTATGGAATCCATATCTCAACTAGTAGTAGTTGTTTAATCCCTTGAGGAGGACCACCTCAATCTCTGAAATTTGGCTTGGAAGTGACAAGCGACAAGTAAGGACTGGTTTCAAATTATCTATGGTCGGGTGGAGAGTTGTTGTCCCTAACTTAGTTTCCCAAATCCAATTCAAGATAAGTGTTTTCATGTGTATTCCTTTCCATTAAGTTCATGTTGGATTGTTTAATGAATTTGTAATGGTGGCATGAAAAATTCATGTTTCTCTTGTGGTTATGAGCATAAAGTTTTGACTATCTTCCCTATATGAATGTGAATGAATGGTTCCCCGTGTTAATGGTTTTGCACTAACATTCTTTATGCAGGGAAAGGAAGCATGTACATATACATAAATACTTATATTAATATTGTATGCACATAATGATTATAATTGTGTTGTTGGAGAAAGAAAACACCAGGAACAAGTATATAAACATGTATTAATCTAATTGATGCCTAGACTTGACCAATGAACTGAATCATTGATGGTTCAAAGGAACAATAGACTTGTACAGGAATTCGGTATCATTCTCATGGTACCAGTAAATTCATTGGTATAACAAGTTTAATGAGGTATATATGCCTCACAGAAATCATTGTAATAATGCATGAAAGTTTTGAACTTGTCATTGTAATGCAAAAGAAGAATACATATAAGCTAAAGAAAATATATGTATATATATGTGTGTGTGTGTGTGTAAATGTTGTTTATTTAAGTGTTGAGTTGTTCATATTTTGGGTTTGATGTCTATGATATTAGTCATGGTCTCATGGTCTGATGAATCTATTATGTTAAGGGTGGGGGGCTCAACACTACAACTAGAATGGCCCTGTAATGTGATTTTAGCATGTAGGCTTGTACCAAGAGATAATGGCATGTGCACAAGATTTTTCAATGTATGAGTGCATGTTTATATATATATATATATATATATCACATGCGTTGAAGGTCTATGGGGCACCAATATTTGAGGTTAGAGAAGACCTTCTGTTTGTTTTGGGACGGAGACCCAAGCCCTTAGGGATGGGATTTTGCACCATATCATCCTGTATGCACCAGGTCGTAGGTCGAGGTCCTTCTCATGTATCACACTGTGACCAAGAGAAGAAGTATATTTTGAATAGACGATAGAGACTTGCGTTTGAACGAACGACAATGATCAATCCATGATATCAATGGTTGTGGTTGATGGCACTACCCCCCCACCCCATGACATCAACAAGGAAGGGGGCTGGTGCTATTGGATAGTTGTTAAATTTTATTTAGGGCTATATTGTTCTTTGCTTTGATAAATGCATTTCATTATTTCCATATTAAATTCACCCCATAGAATCATAAAATTATTTAGATTTACAATATTATTAAGCAAAATATGCAAATATATAGAAAGAAGAATATCATCATTAATGCAGCGGTACATAAAGGAATAATAGAAGAAAACTATTCACACATAGAGACACTGGGATTGGTCAGAGACTAGGGAAAAACCCATTATGGGGAAAACCCTTTCAAACTCTTCTTATTATTAGATTGTCATTAAATCATTCAATAAAGAGAGAGTACAATGCTTCATATCTTTCATCATAAACCTATCCAACTAAATCAACTAAATAATTTCCATAAGATGAACCCAACCATGCCAATGATCAAAAACTTTATTCAGGAACCTGTAATCAACTGTCGTTGTCTTAGTCAACTGTGAAACTTTGCAGTCAACTAGCGAAAACTTCGGCTAACTAAAAAATCAAAATTTAGTTTCCAGTTGCATGGGGGAGAAGACATGTGTGCGAATGAGAGCTTCCAGTCACTACCTTGAGCCTACAATCTTGCGACTACAGTAAAAAATTTCCTTTGAAAAGCCTATGACTATGACCCAAAACCCTAGAGACACATGTGAGCTTCGGACCCTGTAATCTCGGACCTATGCCAACCAATTTCCACGAACCTACCTCAAACCTATGCAAGCAAACCAAGGAAGAGAATAGAATAATGTCTCATGATGATTTCCAAATGATGTTTAGGTCACTTGTATTTATAGCCTTCTAATGGTGTCCAATTTTCTTTAGGGCCAAACTGATCAAATATGGACATGTGGGATATTAATTCAAAAATACACTTTCCCTTTTCCAAATTGAGTGCTTCAATAGTCCAAATTGGTCCTCTCAAAAAAAGAAATCTAGTCCCATGGTTGGAATTTTTCATTGAGCTGCCAAATTAACACTCCCTCTCAGCTAGGGAGAAATTCCAACTACACCATGTAATCATTGCAAATATCATGTCATCAAGTCATATCCAATTTCAAGTATCTAAATGTTATCATTGTTCACGTCTTGCTTAATCCTGCATGTCTCTTGATTATCTCTGCTCATATGTTGAACATTATCAAATTTAAAAGAATAATAATTTGATATTGGAGGGGATCTCATTCTACAACCCTTTACTCATCGGGGAGCCACTACTACCACTTGGAATCACTGTTAGCAGGGAACCTAATGCTACTACCCAAGAAACATTAGCGGGGAGCCAATTCTACGACACACATCAACATTGGAGAACCTAGCTCAATCAAGAACAACATCAGGGAGAACATCTCAACCTGAAACCACGTTGAGGAGCTTAGTCTCAACCGGGAACTGAATGAGGGAAAATATCAACCCAAAAATCACATCAGGTAGCACATATGAACCCGAAATCTCATGGGGGAGCGGTCCTACCCCTGGGTCCCACTGACCATTTAAGCCTTTAGACCTTTGTACGCATGCACAAGCCTGCATGCTTGCATCTGGGAGGCTCTGGATGCATCCACAAACCTACATGTTTGTGTCTAGGGACTATTTCTATCATTTTTGTGCCATAGTCCATGGAAATTAAGGCAATTTTCAAGCCTATAATTCTGGCCTCTCTCTAGAACTCATTGTAACTTCTGGAATCCATTAAACACAAGACGAAAAAGTTAATAAATCAAAAAATAGATATAGGACTAAGTCTGAACATCCCCATCCAGGACTGATATTCTGTCAAACACTTAGCATAAAATTTAATCAATGGGGCATCAACCCAATGCTACTACCCTATAAACATCAACGAGGAGCCAATTCTATGACCCACATCAACATTGGAGATCCTAGCTCAGTCAGGAACAACATCAAGGAGCACATCTCAACTTGAAACCATGTTGAGGAGCTTAGTCTCAATAGAACTAAATGAGGGTGCATCTCAACCCAAAAATCACATCAAGGAGCACATCTCAACCTAAAATCTCATTGGGAAGCTAAAAATCTACAACTCCATATCAAGCAATAGGTGATATAAAGGATAACATCTCAACCCATCCTATTTCCCACGGATATTCCCAAATATGATGCTCAAGAGTCATGTGGTAGAACACCTGCATCATAATCAGCTTGGGTTGTACATGTAACACCTTCCACCCACATCTACCCAAGTAACAAGCGAATCGGGTTAAACATGTGACGATAGGATACTATGATGAGATTCATCCTCCTAGGTGACCTTAAGGAAGTGGAATTGACATAAACACATCACATAGACTTTGTACATCAACAATAACACCCCTATGAGTCAACCCAACCACTCATGTATCCTTCCGCTAAATCCCACTTACCTTTTAAGCCTTTAGGTCTCTGGACGCATGCACAAGCCTACATGCTTGCATCTAGGAGGCTCTAGACGCATGAAAAAGCCTACATGCTTGCATCTAGGAGGCTCTAGACGCATGAAAAAGCCTACATGCTTGCATCTAGGAGGCTCTAGACACATGCACAAGCCTGCATGTCTGTGTCCAGGGACTATTTCCATCATTTTTGTGACAGAGTCTGCAGAAATTAAGGAAATTCTCAAGCCTAGAATTATGGCCATTTCCCAGAACTTGTTGTAACTTCCTAAATCCATTAAACACAAGAAAATAAAGCTAATAAATCAAAAACTGACTCTAAGACTAAGCCTGAACATCCCCAACCAGCACTGATATTCCTTCAAACACATAGAATCAAATGCAATCTATGGGCATCAACCCAATGGTATTACCTGAGAAACATCATCGGGAGCCAATTCCATGACCCACATCAACGTTGGATAGCCTAGCACAAGACTGCATGCCTGCATCCAGGGACTATTTCCAGCAGTTTTGTGTCAGAGTCCATGAAATTAAGGCAATTTTCAAGCCTAGAATTTTGGCCACTTACCAGAACTTTTTGTAACTTCTGGAATCCATTAAACACAAGATGAAAAAACTGATAAATCAAAAACTAACTCCAGGACTAAGCCTGAACATCCCCAACCAAGACTAAGATTCCATAAAATACTTAGAATCAAATGCAATCTATAGGTCTAAATGACAGATCTAATCATAGGGGTCTTATAATTATCTGAGAATCGCTAAGAAGCATTGTTCCCTTACTCCATTATCTACAATATCATCTATTAGGTCATAGATACATCATTCATTCGTATACAAATCAAAAAATGAGAAGATTCAGACATCATCGCTGTCATAATACATGCTTATAACCAACATAATAACAATAGAAATCTCAAGGATACAATATCCATATAATCCACACATAAACCAATACATTTACACATCAAATACCAAGGGAATGAACTTCTCATTAATGAATATAAAAAACAACTGGAGATGGGACTACCACGTTCCACCCGACCATAGATTGGTTGAGCCAATTTTCTTTTCAACCAATCACCCTCGTGTCATATTCCAAGCATGAATGTGGGATTCAAACTGAAAGAACCAACCAGGGCATCCTGAGGCTACACCACCTCACCCTCATTAATAGAAATCAGGCTTATCTTGATCCACACTGGATCACTAGGCCAACATAATAAACATGTCATAATTAGCTTTACCGTGATCTACACCAGATCATTAGGCCAACACAAGCATGGATACCATCAGATTCTTTTCGCCTACACCATGAGGAATTTACTTGTCTCCTAGTGTCTCAGGATTTACCGCAATCCACAGTCTGAATCAAGGATCACTAGGCCCTAAACCGATACATACTCTCTAGGATTTACCGTATATTCGAACCCGGGATTCCTAGGCATGATGGAGAGCACCCACCTCTCAAGATTTACCGCAATCCACAGTAGATCACTAGGCCCTAAACCGGGGCAACACACAATATGACTTTACTGCAACCCACAATCTTGTTCAGGGGTTACTAAGTCATGTGCTATATCATTTTGGAGATCCACCTCACTTGGCTTCGAATCCATTCAGAAATCTAGCTCAACAAAAACATGATAACTCCACCACACCACGACTATCTGGAAATGGAAAGGCTAGGTTGAAAATATTGTCACACCTGAAAAAACCCATGTCAAGACAGAAAAGAACCACATGAAATACCATGCATGCCAGACATAGCAAGGAAATCACACATGCAAATCAATACCTACAAAGAATCTCGTTGTAGCTGCTTGATCATGTTGTTCCTTGCTTGACATTTGCTTCCTCTTTGCCTTATTACTCCACCAAAACCTATCAAAATATTACTAACTGATCCTCATAAGCCTTTTTATCAATGAGGCCTCTAATTCCTTCATTTTCCATTATTTTCCTTAATTTTCCTCCTCACATGAAACCTGTGATCTTTCACCTTCCTTTTCTCCTATTTTCCTTTATTTTCATAAATAAAATGTCAATGAATGCCTCTTGCCTTTCCAAAGCCTTAGCCATTTCCTTTTCCAATTTCTTTAGCCATAATAACCGAAATGAACACCCACTAGGATGTTTTTGCCAACATTCAGCTTGGAATAAGTGTCTCATCAACCATGGTTATTATTTTTAACTTTTATTATATGGAATTTTCACCAAGGTTGTTACAGAACCCTCCCCCCTTGGGGAACACCGTCCTCAGTTTTTAATGACACCTACAAACCAAAAAACTGCTAAATAAAACTACTGCCTATGGAGCTTTATAACACTGCTCGTTGCAATATTTACAATGATCTCCATATATACAACCATACTTTCTATGGAACTTTATAAATCCGACTTGATACAGTATTTACAATAATATACACATGTGCACATTTTCTCGACCAACAAATAAAAGGATACGATACCTGCATCCAAAATAAGGGAATCCATAGGCTCACACCTCGACCCTTCAAGTAATACCAGGATTCACTTATTTCCCAAGGAAGTTCAGAATCCACTTCCAAAGTCAAAGTTGTATCCAATGTCCAGCACTACAATCCTGCGCTACTATACCCTCAGTGAACATTTACCAACTCATTGTTCTAGGACACAATCCCAATGTGCATATAATTACATATAGAAGGGATAATGACCAAAAAAATCCATCCTCGACCTTCCCTTCGCTGCTACACAATCCCTCGGGAAATCCAGTCACCCCCTTTCATGTTGTCACACACCTTCCAAGTTCCAATGGCACCCCCATCTCGGGAAGTCCATCCCTTGGTAAGGCTTCCTCGCATAGAAAGATATAAAAACCAAGGCATATCCATGCCTCGCAACCATAATACCAGTCATAGAATTCTCATGGAAATCAATGGACACTATTGGGTACCAATGTCCCACAATGGCCCTGCTCCTAGAGTGCTTTACCAACATATTTTTGCCTGTTTCAATTCATTTTTTGTTGCAGCTAATTCTTGCAATCAGTTTCAAACACCCAACCGAGCATTTCCGTGATTCTTGTACCAAGCACATAAATTCCATTAGATTAAAAATAAATTGAAATAAATTCACATCATACCTCATTGGTAGCTCACCAATAAGGTACAATTGAAATTATGTTCACTTCCTGTCACAACAAGTCAAAGTAGTTGTTTGATCAAATCATCATGTATAACATATCACATATGGTTAGCTTAAAAAACAACTATCATGGGTCAAAATTATGAATCGCATGAATTCATCACAAACTATAATCATAAATCACATGTAACCATCATAAGTCAGAATTGTAGATCACGTGCATAATAGAATTGAAATAAAATATCGATACTTATCCTTCATCGATCCTTACTTCTGCCTTTGTTCTTTCTGTACAAACACTGGATCGGTTTCCACACCCGACAAGCACCCAATTTCTTCTCTTCAACCACGTACACATACACCTAGTGTGCATCACACACATACAACCACACACGGTATACAACACCATGAAATACATGTAGCTATACCTAACATACCACACATAAATCTACCTCCGGTGTAAAACACAACACAATGCATACACCTACACCAGCATACAACACATACGCCTACACCCAGTGTACAATACAACACAATACATATGAATACACTGACATACAACACATACACCTACACCCGGTGTGCAATACAACACAACACACACACCTACATCTAGTGCACAACACAACACAATACATATACATATAAAAAAAGTACCACACAACGAATACATGTATCATGATACCATGACTACACCATGCACATACATAGTACCACATGCCCTCAATACAACATGTACGACATGCACACGATACCACATGTGTACCAGTACCATATGCACAACATGTACACAGTACCACTTGTACACAACACTGCCTACACAACGTGTGCACATCATCAGATGTACACGACACCACCTGCACAACATGTACATCATGCCAAATGTACAATGCACCACTTGTAGAATGTGTGCACCATACCACACATACACAACACCACATGCACCACATGTACACGACACCACATGTATAGAGCACCACATGCACGACATGTACACGACACCACCTACACATAGCACCACATGCACACAACACCACATGTACAATCATGCACACAACACCATATGTACATAGCACCATATGTACAACACGTACAAAACACCATATGTACATAGCATTGCATATAAAACATGTACATAGCACCATACATACACAGCACCGCATATCCAACATGCGCACAACACCATATGTACACAACACTGCATATCCAACATGCACACAGTACGGTATGTACACAACACTTCATATCCAACATGCACACAGTACGGTATGTTCACAACACTGCATATCCGACATGTACATAGCACCATATATACCTAGCACTGCATATGCAATATACACACAACACCATATATACAATAGATATACAACATCATATGTACACAATACTACACATGTTATATGTACACATGACCATAGGTACAATCACTGAATATAAAACATATGCAACATATACACAACAATGGCACTGCACATTCATAGACCACACACTAACCCCACAAGCGATCTTTACTCTAGTGTCTTTCCACTATCCATGCTTATCCTAGCATGTCGCAGATCACACTACCTTCACTTCACTCATGTACCCCTCAACATTACATGTACATAACATAAACATAGGCATAGTACAAGCATATAATATCAATTCATGCCCACATGATACTGACCTCATAGATTTGTCAGGGTTACTCTTCCTACTTGATTCCTCATAAGACCAAGAACCTATTCATGTCATTCACCTGCATAACCAATCATTCCTCCGCAAGGATGATCCTTGAAAACTTTGTTATACAGTGACATAGATGCATAGATACATACATATATACAATTATTAGCATAAAACAATCATGATCCTGTTAAGAAATGACACACATACATACCTATATACATATATAAACATTAACATAAAGAATTCATGATCCCTTCATACATACATGCATATATACATAAATAGACATTATCGTAATGATGATCACAACATAATTACTAGATAGCATAAGGTCAATGTTAAGAGAATGTCATTTATTCATGAACAACGTGCACAACATTGAGAACAACAGTTCCCATCATAGCCAAGACATCTGATGCCTCAAATCTATTTACTTTACCTTTTTTTGTTCCCTTTCTCATATTGATATTGCCATCATCTATTTACCATAATGGACCCAACCAGTCTAACTGAGTGTCATATTCTTACCTTCCGTTACGCTTACTCATGCATTGAGCTTCATCTGAGTCTTGCATTACCTGTTGGGTACCACACAGCTCTCCCTGTACTCCATTAACTTTCCTCTTCACCAACCAATTCCCAAGACTCTCAAAACATAAAAGGAAAGAAGAAGAACAAAAAACAATAAGACCATGATAAAAAAAAAGCAATACGACATCACATCAAGGTGGCATGTCCATTCACTAGATGTAATCAAGACCACAAATCAAGAAAAACAAATTACAAGAGACCAAAAGCATAAGACTAGAAACAAATTCCATGAATCAATCCCCATGGTTCTCAATGCTTCCTAGGGAAGCTCAACACAAGCCTTTTCAAATATTTCATGGAAATCTCTTTTTCCATGCAATCCCCTACATCATACTACCATAACCACACAATTTTAAGTGCATAAATAAATATAAAAATATACCAGTTATCTTACCTTTTTATGCCAAACATGTTGTCTTTTGTTTGAACACATACATATATCATCTCTCAAGGGACTCCAATCCCTTGACGAATCCACCCATAACTAGAAACCAATTGATATACATGTTCATGACTATAGCACATATTCGCATAATGTCAGACAAAATCAAGGTTAAGAATACTTCATATATGAAAAGCACTCGTTCGTTTGGAATTAGGGTTTCCAAACATAGCCAAAGGAATTCTTGCCCAATTCCTTTATTTTACCAATTACCTTGTTGCAATTGAGTCCTACTATGTACTAACATATCACCCATCGATTAGTTATATAAACTCATAAAATATTACATTGTCATGCTAATACCAAGCATGTTTCCTTGAACTATTCACACATGTCAATCACATGTTCCAATTATCAAGATTTCATATCTATTAACTAAAATCAACCTCTATGAAGACTAAAAACCATGTCATAATCAACTAATAGTGAAGATCATAATACTACAACTATCACCAACTTTCACTCAAGTACATATCAACTATATCAACACATGTGTGTTAGTATGACCATCTCAAAACAATATCATTTTTAATGCAATCTTATAGGCACATACTCATATCATGCAAGTAATCAAACATTTAGGAAATGGATAAATGAAATAATAGATACCAAACATTCGAGCACCAAATAAATGACATAAACAAACATTCATACACCAAGTGTATGACATAAGAAACTCATACCTTGATGTATGTTAGGGGAGGCTATCTTGTTGTGCAATCAATCTAGATTATCATGATATAACTTCACATCACATCAACTTAGACATAAATAAGGTCATGATATCCATAAAAGTAACCAGCTAACATTATCACATCATAAACTCACAAACAAATGTCATTCATGCATAAAAATCACATCAACACAGTCTGTCCAAATTAGTATGGCACAATATCACAAATATGTTGACTCATACATGAATGTAATAACCCTAGCCATATTCATAGGCCAATCCAAATTAACATGATACATATAAGATCAAGGTCTTAATGCAATAATCATAATCATCAAGTTAACTAATGTATAACAACAACAAGTTAACATTTAACATACTCATCAACAATCTATAACATACTCATCAAGTTAACTAACATAAAACAAGAACAACAATGCATATAAAAACAAGTTACTATCATTCACGATTATTCAACACACGTGCATATGACCATTATTCAATATCTACCATGCATGTAACCACAAGAACAATATAATGACAAACATGTATGTAGCCCTAATGCATATAACTCTAGGTTTTAAACCTGTATAGAAATTATTTGCAAATTAATTCTTAAAAAATAGAAAATAAACAATAGCAAGAGCATAAAACATAAAACATATATACACAAATATTTTCCCCTGGATCCCAAACCAGGAATACCATCTTGATTTTTCATTATAGTCCTTTTAGTGTTAAAACACATATATATACATGTCGAAGCATTCATAAACCCCAATCCATTAACTCTCGATTAGAACATAACTATATTTCCCTTGACCGGATCTACAAAATACCAGGAGCAGAAAACCATCCTGCCCAAAAACCATGTGCAAACCCATGCACAAAACCATAGGTGGGTCTACCCACCTAATATAGGGTCCAAAAACAATTTCCCTGGACGCTACCCCGAACCCCATCCAAGGGACTACCACCCCCCTGCTAACCCCCTAACACGGGGGGATGCCGCCCCCTGTTGTGCCCCACACTTCATGCCTGCCTCTATACGTGCAAATAATATAACACACACCCAAAAATAAAAATCCATTAACTAACATACCTACATGTCAGTCATACAATACATGTATGACGATCTGCTCTTACCCCGAATTCTAGTGCCACAACTTCACTTTGATGATTTGCATCTCCTGCTCTATCTCAGCCAACACATTAGCACCATAACATACCAAAAAAAATAATGATTATCTAATTGCATACAATGGCCTCATGGCCCAACAACCATAACCATGAAAATGCATGCATGGCAACATATAGACACTGACATGCATAAAAAATGAATAGTCGACATGCACTCATGATGATCACAACCAAAAACAAACACCAACAACTTCCACGTGGCGACACAATTGCATTAATGACCACCACCATGCATACACAACAAGAACATTGTCCACCAACATACAAAACACATATGCAACTGACATGTATGCATTACAAACACATTGCAATGCATAACCAATCATACACTCATGACAACACACTTCGCAACAAAAAAATCCTCTTTCACATTGCGAGATCACTACAACCATGACTGAGACCATGAATATGAAACAAGAATATTGACCCAAGGATGATTAACACATGGGAAAATGACATGAATACATGACCAATGCACATCACCCATCCAGTCCAAGGGGTGAACCATGCTCTGATACCACTCTGTAACACCCTCCTCACACATCTACCAAAGTAATCGACCAACCAAAGTAAACATGTGACAAGAGGCTACTATTATTACATTCAACCTCCTAGGTGACCTTAAGGAAGTGGAATCAACGGAAACACATCACACAGACATTGTACATCAATAATAACATGCCCAGGAGCCAACCCAACCACTTAGGTATCCTAATTCCCCTGGTCCCACTGGCCTTTTAAGCCTTCAGGCCTCTGGACGCGTGCACAAGCCTGCATGCCTACGTCTAAAAGGCTCTGGATGCATGCACAAGTATGCATGCCTACGTCCTGGGACTATTGCCAGTAGTGTTGTTCCAGAGTCCATAGAAATTAAGGCACTTTTCAAGCCTAGAATTTCGTCATCTACCCAGAAATTGTTGTAACTTCTGTAATTCATTAAACGCAAGATGAAAAAGATAATAAAACAAAAACTAACTCCAGGAATAAGCCTGAACATCCCTAACCAGGACTCACATTCTGTCAAACACTTGGCATCAAATGCAATATACATGTCTAAATGACATATCTAAGCATAAGGGTCTCATACTTATCTGAGAATCTCTGAGAAGCATTGTTCCCTTACACCATTGGCTGCAATATCATTTATTAGGTCATATATACATCATTCATTCATATACAAATCAAAACATGAGAAGATTCATACATCATCACTGTCATAATACATGCTTGTAACCAACATAATAACAATAGAAATATCAAGGTTACAATAGCCATAGAATACACATATAAACTAGTACATTTACACATTAAATACCAAGGGAATGAAATTCTCATTAATGAATGTAAAAACCAACTGAATATGGGGCTACTGCGTTCCACCCGACCATATATTGGCTGAGCCAATTCTCTCTTCATCCAATCACCCCCGTTCCATATTCCAAGCATGAATGTGGGACTCAAACCAAAAGAACCAACTAAGGCATCCCGAGGCTAAACCACCTCACCATCATCAATAAAAATCAGGCTTTATCGTGTTCCACACCGGATCACTAGGCCAACACAATAAAAATTTCATAACCATCTTTATCGTGATCTACACTCGATCATTAGGCAAACACAAGCATGGATACCATTGGATTCTCTCTGCCTACACCTGGAGGAATTTTTAGGTCTCCTAGTATCTTAGGCTTTACCATAATCCATAGTTTGAATCAGAGATCACTAGGCCCTAAATTGAGACATACTCTCAAGGATTTACTATATATTCCAACCTGGGATTATTAGGCCTAATGGAGAGAACCCACCTCTCAGGCTTTGCCGAAATTGACACCGGATCACTATGTCTAAATTGATACATACTCTTGAGGATTTACAGTATATTCCAACCGAGGATTACTAGGCCTGATGGAGAGCACCCACCTCTCAGGATTTACCATGATCCACACTAGATCACTAGGCCCTAAAACGAGGAAACACACTATCTAGCTTTATCGCAACCCACACTTTGGTTAAGGGGTTACTAGGCCATGTGTTATATCATTTTGGAGATCCACCTCACTCAACTTCGAATCCATTCGGAAATACAACTCAACCAAAACATGATAACTCCACCCTGCCATGGTTATCCATAAATGGCAAGGCTAGGCTGAAATACTGTCACACCTGGAAAAACCCATGTCAAGACAGAAAAGAACCACATGAAATACCATGCATGCCAGATATGGCAAGGAAATCACACATGCAAATCAATATCTGCAAAGAATCATGTTGTAACTGCTTGATCATGTTGTTCCTTGCTTGATATTTTCTTCCTCTTTGCCTTATTTCTCCACTAAAACCTATCAAAATCTTACCAACTGATCCTCATAAGCTTTTTTATCAATGAGGCCTCTAATTTCTTCATTTTCCATTATTTTCCTTCATTTTACTCCTCACATGAAACCTATGACCTTTCACCTTCCTTTTCTCCTATTTTCCTTTATTTTCATAAATAAAATACCCATTAATGCCTCTTGCCTTTCAAAAGCCTTAGTCATTGCCTTTTCCAATTTCCTTAGCCATAATAACCAAAATGAACACCCACTAGGGTGTTTTTCCCAACGATCAGCTTGGAATAAGTGTCCCATCAACTGTGGTTATTATTTTTAACTTTTATTACATGGAATTTTTATGAGGTTTGTTATAGTACACCCCCAATTACACTCTCAACCCATTGGCCAGACGGGGAGAATTATTCCCAACAAGCTCATCTTGTGGGTATGATGCCAACTGGGGTATACTCGACAAAGGCCAAGATAGGGGAGCAACATCTATGACCTTATTTTCTAGATATACCTCAACCCCAGGAGCCCTCCATCTCAATTCCTCACCCTCAGAGCTCATAAAGGTGGGGAAGAGTTAGATTAGTGTTCTCGATCAATCCAACCCTCTGTAGATCATAAACATATCATCGTGCTCATATCTGGTAATCATCATGTATCAATAGCAGTAGTCTCTTGTTCATACAAGACATCAAATAAAATATTATATTAGAACAAATGTATATCATAAAAAGGATACCTTATTCATCGTCTCTCTCACGGAGGCAGCAACCACAAGCCTAAGCTTGTCTCATACAATAGAATTGGCTAAATATATATCGGTCCTAGCTATATACGAGATTCTATGCCAATTGGATCCCACTAATTATTATCACAATGTATCCTTGTCATATTCAGAACCTTCCTAAAAAAATATCTAAATAACTTCTTCATCTTGCTGTTATAGGTCAATTTGGGCACCATTCCCAATGACCTGGTTAACTGGGCATCATATCTAGGACCAATGATCAAGTGTCTATCATTCCCTATCATTTCAGTTGCTACATGCCCTAAGACAAGAAACAAGACAAATCAAGAAAGACTTTCATCAAGCAAAGGTTTCCATGGTTTGAAACTTATTATTTAACATATGAGAGCTCACCAACGTAGGCTCTAAGGGGCCTAAGTGCATTGCATATGCAGGTAGCCCCATGCAAGGCTGCTCTGCAAAGCATTTCCCGACATTCACAAGTGCGTTGGTCACATTGGGAGTGAAATTCTCATTGTTCTGGAATCTCCACTTGGCCAGTGCCTTCTAGAAGAGTTCACATGTGTCAAGCTTCGGATCCAAGTGTCCATTTGACATCTACATGATTGGAAACATGTCTTGCATATTTTTGGAAAGTTATTGATTGCAAAACAACCTACAATTCATCTATAAATTGAACACAAATCTAAGTGTTTGAAAAGGAAGAATTTGAGTAGAGAAATGCTGGAGAATTTTTAATTGAGATCTTGGTTTGTGGAGCTACTGCTGGAGAGATTTATGCTGTGATGAGACTTGGGAACTTTGCTGGAAGGTCACTTCAAATCAGTCACTAGGTTGTAACCTCTCCTTCTATCATCAATAAAGGGTACTTCTTATTTTTCCCTACATGCATCTATGTTAACTTTGATTTTCCATATTGTAAGATCTTGGTTGATGAATGTAGTTTATACTTTACCAATTTAGCTAATTATCTTGAATAGATATCTATATTTTTGCATATTTTTCTGTTTCAGTGTTCTTTCTTGCAGGAAGCATTCAACTCACAATCCGCTTGAACTTGAAGCTGCAACAGAAGCGACAGAAGGAGACATTTGGAAGCGATTGAACAAGTAAGCCTCCAATCCTCTCTGTGTATCTATTCTGAGTTAGGAGAACTAGTAGTATAGTATTTCACCTGTTGTTCTAGACTAGCACCTATCTAGGGAAGCGTAATTTATCAGTAGATTACAATTCTTGCCCAAAAAACTGGAAACTCCACTTAGGATAATTTCTCTTAGTTCTAGGTGTTTTAGTCTCTAATTTTCTTTGTAAATCCACCCAGTAGCTATTACATATAAATATTAGGCTTTTTCAGAGCTTAATTTGCAAAGACAGTGAGTTAAACAATAGTATTTTTCCTTTTCTACTGTGCCCAACACACCCTTAGACTGGACACAGTGCTTTGCAGAGCATTGTCTCCCTTCCAAGCCTACGTTGCAAAGCACTGTCTCCCCTTGGAGACTACGTTGACTCCTGAAAGTGACCATATTCCCTTGAATTTGAATTTTCAACTTGCTTCAGTTTTGTTTGCTGTTGTGTTCTGAAAATTTTGATGCTCAATTGACTAGTGACTCTATATACTTCTTCCTCCTTTAGCTGAAAATTTGTTCAATGTTTGTTTAGAAAAGTTTTTCTTTATCATTGACAAGTTGATTTCAAAGTATTTTTTATGGTCACATTAAGAATCATTTTCTTTCAAAGGAAATTGTCGTAAAATCTTCATTTCCTTGATAGGAGAAATTGTTGTTGACATCCTCGTTTTTCCTTCAAAAGAGAAATTGTTGTTTGTATTCTTCATTTATCGAAAGTAAAAAGCATTTTGATTATTGATCTAGTGCACCTAGTTTATTTTCTGCATTCATAACATTAAGGAAATTGAAAAGAAAAACTTACATTTGCATGTAGGATTGTGTGTGTTTTGCAAAAGGAACATTAGGAAATCTGCATTTAGTTTTTGATTCATTGATTTTGTTTTTTGTTCATTGATTTTTTTGCTCACGAAATATTTTCTCTCTTCCTTTAGTAGCTAGGTTCTTCATTGAAAAAGCTAAAAGTGAAAGTTTTTTTAATCATTCTTAGCTTGCATTTTAGGAATTTCATATACATCATTGTGGTGAACCCGAAAGGCAAATTGTTAAGCAAGATCAACATAAAATAAATCTCAATTTACTTAACAACGCATTGGAACCTTAACGCTAACATTTAGAAGGTCTAGGGTAGAGACTTGTTTCGGCGTCGTAAAACATAGCAGTTGTCATTAACTTGTCTGCTGTACATTCAGAGTGTGATACCTCACTCCACGTACATAAGTATATCGTAGCTCGTCCACGTACTCTTGAGTATATCGGGCAGTGTTACAGTATGATAAGTATAAAGGGGTGCTCTCATTGTGCGGTTTCACATCAGACAACGCTAATATGGACTTGGGCCTCCACGTACCTTCAGGTATATTTGGGAGGAAAAATTTTAGGTGCTATCCATCCATAGTGATCCGAGTCAGCCACCTTAAAATTGTGATACACCGAACACAACATTCGGGGAGATTACTTGCTCGTACTTCTTGGTTCGCCAGGAGGTATTCTGCAGTTCACAGTTTCTTGGTAAACCATTTTGCCTAGCATTAACCTCTTTTTGTTTATTTGTTTTTGGATAAAATAAATCAGTAATCATGGAAGAACACAATCCTACCCCCTGTCGTTCACGTAGATTAGCTTTAAAACCACCTTTACCACCGAAAGTTACTTCTGGTAGGCAAAGGCAATCACGATCTGCCGAATCAAGTACAATTCATACCTCTGGCGAAACATCATTTTTTGAACCAGAGCTAGCTCAAATTGTTTCTACACATCACGGTTCGTTTACTGTTGTTGAAACGGAGTCTTCACAGCTACCCGTGATCACGATCCATTCAATCGATGAGACCATACCTATTGGACCCGACATTGTTCAATCACAAATTGATCCAGATCCCGTCTCTTCTTTGCTAGCACATCTGAATCCTGAAGTCAAACAACCAGAAGTTGTTCCTACCTTGGTCACCCCACAAATTTCTATAGCTATTGAAACTCCCATATCACAAAGTCAACCGTTTGAAATATATTTTGGGCCTGACGGTGAAGTTCTTCCTCTTGGTTTAATTGCGATTGAAGAAATACCACAACCTATTACACCTTTAAGTCCAACCCATTTTGGGGGAGACCTTTACCTGTACCGGTCTTTTCCTCAATCGTTTCTATCTGTTTTTGTTGATCCTATTGCCATTCAGTCCACCGTAGATTTTGGAGAGTATACATTTGGTCATACAACCATGCCTGAACCAACATCTTCGGTTGGGTCTGTTTTTCCAATTACGTCAGCTCCTACCCTCACTACTCTGTCGATGTGCACAATCTCACCTGAGTCATATTTGCACGGTGGCCCTTCAGTCCTAACAGGCTACAAATCATTGTCTGGCACTTTCTCTGGTACATATTCAAGACCATGGTCTTTACCAATGTCATCAACTGGTGTTTTAAATGGTATTCCTATCGTTAGTACTGAATGAATTGATTCAATACATACATCATCAGGGCAATATCAAGTCGGTCCTTATGGGTCAATTCCTTTAAGTACCATATCAACTGGACTCCCAACATTTGGAGAAAATTATTTTTCCATCTTATTATCGTCCTTATGCTGGGGGGAAACCTTTGGTCACCCAGTACGACAATACTCAGTCACATTTTGGTCAAACTAATGTTGACATGAATGTTTGTCAATGGCATCCCACTCTGCCTATCCAACCAAAAACGGTTGTACACTCATATCAACCAGTTCAACCTGTTACACCCACTTCATTACCACTTGTTAATACATCTATACCCCTGTTAAAAAATAAAAATATTGTACATCAACCTTATTAGGCAAGTTCTTCGACTCAATATCATCAAATTTTGGGTCCACAGACTCAAAATCCTTTGGCTAATTTACAACAACCTGTATCAGGGATCATTTATTCACAAGCTAGTGTACCATTTTATGGGATGTCGCAAATGAAACCTGGTTATACATATCAACTGAATCCAAATTACACTAATTTGGGTTATAATATTGGTGGACATATCCCTTGGTAGCCATATGAGCAAATTCATCAAACTTTGTTTCAACAAGTATCATATCCAGGTTTTGGTCAACAACATTCTCAAGCGTTTGCTATGCAAAACAACCCCTATCTGGGTTACCAGCATCAAATTCCATATGCTGGTGCTTAAAGACCTAATTCCCAAGAAATTCCATCTTACCCTGGCTATGCTCAATCTAACCTTAACAGATAGTTGCCTTTTGTTGCAACCTTGGAATTACCAGATTTAAACCGGTTAACCAATGATCCTATCAATTATGCTCCTTGGTGGCCAGTGATACCTCATAAATTACCCTCTGACATTCCTAAATTCAATGGAAACCCTGGAGAAGATCCATTAACTCACGTTATGACTTATCATTTATGATGTTCATTGAATTCCATGAATGATGATTCTGTTCGATTACGTCTTTTCCAACGTATGCTCACAGGTCCGACTGCTAAATGGTACATTGAGTTACCTAGAGCTTCTTTTGAAAATTTCACTGCCTTAGCTACTATATTTTTGACCCATTTCTAGTTACCAATCAGATACGAAACTGGAACGAAACTCTTGACCAACTTCAAACAGAGTAATGCTACTCAAATTTCAGATCATATTCATGAGTGGTGTCGCCGTCGATGAATGGTTAAGACATTTTTTCCCGATCAGCTCCTTGCTGAATGGTTCATTAAGTCCCTGTTACCATCTATAACAGAGGATGTGGCTAAAGGTGGCGTCTTCACAGAAGAGCAAGTTATCGCTTGTGCCCAATATTTGAACTTGATTTATACTCAGTCTGGCACACTCTATGAAAAAATACCTAATGCGCCGCGATCTAATTTCAATGTTCCTCCTCAAATAAAGGACTCTCATGTTTGAGATGACTTGATAAGCACTGCAAACACACACCACACTACTGCATATGATCCTGCTCCTACTTCCAAAATTAATTCCATGTCATTTGACAAAGGCAAAAGTGACAAGCAACTAGGAGGTAAGAAAAAGGGTAAATCAAAGAAAAAGAAAACTTCTAACCCACAAGAATGATCATATGATCAACCATCTGGACCACATAAACCTTGTTATCCATGCATAATCTGTAACGAGGAACACTTTGGTAGGGATTGTCCTCACCATGCTAAAGTCTCAAAAATAATTAAGACTTCTCATGCATCAGCCGTGTTGACAGACCCATTTCCAAATCCGGACACAAATTTGGTTGCTACAGATCCAGCTCCTAGTTCCCAAGTGTTAATTTTATCCACCACAAAACCTTCACAAGATATTTTGGTGTCGATGCAAAATAAAGGCTATGGTAGTCTAGCCACTGATCAACCTACTACCTTGACAATGAATCCATCTAATGAATCAGTACCACCTCTTGTTATTCCTGAATTGATGTTTAAGCCACCAAAGGGAGTAATTCATAAATTGACATATAATCCTTGAGCAAGAGCTGCACAAAATTATAATATAGTTGAAGATTTGGCTCAATCCCTTTCAGATATGTCTACTCTTGAGGTATTACAAAATTGTCCCTCTTAGAAGCAGGCTTTATTGTCGGCCATTGGTGGAATTGATCCGACTGATTCTAATCTTGTCGTCTTTAATCATATGGGCTATGTGCCACAATTACCAGCATAATTGGCATTATCCATACAAGTAAATGTTCTCAATCACCTTGTTCATCGCACTATTAATGATGAGGGATCATCTACGTCAATTATGTCTCTAAACTGTTGGAAGTCGCTTGTCTCATCGTGATTATCACAATCATCAACGACGTTGAAGGCTTTTGATGGAATAACATATAAACCTTGTGGTATTATAAATAACTTGCAAGTTGAATTAGGGGGAAAAAAAATAAGTATTGATGTTGAGGTTGTTGATGGGCCCCTTGATTATAATATTTTACTCGGAAGACCATGGGTATATGCGATGACTGCCATTGTTTCTACATATTTTAGAATGATTGCCTTTCCACATAAAGGTACAATCACAATCATTAATCAATTATCCTTTTTTTCTTCTGCTTCGCAGGTAACTGGAAGCATTCTGTTGTTTCACTTACCCCAACTAGAAATTCAGAACATTGGTGTAGGACTCTTAAAGGATTCCACTCTTATGGGAACCTTTTCATTACCGCCGCCCGCGACGTCAGCAGAATTTGCAAGCATAGAGACCTATTACATGATCTCTTCCACTCTATCTGGCTTAAGGAAGAGTACGGGTGATTCTGATATTTCTGCGTTGGATGATGTTTTACCGCCCAGCCCTATTGAGCTACAATAGCAATCAATCTATTTGGCTTGGGTGGAAAATATGAAATCAGCGTCGTTGAGTGTTTGGGTTGATCGTTCATTAGATTTTGGTACTCCATCTGATCCATTTTCCTTAAATTTTTTGGACGGATGAAAATATTTTGGAAGCTATGATGGCAGAAGGAGAACCATGGGAAGATTATCATCATCGTTCCCATCTTCCAAATTATGAAGAAAATGATATCAGTGAACTATATCACCCATCCATTCAAACTTTCTTTTCGAATTCTTTTCCGATTAATGCAATTGAATCTGAGCGAAATTTATCTAATATCGAAGAAACGATTTCTCTTAATATTTAGACTAAACCTGGCATTGTAGAAAATATTCATGTCAGTGTATCTTGTTCTCCATTAGAACTTGATTCATATCGCTCTCTTTTTTATGAATTTCGTGACATATTCACTTGGTCTTACGAGGAAATGCTAGGCATAGATACTAGTATAGTTTAACACACTATTAATATGTATCCTGATGTCAAATTGGTGCGTCAACGACTTCATCCTGTTCATCCAAAGAAAGCCGTTGCCATCAAAGCATAAGTTGAAAATTTTTTGCGTGCTGGTTTCGTTTACCTTGTTCCGCTAACTGAGTGGGTTTCCAATATAATTCCTGTTATGAAAAAACAAGGAACCATTAGAGTGTGCATCGATTATCGAGATGTCAATCAAGATTTTCCAAAAGAAAACTACCCTACTCCCTTTATCGACCAGATTATTGAAGATTGTGTTGGATGCGAGATTTTTTCGTTCATGGATGGATTTTACAGCTACAGTCAAATAAATATCCACCCAGACGACCAACATAAGACAACATTCATCTGTCCCTGGGGCACATTCGCATATAGGAAACTTCCGTTTGGTTTAAAGAACATTGGGGAAAATTTTCAGAGACCAATGGATTATGCTCTCAACGACATCAAGCACATTGTTCAACCATATCTAGATGATTTACTAGCGCATTCACGAAATCGGACTGATCACCCGATGCATTTGAGAGCCATTTTCTTACGCTGCCGACACTACAAGATACACCTCAATCCACACAAATGTGTGTTTTGTGTTGGTTCTGGTCGATTGCTCAAATTTGTAGTCTCAAAAAAAGGAATTCGAATAGACCCATTGAAGGTACAAGCCATTCTTGATTTTCCTGCACCATCAAACTTACTTCAAATATAGAAACTTCAAGGAAATGCTAACTTCCTGAGAAGGTTCATTCCAAACTATGCCGAAATGGCTAAAGGATTTAGTCGATTATTGAAAAAAGGAGTTCCCTTCCATTGGGACCAAGTTGCACAAGCTTATTTTGATGCTGTCAAGGACCATCTTGTCCGAGCGTCATTAATGTATCCTCCTAATTATCAAAATGATTATTTCCTATATATGGCCACGGTTGAAACGACCATAGCTATGGTTTTGGTCCAAGTAGAAAATGGAATTGAACATCTGATCTATTATTTGAGTCGTAATCTCAATGATACGAAAGATAAGTACTCGTACATGGAAAAGCTTGCCTTGGCAGCTGTTCAAACTGTAAAAATATTTCGCCATTATATCCTGCTCCGAAAAAAAATAATAGTTTTAGATTGCAACCCCATGGCTTACATCTTATCACGTCAATTTCTTGGGGGCAACTATTCAAAATGGATTGTCATTTTACAGGAATTTGATTTGGAATTCATCAAATCCAAGTCAAAGAAATGTTTAGTTCTGGTTGAGCTTCTCTGTGACTTTCCCTCTGATAGTACTGCAACTACGTCTGAACCATCTATTCCAGACGAGTCTCAGTTTCTGATCGGATCATCTGATTCCTGGTATGGAGATTTCATCATTTATCTCCAGACCCAAAATTTTCGACCTAATACCTCTCGCTCTGATCAGCGACATATTCGATACCAAGCCAAATATTGTCTAATTGTCGGTGATACACTTTATCATCGTGGTGTCAATACCATTTTAAGGAGGTGCCTCACTCATGAGGAGGCCGGAAAAGTGTTAAATTATTGCCATGGTGGGGCTTGTGGTGGAAATTTATCTGGATATGCAACCGCACAGAAGATACTCCACGCCGGTTAGTTCTGGCCTACTATTTTTCGAGATTGTATCCTCGCAGTCAGAAGTTGTCATGCATGCCAGATTTATGACTGTAAAATCCGCAAACCTCCAGCGTCAATGCATCATGTTGTCTCTGCTAGACCATTTACGAAATGGGGTATTGACTTCATGACTTGTAACCCTCCTTCGTCTGGGGGGCATGGTTATATTATTGTCACAGTCGACTATTTTACCAAATGCGCCGAAGCGATGCCTACATTCAACAACACAGGACAAACAATTGCATTTTTTTTCTTTAACAATGTTATTGCACAGTTTGGGGTCCCACAAGCTATAGTTACGGATCAGGGGAAGAATTTTCACAACCATATGATGTCTGAATTGACAACGAAGTTAGGATTGTCACATGATAATTCTACTCCTTATTATCCACAATCAAATGGAAAATTTGAGGCTATTAACAAAATTCTTAAACGAATGCTTCAATGAATGATAGGAGTCCGTAAAAGGAACTGGCACTTGATCTTGTACTCCGCCTTGTGGGTGTATCGAACCTTAGTGAGAAACGCAACTATATTTACCCCTTTTCAATTGGTGTATGGTCCAGAAGATATCTTACCAATCCAATGTGAAATATCATCGTTAAAACTCATGATAGACTTGTTACCTGACACCTCAGAAGAAGAAGCGCATCTCCTTAACCTCATCCATCTAGATGAAACACGTTGTGAAGCCCAATTGGCCAACGAAGTGCATAAGAGACGTATAAAGGCACAATACGAAAAAAATGTCCAGCCTCACATCTTCTCAGAGGCGACTTGGTCCTTCTTTATGATCAGGAAGCTGATGTAATAGGTACAGGGAAATTTGAGCCATTGTGGCATGTAGGTTATCACGATCGCGAAGAAGCCCTTTCAATAGCGAGTAGAGAACCTTTCAAAATCCTTCACATGTGACTCAGAGCTCGCCGCCTTCGTAACCGGATAAATTGAAGCTAACTGTGAGCCAGTATCGGAGCCATCCCCATGAGACTCACTTATTGCACCACCAATAGTAGCCTAAGCCTGAGAGGTATATTGTCAAAAGAGTTCTTGCTAAGGGTGCCTATGAGTTAGTTTATTACGATGGGATTCCATTGGCACAAACTAGAAATGGGTTGTATTTGAAACGTTACTATGCTTAATCATGAGCGTAGTAATTTTTTGTATTATATTGTTTATATACTGTTGATTTGCATTCACTATCTTAATTTGTTTTTAGAGTTTTCTTGACGTTAGTAATCCACTTTACATTTCATCGTAGATGACTGAATCTTCGGAACCATTTGTTGGATATGCTGATGGTGCTAGTCGTAGTACGCAGAATCTATCCTTTGCAGCGTGGGCCATTTTCGCTCCGAACGGTGAGTTAGTGAGTTTTCAAGGGATTTGTATTGGTAGATTGACGAACAATATCGCTGAGTATAGCGTGTTGATCAAACTTCTATCTGATGCCATTTCATTTGGTATTAACCACATAATCATAAGGTTACACTCACAGCTTGTGGTACTACAACTTACTAGTATTTATACTGTTATAAATCCAATACTTCTTAGATTATTCCTAAGAGTTTGACTTTTGGAAAGACATTTTGATTTCATCAAATATCAAAACATTTCCAGAAATCTGAACACTTTAACTGATTCATTTTCTAATCAATTTTTAGATATACATTTGCGACATAGGTAAAGAAAAAATCTACATCATTGAATAGGATTGCGCATTAAACATAGGAAAAACTCTGAAAACATATAGATATATAGTTATAGGTTTTTAAAAAAATTTGTGCCCAAGACACATAGGTCATCTGACCTCAAAATGTATGCAAAAAATCACAAGTAAATTAGTGGTGCTCATGGTAACATGCTATAGATCTAGCAATCCTACGGAGCAACCGCATCCAATGGTTAGGAACCCCAATAGTGTGTCGCTGCAGTCGCATGGATAACTCTTCGAGCTGGAAATATAGAATCTTGAAGGTTAATCCTTCTATGTGCTGCTGAAGCTCAGCTAGAGTCTCAGCCATATCAAGGTCCTGAAGGACTGCTCTCCCGACAACCCTCTCTGCTGGCGCATCTGCTTCGCGCTCTGGTTCCTCTACTGGTTGAACGCGACCAATATCTGCATTACATTAAACATTTAGTTTAGTCTTGGAAAGAAATAAAAGCACAAAAACATTGTATAAACCTTATAAAAATAAAAAAACATGGTCAAATAATTCTTACACATTGCACCTCACTGAGCGCCTTCTGGTAATACTAGATCTGGATCTTCTCAGAAGTCGACGCTTGCGTATGCATACTCATCGATGGCGATGATCTGTCGCCGGAACCAGGAAAAGAATGCAGTTGAGAACACAACGGTCATTTGGCCTACATGCCGACCCATGAATTCTACCCATCTCTACATTCGAGGATCTCTAGGACTAGATATATCCAATGTTACATGTTGTGGTTGCATTAGTGGAATCTGTTCCAAAGCGAAGGAGATAAGGATGGAACCGTAAATGAAATTTTTCTTCCTTCCTCCCTTTGCTTTATTCAGTTGTTCCTTTATCTGAGATAGAACAGCTTCAGACCAGTTGAAGGATGTTGGATCAAACGGCGACGAAATCCGTCCACAGAAACGACCGCAATCAATGACTGAAGTTTGGGGGAAAAATCAGGTTCAGAGCTGCAAAATGAAAATGATAACTATGGAATGGTAAAAACGAATAGTGAAACTGCTTTTTATAATGATTTAATTGCTTGCAAGTTAAATTTATTGTTATGAATATAGTTTTATTATGTTTTTATCATGAAACAAGTATTTTTAATCCATTTGATGTTGTTTTGAACAGGAAATACAACTGACGAACAAATTAGTCGTGCAGATTTATTCAAAGAATGACTTGACCACAAAGCATACTTTTTCTCCTTATTTTTTGAGCTTTGTTAAAAAAGAAAAAGGATTTGAAGCGCACTTTTTTCTCTTTTTCGAGCTTCGATAACAGCGAAAAAGGAACCCCTAGAGTCTTCTTTCAACTCTTTTCAGACTCTGATAATGTGAAAAGATTGCCGAGCACTTGTCATTTAGAGCTCGTTAAAGTAAATGAATTGATATCTACTCAGTATAAGTTTAACCCTTTTCCAGACTGAGATGGATTATTTACGAAAAATGAATACCTTGGTTAAACATGACCAAAGAGTTTCTCTCAAATATTATTTTACACTTTTTTCGAATCTGAGTGACAAATATACGAAAAAATAATTTTGGAGTTCTCTTTTGTCCTCGCTTGTCAAAAAATAAAGAGGTACTGGTCGACAAATGATCGGGGAAAATTTGGGAAAAGTAAGTAAAGTTTCTTTTTGGTAGCAAGTCGCTCTTGAACATGACACTTCTTTCACTCCATGTCTGTGACCGTTTGGGTTGGGTAATCATCTTGACGGTTCATTCACAACGAAGGTTCATCATACCTTCACTTCGGTTTTGGGTCAATGCTGCCAAATCATCATAGTGTCCCTGATATTTTCAAGAGAAGTCATCCAGTGATTAAAAACTCATCCATCTGCAATACTCATAAACCTTCATTTTGATGACTGTCAACCCTGAAAATTGCTATATCAAGTCATACCCTTGTCTCTGAAATCAGTAACTCCTGTTTTGCAATAAGGTGACTTTCTATCAACAACAAATAAACATCCAGGATGCTCACTTAGAAACATCAGATTCCAGTACCATGAGGCTTGTTGCAGCATCGACAAGATCCTTGCTTCCGGACCTTTGACTGAAAGATTTTGTTTGGCGTTCAACATCAAATCATCTATTCATGCCTTACAAAATGTACTGCAGTACCTTGAGGGCCATTTACATTAATGGTGGTTCCCTCGCATTTGTTAACAACTCAAATCATTGGCTGGTAATCAAATGATGTCTTTCCATGTTCGACAACAAATCATATATTTGCATGGCTAGACTTGTACCCAAATGATTGATCCAGATTTATGCAGGAATGCAATAGAATAAACATATAACCATAAATACAGAGATGCAGTGGAAATAACACTTCATTTCATTAATATCAAAGAACTGAAATTTTCTTACAGATAGAATGGAAATAAAACTAGCTAGGGCGCTGGTAACTATCTCTGAGAAGAGATGTGGCGGCTACAGGCCTCTGAACTGAGTTACAATGAGGCTCAAGGGCCTATTTATTATTGAGAAACAATGGATAACCCTAAACATCCAAAAACCTAACCCTAGGAGATGAAGCGCCAAAAATATGGGCCCCGTTTGGGTAAATTAGTGTTTCAACTTCCCAGGGATGTAACTTTGGCATACTATCTCCGTTTGACGCACATGATACATCATTAGAAAGCTCTATCCAAGGAATACAAATTTCACCACAATTATAATTGTGAAATGAAAGGCGTGATGCCCAAAAAATGTCGTTTAGGGCCTCAAAACAGCTCCGTAAGTTCAGGACCCGAAAAACTGCAAAAAATAGTAAGTTATGCCGAAACTGAAAAATTGAAAGAGACAATGGTGGGGGCCCAAGTGGAATAGGCAGGTGGCCACCAATATCCACCTGGATCATTCCTCCCCCCTTAGGAGGCAATGGACCCCATTGTGTTAAGTTCCTCCATGAGATGAGGAAATTTCTGCTGAACTTGGTCCCTGGTGAACCACTTTCCTTGGTGCAGGAGTTGGCCAGATTTGACAACTCGATACAGTTGGATCTTTTGTTGGTGAGTGTTATTGATTTTCATGTCCATGATACAATCTATGGTGGCCTGTTCCATGCAGTCTGGGTTTAACTCTGTTGGTGTGAGTTGTTATGCAATGTCTGAGGTGTCCAGCAGAGGTGGGAAGTAAGGACAAAGGCGATCCACATTGAAGACTGGGTGCAGACCAAGGAATGGAGGAATACTAAGCTCGAAGGCATTGTTCCCCACAACCTTGGTGATGGTGTACAGCCCATATCGAAGCGGGCAAAGTTTGCGGTGGGGTCCAGTGAGGCGCTCCTTTTGCAAATGTAGCCATACTTTGTCGCCCACCTGGAAGTTGTGTGGCACCCGGTGTTGATCATGGTGCTGCTTGTACTTCGCATTGGATCTGTCCAATATATCATGAACCTGTTGGCGAATGTGTTGAATGCGCTCGTTGAAGCTACTTGCTTTGTCAAATTCAGACTAGACATGAGCTGAATCGGCCTGAGCAGCTGCAAATGGAATGGCTACGTCAATGGGACATAGTGGCTGGAATCCCAAGCCCACCTGAAAGGGGATATGGTCAATTGAACTGTGGAGAGCCCTGTTATAACTATGTTGTACATAGGGGAGGCTCTCGTCCCATGTGCGTGGATGCTTTGAATTGTACATGCGCAGAATGTGTACAATAATTCTATTGACGACCTTTGTCTGGCCATCTATTTGGGGATGGAAAGCTGTGGAATTGGTGAGATTTGTGTCCAACATTGACCAGAGGCTGGACCAAAATGTGCTGAGGAACCTGCTATCTCGATCTGATATGATAGACTGTGGGATCCCAAAGTGCACCCACACTCGTTCAAAGAAGAGTTTAGTAGTGCCTTCTGCTGTGATATTCTTCTTACAGGCCGCCATAATGGCCATCTTCAAGAATCTGTCAACGACCACGAAAACACAGTCATTTCCATTCTTAGTAGAAGGCAGGCCCGACATGTAATCCATGGAGATGGATTCCCAAGGTCGACTAGGGTAGGTAGTGGAGTATATAGGCCTTGCTTCTTGATGGTCGGTTTGGAAATGGCACAAGCAGTGCAAGATCTGATGTGCTTCTTGACATCCTTTCGAAGGTTCGGCCAATAGAAATACTTCTGTAGTATTGCTACTGTTTTCTCGACCCCGAAATGCCCAGCGACTCGACTGTAGTATGCTTCCCATATCATCTTGGCACGCTCGCTTGAAGGAACACAAAGGTGTCCCAGGTGACATAAAAGTGCATCTTGGAGGTGAAAATTTGGAACTTGTGTGCCCCCCAAGAGTGCCTTGTAAGTGTGGCCGAATTCTGGGTCACTCTCATAGAGAAGCGGCCAATCAAAAGTCTCATGCCCACAAGAGTTGAGCACGGTGGTGAGCGCCACGATCGGTGGTCGGCTGAGGCAGTCTGCAACATTATTGGTGCTACCCTTCTTGTACTTGATGTTCAAATGAAACTGTTGCAGATATGTGGACCACTTCTGATGGCGATCATTCCGCAACTTCCCTTGTGTCTGTATGAACTGCAGGGGCCGGTGGTCTGTGTGGATGATTGTTTCCTTCCCCAAAATGTAATGCTTCCATTGTCGATAGGCTTGCACAATGGAATACATTTCTTTGTCATAAGTGGGATACTTGCGAACTGTCTCAGACAATGTCTCACTGTGATATGCCACTGGATGTCCCTGTTGAGTAAGAACTGCCCCAATAGCATAGTCAGAGGCATCTGTCTTGATCTCAAATGGCTGTTGCAAGTCTGGTAATGTGAGCACTAGGGCAGAACAGAGGCGATTTTACAATTCTGTGAATGCCTTCTGTTGAGGTTCTGACCAAAATAATTTTTCTCTCGCTCCTCCCTTGGTGAATTGACTCAAGGGCCAAGTGATATGAGAGAATCCCAACACGAATCTACGGTAGAAATTAGCAAGACCCAGAAAGCTGCGAAGCTCTATTATAGTGGTTGGGGCTGGCCAATCCCGAATGACTTGGATCTTGGCTGGATCCACATGCACCCCCCTTTCATCAATAATTTATCCCAGATATTGAACCTGGGTCATGCCAAAAGTGCACTTCTCCAAATTGGCACACAACTTGTGTTGCCGCAGTGTTTGGAGGACTTGTCGGATGTGGTGAAGGTGCTCTTCCCAAGTCTTGTTGAAGATCAGAATGTCATCCAAGTACACCACTACAAATGAGTTGGTGAATGGCCGCAAGATGTCGTCCATCATCCTCATGAAGGTTGCGGGAGCATTCGTCAACCTGAAAGGCATGAATAGCCATTCAAAAAGGCCTTCCTTGGCTTTGAAGGCAGTCTTCCACACATCAGAGGGTTCAATTGGTACCTGGTGATACCCAGACTTCGGGTCAATCTTGCTGAAATATTTTGCACCTTTGAGTTGGTCCAGAAGGTCATCAATCCGTGGGATTGGGTACCTATTCCGTACAGTGATCTTGTTCAGCGCCCGATAGTCAATACAGAGTCTCCACGTCCCATCCTTCTTCTGTACCAACACGATCGGGCTCCCACAGGGCGATGAACTTGGTCCGATGTGACCTTTCTGCAACAGCTCCTGAATCTGCCTCTTGATTTCATCATTTTCCAGAACAGAGCGTCGATAGATCGGTCCATTGGGTAGTGGCGCACCTGGGGTCAGATCAATCGGGTGCTTGACCTGGCAGTGCAGAGGAACCCCCGTGGGTGAGGTGAAGATGTCCCCGTACTCCTCCACGACCTTATCCATTTGTTGTCGTCGTGCAGAGGGGCCCTGTCTGGAGGTCGTGGCCACAGTCTTCTTCTTGCCCTGGGGGCGGATCATCAGGAAAACGAATTTCCTGGTTTGGGAAATGAGCTTACTGCATTGTTTTGCAGTAACCAAAGAGATAGCCACAGGAGGTGGTACCTCTGGTATCCTGTACAACTTATTTCCCAAAGTAACAATAACAGCACGAGGTCGAGACTCATACACAGCATGACGCTTCCACAAGTATGGTTGTCCTAATAATACATCAGAAACATCAATAGGATCAACATCACATAATACCTCATCCATGAAGGGCTTGATGCTATAGGGAAGGCGGCACTGCTGGCTGACGCGGAGATCTCATCCTTGGTGAAGCCACCCGATGGTGTATGGATGTGGGTGAGCTGTGGTCGGCAAGCCCAACCGATTCACGACGTCTGCTGAAATGAGGTTCTTTTGGCTCCCATTGTCGACAATGAACTGTACAGGGGAGCCCTTTACCCACATCTGGGAGTGGAAGAGACGTTCCTCCTCCTCTGGATCTTCCGGTTCCTCCTTCTGGATATTTGTAGTGGCAATAGTGGCATTGGGCTCCACATCAATAATCTGTTTCCCTTTTTAATTCCCCTTTTCAGGTTCTGATTTGGAGTCGGAGCATGCATCTGACTTAGAGGCCCTCATCTCGGCCACTAGTGACTGCTTGGTCCGACACTCACTTGTGTTGTGAGTGGAGCTCTTATGGAACTCACACCACTTTCTCGTGTCCTTATTTGGCTTCGCGGTGCTGTTCTTTTCTTGTGGCTTTGACGGGTTGTCTTTAGCTGCCATGCCTTGGCTCTGTCCTTTTTTCTGCGGTTTGGAAGCACCTTTCCCTTGATTTTGATTCGCAGATCCAAAGTCTCGCTTCTTTTGTTTGAATTTCTGCTCAATCTTGGCAGCATACCGATATGTCGTACCAAGCGAGGAGATGTCGAGGAACTCCATTTCCTCCTGAATGTATCTGTGCAGACAACTGTGATACTTTAGCACCAAATTTTTCTCTGAATATTTGATACCCAACTTTGTGCGCAGGGTATGGAACAGATTCGTCAGCTCATGCACATCTTGATCCCTTTGTTGTCGCAGCGTGGTCCATTATATGTAATTGTCCTCATAGCTCCCCACGGGATAGTACTGTTCCTTGACGGCGTCTCGGAAAGAATTCCAAGTTGGTACGGCCGAGAACAGAGAGGGTTCTGTCTGGTCCTTGTTCTCACAGTAGGTTTCCCACCAGTCCTTAACATGGGGGGTAGCTTTGAGGAGTGCAAAAATAATCTTCTCCCGGTCTGAAAAGTCATGAACCGAGAAATATCCTTCTAATAGATTCAACCATCTATCTACGACATCTGCGTCTATTTGACCCTCAAATATGGGAATGTCAAAATTTACTTGTACCTTAAAAGGAGTTGCACCTCCAGAGTGGCTGCTGGATGCAGATGCGCCGCCGGTGGGCAGCCGTTGAAGGATCTGAGCAAAGTTATCCATCATCGCGTTCCTTTGTTTTTCGAGGGCCTCCTCGAGCAATATTTCGATAGGATCTCCTGCTCCCTCATCTTTCTTTTCGTCCCCCATGGGCGTCCGTCGAGGTTTGCGAGGCTGATCTTGCAAAGGTTCCACCAGATCAAGCCCTAGCTCCTTATACCCCGACCTCGTTGGGGACATGCAAAGAAGGATCGAGAAAAAGCAGACCGCTCTGATACCACTGATCCGGATTTATGCAGGAATGCAACAAAATAAACATATAACCATAAATACAGAGATGCAGCGGAAATAACACTTCATTTCATTAATATCAAAGAACTGAAATTTGCTTACAGACAGAATGGAAATAAAACTAGCTAGGGCGCTGGTAGCTATCTCTGAGAAGAGATGTGGCAGCTATAGGCCTCTGAACTAAGTTAAAATGAGGCTCGAGGGCCTATTTATTATTGAGAAATAATGGAGAACCCTAAACATCCAAAAACCTAACCCTAGGAGATGAAGCGCCAAAACTATGGGCCTTGTTTGGGTAAATTGGTGTTTCAACTTCCCAAGGACGTAACTTTGGCATACTATCTCCGTTTGACGCACATGATACATCATTAGAAATCTCTATCCGAGGACTACAAATTTCGCCACAAATATATTTCTAGAACATAATGTTATTCATTGGAGGCGCGATGCCCAAAAAACTTCGTTTAGGGCCTCAAAACGGCTCCGGAAGTTCAGGACCCGAAAAACTGCTAAAAATAGTAAGTTATGCCGAAACTGAAAAAATGAAAGAGACAATGGTGGGGGCCCAACTGGAATAGGCAGGTGGCCACCAATATCCACCTAGATCAATGATCTAGTGAATGATATAAGAAGACCCCGAATCTAGTTTCATCCATCCGGGTTGCGATTTTAGGATTGTTGTACACATCATCTGTATGGTGACTTTACGTACAGATTGTCATCCAAACATGGGTCTATATCTATAGGCGTGTCTGCATTTGGGAAACATTCCAATGTAGACAAATTTCTGAATTATGTACATGTTATTAGATTGTTTTATGTGTTTACTATGGGAATGCCTACCCTCAGCAATTATGATCAATAGAGGATATATCATGATGTAATGTAATGTAATATTGATGCAGGTGACCATTCCACTTCTTTTCCAGGCTCATCACAATGTAAAGCATCTCAATCAAATGTTCTTATTATTTGGATCTCATGCTTTAATGGGAAATTGTTATAGGTCAATTTGGGCACCATTCCTAATGACTTGCTTAACTGGGCATCATCTCCAAGACCAATGATCAAGGGTATATCATTCCCTATCATTTCAATTTCCACATGCCCTAAGACAAGAAACCAAAAAAATCAAGCAAGACTTTCATCAAGCAAAGGTTTCCATGGTTTGAAGCTTATTATTTAACATATGAGAGCTCACCAATGCAGGCTCTAAAGGTCGCCCCATGCAAGGCTGCTTTGCAAAGCACTTCCCGAAATTCACAGGTGCGTTGGTCACATTGGGAGCGAAATTCTCATTGTTCCGGAATCTCCACTTGGGCATTGCCTTCTAGAAGAGTTCACATGTGTCAAGCTTCGGATCCAAGTGTCCATTTGACATCTACATGACTGAAAAAATGTCTTGCCTATTTTTGGAAAGTTATTGATTGAAAAAAAACCTACAGTTCACCTGTAAATTGAACATAGATCTAAGTGTTTGAAAAGGAAGAATTTGAGTAGAGAAATGTTGGAAAATTTTCAATTGAGAGCTTGGTTTGTAGAGCTACTGCTGGAGAGATTTATGCTATGATGAGACTTGGGAAATTTGCTGGAAGGTCACTTCAAATCAGTCACTAGGTTGTAACCTCTCCTTCTATCATCAATAAAGATTACTTCTTGTTTTTCCCTACATGCATCTATGCTAACTTTGATTTTCCATATTGTAAGATCTTTGTTGATGAATGTAGTTTATGCCTTAATGATTTAGCTAACTAGCTTGAATAGATATCTATATTATTGCATCTTCTGCTGTTTCAGTGTTATTTCTTGCAGGAAGCATTCAGCTCACAAACCACTTGAACTTGAAGCTGCAACAGAAGCGACAGAAGGAGCCATTTGGAAGCGACTGAGAAAGTAAGCCTCCAATCCTCTCTGTGTATCTATTCTGAGTTAGGAGAAATGGTAGTATAGTCTTTCACCTATTGTTCTAGACTAGCACCTGTCTAGGGAAGCATAATTTATCCGTAGATTACAATTCTCGCCCAACACTTACCTCACAGCTAGCCATGCTAGCAACATCGTACTCAACCTCGACCATGCTTATAGTTACAGACTTCTCATCCAAAAATATCATGGCAGATTTCATACTAAGGCAACACCTAGATGTGCTAATATTATCAATAACAACATCAATATGTCCATGTGATCACATATCATAGGAAGAATATCTCAAACCAAAAATTGATCGTCCCATGCAAATATCTCGAAGGGTGCTTAGAGGAAACTCAGTGTGTATGAAGAGGCTCAATCATGAATTGACTCATATTCTATACAAAACAAACACACACACACACACACACACACACACACACACACACACATATATATACGGATGAGTGTTCTCATGAAACATCAATGCTTCAATCAATTATCGGTTGCCAAGTCAGGGTAAAATATATTTCTTCATAACTTCTTGAAATTTAATCAGAGTGTCCAAGGATTTTCATTTCCATTTTCTTCAATACTTCACGACATAGATTTTATTTTCCAAACTTCAGAAAGTAATTCATCATGCCATGATTCTTTATTTCAAACTTTAGAGGCTATCTACCTCTACTTTGATAATCATAGGATCATTACCTATCAATAATATATCATCAACATATAAAACCAAAATAAAAATTTATACCTTTTACCCCTTTTGAAGTAGAGGTTTGGATGGGCACATCTTACTGCCTTCACCAGATGACTGTCAATGTGGACATATCAGGCTCGGGGAGATTTGTTCATAAAATTCTTTATGCAAACATAACACTTTACCAAAAAAATATGCCTGGTCTTACATAAATCAATATTGTGCAATGAAATCAACTAAGTCAGCTTATCAAAGTTTAGATGCAATATCAAAACTAATATCAAAATCATCAATATCATTGTAAAAAATTCTTTGGACAGGGTGACAGGTAGAGCTCACATCCAAATATCAAGTTATGGATTCATCTATTTTCATGCTAACAATTTGTAATTTACCAGACAATATCAAAACAAACGTCATCAAGTCATCCTCATGATCATAATATAAATCGTTTCTGTGACTAGATGCACAGTGTATACACCAAGGATAAGCCATGCACGTTCCATCCATTTATTGTGAGATTAATTCATACTGAATCACAATTATTTATACTTCAACCATTGTTCCAAGGACAATGAAGCCAATACAAAACCATTATTAAATACCAATATTAGTCATTGAAATTTACTATTCTCACATAGCATTTTCATCAAGGCAACTCATCAGATATCAAGTCAAAACTCTAATTGTTATCACAGTGAGTTCAATCGGTCCATAACCCAAAAACATATGAAGCATCATGTCAATGTTCTAAAGCATATTTATGAACTATCAAGCATCATGTCATTGCTCATTTATATCAATCAGCCAGATCTTGTCAAACCCTTGCAATTGTTATTAAATATTGTCATACACTAGCTTCAATGACCAAATCAAAAAAACATATTGATATGTATATTTCGGTCACCTACAAACACAATTTTAGTCAATACATTCACATTCTCTATAGTAAGTCAAACATTCAAACTTCCTTGCTCATAGAAATTTCTGTCATCGTCTCCATATCTGTATGACTACCATATTTTTGGTGCATTCCTAATTTTATGCATAAGCCTTTAGTTTTGTGACCTACAAGGATAACTGCACCCATAGGATTTCTTCTGTGCAGTTGAGAGTCTACAAATACACACTTAAGATTTCTTTGTGAGGTTTGGGTTTATACTAAGAGAAACCCTCTCTTCTCATAACAAAACTTGTTGTAGATCAAAAACATCAGAAAATTTTCCATTTAAGTCAAAAAACTTCAACAATAAGGAATATTTTATACATTTAATGTACCTGATAATAGGTGTAGGGATCTTATGGAGAGATTATCCCTCTTAATGATCAGCCCCTTTAGAAATTATTATCCAAGTCATCAACCTATCTATAATACTATCATGCATCAATGGAACTGTTAGATCATAAAATCAAGCTATATCGAGTTCTAACACATATACTCATCATAGTCATAATATGTCAGTGTCAGCTAGTTCATCATCACATATGAACGTGATATCAAATTTTCATCAAGGTTTAAGAGTAATATAATTAGGGTAGTTTTCAAGTTCTTCATCATAATTTGAGGATCATAATCACTTCATCACTTATTTATATTCATTCATTCATCAAATTAGGGCATCCATTTTTACCATATGTCAAAATTACTAAGCTTATCAAAATCTTACCAAGGTCAACAAAAAGATTTTGAATACCAATATTATTGTTACACGTCTATTATCATGGATATCATGCTTATCACAAGTGTTTAAAATAGTATCAAGTCACCATATATCAAATACAATGTATCTATCTTGTTTCAGGAAATTTATCATGACTAAAATTCAAAATTATTTGTCAAAAATCAAGTATACCAATATATCAAAAATCAATGTTTCTAAGCAGCTTTACCATGAATTAAGAGAATGTAAGATACTTGTCCAATATTAAGTACACCATCTCATCATAAGTACCATGAATCAAACTTTCATATGCATGAGCCATTTGTGAAGTCATATCCTCAACATACCTTAGGGCTTACCTTGTCATCCAATATTTCATTTGAAAAAATACACCATACATACCTTGTAGTATTCAAATACCTATGCACCTTCTTATTTGACGTCGGTAGCAGGAGAACTTTGTCAAATTATTTGTCATTATAAATTGTATCTCTTCTCTTCCTACACTAGCCATATTTTCCTACATCTTAGATGATCCTCAAGAAGGATCCACTTATCACATCTCATTAGAAGGTTAGAAGTATCAAATACTCAAATATACATGCAGGAATCATAATCTATGATCAAATCAATAAATATAAACAAAAGTAAAGACATAAAGAAGTAACATAGATAGAAAAGTACTTATCTTTCAATGAGAGGAGATCATCTCCCTCTTGAATCGGCCTTCAGGAGTTGTGACTATCCATTTTACATATAACAATTGTTGCCTTTAATATATATATATATATATATATATATATATATATCAAATTCATCAATAACCAAGGCTGAATTGAGACTATCCCATCTAGGGGCTACATAAAATCTTTCATAAGTGTTATAAAATCTTCACACTGATCATGCTAGGATTTCTAGATTTCATATCTCAAGTCATGACATAAGCCGTGGCTTCTCTCAAACCCTAACCTCATAATATCTATCAAACCTTAATACACAAATTTCCTAAGGTTTCCTTCAAACCCTAGCATTATTTTAGGTCTCCTCCATATTCTTTTGATTCCATCAAGGGTGACTCCATGGGGTGATCTTCAATGACTTTTCTTTAGCCCAACTCTGATACCCTGTTAAATTTTCTTTATAGCTATATTTTTCTTTTCTTTGATAATTACATTTCATTATTTCCATATTAAATTCACCCCATAGAATCATAACATTATTCATATTTACAAAATTATTCAACAACATATGAAATTATATAGAAAGAAAAATATCATCATCAATGCAACGGATAATAAAGGAACAATAGAATAAAAACATTCACGCATAGAGACACCGGTATTGGTCGAAGACCAAGGAAAAACCCACTATGGGAAAAACCCTTTCAAATTATTCTTCTTATTAGATTGTCATTGAATGATTCAGCAAAGAGAGAGTAAAATTATTCATATCTTTCATAATATACTTATCCAAAAAAATAAACTAAAAAATATCCATGAGATAAACCCAACCATGCCAATGACTAAAACCATGATTAAGAACCTGTAATCAACTGTCATTGTATGCAGTCAGCTGCTTAAATCTGCGATTAATTGGAAAAAAATTTAGTCAACTAAAAAATCAAACTTTAGATTCCAGTCGAATGGAGGAAGAGACATGTGTGTGACTGAGACCTTTCGTTGCTATCTTGATCCTGCAAGCCTATGACTACAATCAAATATTGTCTTTGACAAGCCTGCAAATGTGACCCAAAACCCTAAAAACACACAAGAGTTTCATACCCTGTAATCTCATACATGTGCCAACCAATTTGTGAACTTTCCTCAACCATATGTGAGCCAAACTAAGGAATAGAATAGAAGAATGTCTCGTGATGATGTCCAAATGAGGTTGAGTTCACTTGTATTTATAGACTTCCAAGGGTGTCTAATTTTCTTTAGTTCCGACCTAATCAAATATACACATGTGGGCTTTTAATTCAAAAATACTCTTTCCCTTGTCTAAATTGAGTGCTTCAATAGTCAAAATTGGTCCTATCGAAAAGAGAAATCTAGTCCCACAGTTGGAATTTGTCACTGAGATGCTAAATTAATAATAGTGACGGTTGGATGAGTTAGATAATAGAGAAGCACCAGATGAGCACTCAAAACTGTGAAGAGGAATTGGGATTGCGCCACACCCCCTGTGATGTCAACAGGGGGGGGGTAGCGCAATAATTGATAACTATTGATTTTAATTGGTTATCATGGTCTTCAGATGGTGTAGGAGCCATAAAGGCACATCAATATATGTGTGTGTGTGTGTAATATTTATGATGGGTCGTGCTTTTGGTTATGGATCATGGATTGAAACTCATTCAACGTGGGTTGTTGGATGGCATAAAAAGGAAGTTTGTATGTGTGTGTGTGTGTGTGTGTGTGTGTGTGTGTTTATATCGATGCATACACATGGAGGGTTAATGCAAGATACATGGCATCTAAGTACCCCTTGTGGCCATGTGACGTGGCGCACTAATGACATGCCACATGGGTACCATGTGGGGACCTCATGGGTTCCACATGATAGAAAGATACAAATAATATATTAAAACTAATAAAACTTTAAGGGGCCCTATCTTGTGATCCAGGAATCAAAATTGGACAAAATTTATATCAATAAAAAAGTCTCGCTGAGACGAGTGTGATGGTAACATTGAAAATGAATTTTGGAAACTTGGAGAAAACATAAAAAAAATATATATTAATATTACTCCATTACTCTAACTGTTAGCCACCTATAAAAATTTGTCATATCAAATGGTGGCTAAATCTTTTTTAGCCTTCAAGAAACAATTTCATGACCAAATTGTGAGTTCTTGAAGTCTTATGATGACATTTACTCTTTGAGATAATCTTCACTGCTGTTTCCCTTTTAATCCTAAAGAACCTTGCTGTTTACCAAATAAAACTGCTTAAGAAGCCCATTTTCCATCATTTCAATCCCCCTTTCACTCAAAAAATTCCACCACTTTCATCATTATTTCCTCCACAAACCTTCATTTTAACCTTCAAAATCATCAAACTCCCCTTTAAAACCTTATATCCCACCTTATTTGGTTTTAAAAACCCTTTATTTCACCTATCGGAACCCCAATTTTGGCTTAAAAAGCACTATTTTTGGGCCTAAAATAGTCTTTTACATTTTAAGGCATTTAAGCCCCCAAGGGCTTATGGCCTTTAAGCCCCTTCCTCCATGTGTCCTTAGCCGCGCAATTGGGCGCTTAGAACCTAAAAACCCATGCGAAAAACCATTTTTCCTTTGTTATTTCATTACCCCGATGTTTCAATTTTAAATTAATCTGGACCGTCGATCTGTATGGATCAACGGTCATCGGGTTATTTGTTCTCCGCCCATTTCACCTTACCTTTTTCTCCCGTTCAAAACTCTCTGCCCCATCTTTAAATCTCCACCTTCTGATCGTAGAATCCAACGATTGGGACATAACGCGATGAACCCGACCTTTCATTAAACCCGTCCACTACGCGACAAAGCGCTGATGCAATCGTCGGCCCCACTACTTTCCCCGCTCGTGCAACTTCCCCGTCACGTACGATCCGCACCGTCAGATTTGGAGCCTCCAATCCGATGGTGGACGATGTGTTTCGCATTTTTTTTGCGCCCGCGAGTTAACACCAAAAAATTACGTGAAATGGGTGGTATTAGGAAGGACAGGTGTCAGCAGGTGTATGGAATCGCATTATTTTTGTGAACACTGCCCACCCCCCTCAGCGCCGCGCGAAAACCATTAATGGTTTTCCACTATACTGCCGTGCTTGCCCACTTTGCTTTTTCATCTTTTAATCCCGGCTGTTGATCTTTGAGATTGGACAGTCCTAACTTAATTTCGCCCCCGTGCATTTTTCATCCATCTAATCTCCCTAATGACCCCACCGATTAATCTAAACTGTTGGATATTCTAGTCCGACGGTTCTGATTCTCCCTCGCGCCCAAAACCTCCAAAGCAGTTTAAACCTATTTTTCGCAGTATTTATATAATTTTCGTTTGTTTGTGCAGGTTATATGGGGTTTTCCCACTGTTTTAAAAATAACACAAAGGCCAGGAATGAAGATTCCTAACATCTGGTACAGGAAGGGATCCAAGGAGTTCTTCATTAAAACGAACACCTCCACCTGTGTAAACCTTCCGTGTGCCTACAAAACAACAAAAACACAGTGAACATCAATGAAATAAAGAGTATCAGTGTCAAAGGTGAAAATCATAGCATAAGTGAAGAATTAAAGATTTTAATCAGAGTTTAAAGGGATTAAGGCACAAATTCAAGAATCAAAGGTATAATCCATAGTCAACAAGGAATAAAAGACCCAAAGATAAAGATCAAGGCCTAATTAAGCCTAAACATAGACCAAAACCACATTAAAGGTGTTTTAAGGAGAAACAAAGAGATATATCAGTCCAAAAGGCCTCCACTGCCACATCAGAGGCCAATTATCCTCTTCAACTACCAAAGAGCCACCTGCAGCTTCCATAAATCAACAGAAGGCATAGTTATTACCCAGTCAGTGATATTTTGTTTTAAAGACAACCAAAGTTATTGACAGCCTGCCTAAAGAGTTTTAAAGTCAACAAACTCTGCCAAGTAGCCTAAAAACTTAATGAAAACCAATTAATACAGAGAAATATCAGAAAAATTCTCTATTGAACCTCTCAAAGACAGAGAATCATTAACTTGTATTAATTGAACCTAGAGATATTTTCTTTCATCCCACCTCCTCATCTTCTTATAAAATCTCCTTGAGGAGCACATTGTAAAGGGTTGGTTGTTGGAATTTGATGTAATACTCGCTGCTCGAAACTTTCTGCATGTAAACAGTTCTCATAGGTTGTAGAAGCTCTGTTTGTAATCAAAGAAGTTAGGCTAAGAAGAGAAATTGTTGATGTACTGAAACATTGGAATTGAAGTATGTAACTGGATTGACATAAATACACAAGCTAATTCATGGGATTCTGGTCTATACCATTGGTGATGTGCCTCTCATTGTACTTTTTTTCCTTCTTATGTTTTCAAAAAAAAATTTCATTTTTCTCTGATAAAGAACAACAAATATAGAGCTAGGATTTACTCTTACAAGTACCCTACTCTCACTGATAAGATTTATCTTTATGTTTTCCCCCTTTGTGTATTCAAGAATGACTTAAGTTAAGTGTAAACATTATCAAGGAATGTTGGTTAGTCCATGTATTGAAGTGATAAACTTGAAATGAAGTTCTTGAATGATATTTTCATTACATGCTAAGTAGAGTTTGGACTAGGAAAGTTTATGGTTTGCCCTGTCTTCTAGTTCTTTCTCCAAAGGTTGTTTGAAAGTTTCCCTAAGAGTATGCTGAAAGCAGGTCTAGATTTTAATGATATCTTACTTGATCTTAAGCTACACTTTGTTTTCTTATATGTTTTCATCCTTTCTGAAATTATTCATGTGGATTACTGGATTGTTTGTCTAATAAGTTAGCTTTAATACAAGCTTGTCCAAAGAAGTCTATGGTTAGCTCTGTCCTTTGGCTGGTTTCAAACAGTTTCTTAAAAAGGCTTTTCTTGCTTGGAAAGTTGATAAATCCTCGTTGAAATTATTGGATTTTTCCACCTTCATAAAACTTTTAATGTTCCATTCCATCATTTAATACAAAAGATCCTTTGTTATAGATGACTTTCCCCATGGACCACTCTTGAAATTGTTGCACATTTAAAACCTTTTGTGACTCCATAGCCCAATGGATTAAGTGCTATTTCAGACCTATCCTATCAGTCGAACCTTATTTTTATTGTAAGCACCTTCACCCCTCTGAAACCCTTTCATTTTCAGGACTTTCCATCCAATTAAAGATCATACCTACCCATCCAAACAAACAAACATAACCCTTGTTCTTAATAACTAGCCTAATATCATACTAAAACCTTAAAAGATAAATCAATCTTTGCACTTATAGAGAGATCCCTCTCTGGATTCAGGAGGGCTAGATCCTAGAATCCAAAAGTGGTTCATATGTAGGCTCTGCAGCTTTGTTTTTGCCAATATTGCAAACTACAAGGACCTAACACTAACTATACCAGTAAAGTTGGGTAAGAATAGTTATCACTTATCCGATGGTAAGGGGGTGTGTTAACAGGTGGTATCAAAGAATCTAGCTTCAACACTTGGACTGGATTGACTCTATCATGGGCAAACAACATCATGGTTCCTGCAAAGGGGTTTCATATTTATTTTTAGAAAATTGATAAAAAAATATTTATGTGTTAAAATTTGGTTTATGATTGATCATTATGTGAGCTAACAACTTGTGTTGATTGATATATGTTGTTGATTATGCATGGATATGTAGTGATGATAATTATTTGATGATTAACTGATATCGATGTATTAACATGGATTATTTGTTACAAATATCTTACTATAGAAACTCCACAAAAGCAAGCACATGGTCATGATTTTTTCATTTATTTATATTATAATGTGTTTAGTAATGGTTTGTGAATGAAAACACATCACAAGGAATAAAGGACAATGAGAAGCAAGGGAATGAGTAGTAGGATGGTTCAATATAATTCTGATAGGTCAGAACATGGGCATGAAGAAGCTTCAGTGGAGAATAGATGAGGAGCAAACTCTCTTGACTAGATGGATACCTTGATGATCCTAAGGGTTGAGATCAGGAGCTTCAAGGTATATATTGAAAGGTTGGTAAGGACTTAGGAGAGGCAAGTTGAGGTGAATGTGGTCATCCTGCAAAGCCTCTCGCACTTATAGAGACATAGGCATCATGAGTTGGGGGCTACTCATAGAGATAGGAGGGGACCTCTGGAATCAGAAAAGAGAAAAAATGGGGTGGATGGGAGCACGTCCAAGAAGGGGCATAGATAGGAAATTGAAGACACTATGAGAGGGAATGCACCATTAAAGTACCTTAGAGGATAGAAATTATGGATATCACTTTCGTATACCCTCTAGCTCCACCACCAGAAAGAACCATCACCCTCATCATCATCATCAGGGAAATATGGGAAGGGACTATATGCCCAAGGAATTTAAGAATGCGAAAACACCCACATTCGATGGAGAAATGAAGAAAATTGAATATGCATAATTTTGGTTGTTTGGAATGAATAAATTATTTAGAATCCATAATTATTACAAAAACATGAAAGAAAAGGTAGCCACCTATAGTTTGAATGGAAAAGAGGACATATGGTGGGGATATTTGAAGAATGTCAAAGGCATAATTTAAGAGTGAATTTGAAATGCTCTTTAGGAATAAATATTTATCAGACCATTATTATGACAACAAAGAAAAATAATTCTACGAGTTAAATATGGGACAAATGTCGAAAAAATACATCACCATGATTCTATAATTGTTGAGATATGTGCCATATCTTAAGGATTAGAAGGAAAAATTCCAAGGGTTCATTAGTGGGATACCTCTAATATTCAAGGATTGAATTGAAATTTTGGAACCTAAAACGTAAGATGATGCCATGAAAAAACTAAAACATTTCTAGGAATAATCCAAACACAATCCCGAATTCAAAGGGGAATGAAAAGCAAAGAGTGGCATGAAGGATAAAAGGAAATGGCACATGAAAATATCAGACGAGGAGGAAGGCATGAGCACAGCCAATAAAAGTTGAGCACAACTAAAATTTAGCTCAATTGATAAATGTCATGCACACTAACCTATAGGAGAGTAACACATACCTTAGACAAATGAACCATTAAGATGTTGGGCATGTGGAGAGAATCACTGCAAAAGGAATTTCCCACATCATAAAAATGTAGGACCACATATATATAACACACAGGAGGATTGTAATGTGGTAGAGGTAGCACAAAGTATGCCTAGAATATGTCTAGTTGTGGACAATCAATAGGTAGATCACCAATCATCCAGAATTGATATGGAAGGCAATATTTGCAATCAATTTTTTCTATTTTGATTGACCCTTGATCAAAATACAACTACATCAGTCCTAAGCTTGTGGGAAAATTCTAGTTGGCCAAGGAAGCACGTACAGAACCATCGTTGGTTCAATTAGAAACATGCATGAAAATAAAAGTAAGATAGTGGGTGAAATCATGTGTGTTTGAGCTCTAGAATATGCCAAAAAAAAACACATTTAAATTTACTATCATTGGGTGTGTATAATATGTTGTTGGGAATGGATTGGTTGTACAATCACCACACCAAATTTGATTTCTATGAAAAGCACATCAAATGCCTAGATGAAGATGGAGAGTGGAGAATATTACATGGAAAGCAAAATCCCATATCCATGAGGCTAATTTCAGCTACGCAAAGCCAAGATAAGTAGTAATAAGGGATGCATTTTATTTGTCATGCAAATTTCTAGAAATACAAAGGCCAACAAAAACATTGAGGAAGAGGAAACTGAGGTGTTGAAGTAGTATAGAGATGTGTTTCCAGAAGATGTTCCTAGATTACCTCCTGAATAGAGGTAGATTTCTTTATTGAGTTGATGCCTAGAGCAACACCAGCATCCAAGGCACCATATAGGATGAGTACTCCTGAATTAGAGTAAAAATTACAACTTAAAGAGGTGATGGATAAGGAACATATAAGGTTGAGTGTATCTTTGTGGGGGGGGGGGGGGGGCAGTGTTATTTTTTAAGAAGAAGGAAGGTACACTTAGGTTGTGTATAGAATACAGACAATTAAATAAGGGGACCATAAAGAACATGTATATGTTTCCATGGATTGATGATTTATTTGAATAGTTGAGAGGAGCAAAAATATTCTCCAAGATCAATATGAAGTTAGGGTATCATCAAGTGCACATCAAGGACAAATATATCCATAAGACTGCATTCTAGACCAAATACGGGAATTACAATTTTATGGTGGTACCCTTTTGGCTTAATAATTCCCCTGCCACATTCATGTGTTTAAAGAATAGTGTGTTATATCCTTACTTAGATAAATTTGATATTGTCTTCGTTGAGGATATATTAGTATACTCAAGGACTAAAGAAGAACATGAAAAGCATCTAGTTGCAATACTACAGTTGTTGAGGGAACACCAACTTTATGAAAAGCTTGGTAAGTGTGAATTCTTCTAGTCACAAATACACTATTTGCGTCACATCATCTCTAAGGAGGGGATAATAGTCGATATGAAAAGATAAAGGCCATAATGGATTGGAAAATGGCAAAAAATGTGAATGAGATTATCATTCATGGGGTTGGTAGGCTACTACATAAGGCTCATCAAAAACTTCTCCAAGATAGGTCATCTTATCACAATCTTGTAGAAGAAAGGTGTTGAGCCTCATATATGCCCATTTTTCCATCGCATAGTACCATTATTCATAACCTAAATTTTGACACCCTTACACTCATTTCACGTCATAATTCCATAATTTATCACTAAATCACATCCTATTACTTGTGGTTGATTATCATTAGTTTTATTAGATTTTCAATGAATAGATATCATTTAGTCGTAATTTACTAATGATGGTTTCACTAAGATCAATTGCTGAAGAGTTCTATTACCGGAAGTCTACACAAGTCAATTTGAACTAGTTACTGCAAAGTTGAGTACGGAATTGATGTAGGTGAAAATTTGAAGTTTGTGATAAACTAAAGAAGAATCATGAAATTATGACACACGGATTTTGTTCAGAGTACCCTTATTCATGTAACCCAGAAAATGTTTGGAAAAATTTGTCTTCGTGAAGAAGTTATGGTCGGGGGAATTTTCTAATCCATTTTTAAGTACATATTCGGGTCAAAATTCAGATTTGATTATTTTTAGTCAGAGCCACAGTTTAGATAAGTTTATTTATGATTAACAAAAGGGGAATTAGCTCCTCTAGCTATGAAACCCAACCATCATCCATTCAAAGGCTTTCCAGAAGATTCTTATTTATTTTTACTCCAGCATTTTTTTACTATCAAAAGCTTTGATCCATTCCTTTCATTATTTGTCATACCCACCTCTCTGACTGGTTACAACAACGAACTGTATAAAGTATGTACGCAGATGTATAGTTGGTAATGTGGAAGGAATACACAGGTGTATGATTTGCTGCATGAGAGATCTGAACAAGAAGCGATAGCAATAGTGTGGCAATAGGATTGCTATGCAATTTCTGTAAGAAGCTTTATGCTTAGCTTGTAGATCATGATGTATTTGCTAGCTAAATTCATATTTTGCTGAGGATTAATATATAATATTGATTCAACATTTATTTCCTATGAGTATTATGCTCTTGTTTTAAGATTTTAACCTCATTGAATTAGTTTAAGGCTTGCTCCAGGAAGTGGAAAGGGCCCACCACAACCTAGATTCGAGTCCTCTGATAATTATAGATTGTAGGAAGTATGTTTTACTGCAATTCATAAAATTACATTTCTTTATGAAGTTGTTTCCTAAGTAGATCTCAAGATTTCTGCACTTAAGATATTTTCCTTGTTTTCTTAAATCTGGAAAAGAACAATAAGTGAATTGTCATTGAATCTTTGAAAATAGAGGAACTGTGTTAATTAATATTTCCTGTACATTAATTATTTTATAAGTACATCTCTACAGTCATGAATATTTAGAAGGAAGTTTTTCAATATAAAAAAAAATTGAATGGAAAGTAATGATTGTATTATGAACTCGAACTTTCGATTCAAGTTGAACTATGTTCTTATCATTTAAGGTCACATACACATGGTTTTTATAGCATCGTGCTTCATGTGAAATATCCGAAAACAATAGAGGTAGAATAAATCGTGTGTTGATATCTTAGGAATTTTATGGTGGTTGAATTGTAGTGTAATTGTTATTTGAATAGACCATAGGTTATTTCTCTTTTCATAGGAAGCTCTTTACTTAGAATAGACTTTTCTTAGTTCATTAGATTAGTTTCTTTTGAAGTCTTTTGAATTTAAGTGTATTAAATGGAGGAGCATAAAGCATAGATTTGAATTGTAATTTAATTTCCTTTTGGATTGGAGTGCATTGATTTAAATTTTCATTCAGTTTCTTTTTCTCTCATAATTAGATGTATGAATTAGATAGGATTAAAAAGTTAATTTGAAATTTTCTTAGCATGTCTTATTTTCCCTGGAGAATTGGAATTAGATTTGTTTGGATTGAGATTAGATAGATTAAGGTTGACGTCATTTTTTTGAATAGAGTTAGTTTAAAATTAAAATTGTTTTGATTAGAATTGGTTATATGGATTTCGATTTCCATTTAATTTCTCAAAGCTTTACCTGAATGATGGTTGGTTATTTGATTCATTTCATATAAGGTTCAAATTCGAATGATTTCCATTCATTATTAAAATAGGCTGAAATTTTCTGGAGTAAGTTAAATTAGTTTTGAATTAGAAGAGTATCGATTCTTCCTTTTGAATGTTGAGTTGCTTGAGTCAAGTAGCACATAAGGATTGAGTAAAGTAGATTTATTTCATATTGTTTATGTTTTATAAGAATGATATGCGTGCTAGTTTGATTAATTAATATTGTTTATTTTCCATCTATTATCACTCCATCAGATTCCTAAGGCTAAAGAAGGAATCCCAACAGAGGTAACCAAAAACCAAGATTTTGATGTGGTAGCTAGCCCTATCAAGTCGGAGAGGGATCTCTCCAAAATTTCACAGCCAGGAAGGATGTAGGAATTAGGGTTTTTAGGATAGATATTGAGTGCAGGGGTTGTTTTGAATTGATTTGGTTGGGTTATCACTGAATGAAGAAATTAGGTCAAGGGAGCTAGGTCAGGGAAAATGAGATAGGGTTGCAGGGATCAATGGGGCAAGGTAGGCATAAGGATTATCACTTAAATATGATTGTGATGAGATGGTTTTGAGACTGGAGAGAAACTAGGAAGAGAATGGGAGTTGTATTCTTCCTAGACAGAGGGAAATGGAGAAACTATGATAATTTCCCCAAAACAGAGCATGAGCAAGCATGTGTTCTGATTATCAAACTTGAAAGAGATCATACCATAGAGATGAAGTGAACATGAATATAAAACATTTTAACATATGAAACTAAAGAAAAGACAATGATACACATCATACCACAAGTATCCCATAAAATAGTTGCAACTCCTGTTTATTAGCTGGTCAAACTGAGTATAATAGTTCCTTGATCAATAAGAAAACATACAAATTGATTCCAACCTTTTAAAATGAGTCAAAAATTACATGATATAGGCCTCAAAAAACCTCTCCCAACCTCAGGGGTCGAATACCTAAGTTGAGGAGTTGATCCAAATTAATCTAAACTAATACCTAGAATGTAGGGAGGTCCAAGTGACTCTTCCCTAAATACATTCAAACTGATTCATTTGACTTAATGAAAAATTTTACCTAATGAATGTACCCCTAGGTAACTTATCTATAGCATAATTACATTTACCATCCTAAATTACATAGGTAGAAACATGAATTTCTGAAGTAAAGTCAATTTTTACAGTGAAAAACCAAAAATATTAGCAAATGGTCATATGCGCCATTTTTCTATCACATGCATCCTCCATGTTGCACCCTGATTTTGGGTGCCTTCCCAGTGTCCAAAGTGGGCCCAGAATAGCTCGTTGGAAATCCCTTCAAGTCTAGTTTCTAGATATGCCTTTATTTTCCAAAATGAAGGTCATTTTCCCCCTGAAAACTTCATTCTCCCAAGACTAGTATTTGCGTAGCGCCTATGTCAAAATAGGGGCATAAATGTGATTTTTAGGTAGTTTTTTGACCTTTTCACCTATCAAAGCTGCAAGCCAAGGCTAGAAACATGGTTTTATGAGATGAATCGGTCATTAGGAATCCAATGGTACCTTTATTTTCCTCAAAACGTTCCCCAATTATTTGCGTAGCGCCTAGGGCGCCGCACAAATGCCCAATTTTCTGTTAAATGTCTATCCCAAAAAACACAGAAATTTCCAGATTTTTCCAAAAGGTTTGGAAATACCTCAAAAATTGTTGGAATGGTTGATGATGATGTGGTTAGGCTTGTAGGGAAGCCTCAACAAGTATGTCCAATTTCTTCTTCTCTTCTTGGTGAGTTAGGGCTTCTATTTTTCCATTTGTTGCCTTCAGCTTTGCCCTTTTATTTCTTTCTCTCTTGGCATAATGCTTGGACATTTTCCTTTGAATTTGGTTGTTTCCAAGTTATAATTGATGGAAATTTTTCTTCTTCTGCCATGGTGTTTTAGTCAAAACCCTAGGGTGGTATGATGATGGTAAAGAGTGGCTTTTAGGAATAAGGACTGTGAAAGGGAAATTGAGGGAGATGGTGTAAGGGATTTATGTAATGGTGGAGGGGATAGGGAGTAGTGATATGATGGATTTAGGATGGGGAAATTATTCAAAATTTGGAGGTTGGGGGCCTAGGTAATTGTAGCACCTATGACTTAGGGTTTTGGGAGAAATTTATAGGAATGGGGAATTTTGCAAGTGAGGGGTTTGGGAATGGGTTTTTATAAGTGTGGGAAGGATGCAAAGGGTAAGGGAGTGAATCTTGGTATTTTCACAAGTGTAATGGGATATTAGGGTTTTTCCTAAAATCAAACACCAAATTACAACCTCAATTACAAGACTTCAACACATAAACTTATGAAATGGTTTTTCATGGAATGAGCATCTTACTCATTTGCTGGAGATCAATGAGTGAGTTGGTGGAGCTTTGAAGGAAATTTATCATCACTTGAACACTTTCTAGGGCTTGGTGATAATTTTCACCATGAACTAAACATTTTCGCCCTTGAATAAGTATTTGCGCCCTTGCCTACACATTTGTGCCCTCTCTGTGCTAGGATTTGTGCCCTCACTGTGTTATTTATGCAGTCCCTTTTTGCAGACCATATTGGGAGGCCTTCCCAAAATAAAAATTGAGCCAGGATATCTTGTTGGAAATATTATCCTATCTACTTTCCAAATATGTATTTAGTTTTCAGCGTGGACTTGACTTGAATTGTCAAAAATCGATTCTTCCAATACTGGTCAAACATTTCAAAATGAGGGTGCAAAAATGTAGTGTGTTGTTGAGGCAACTTTTAGAGGCCTTCCTTGGCTCCAAATTGAGCTCAAGATAGCTCATTAGAAATATCTCTCTATCTAGTTATCATTTGACTCATCAAGAAAGTGATTTGGACACTCAAGGTAGGAGAAAATTTGATTTCCCCAAGGTCCCTTTAGAAGTGCAGCAACCCTCTTGTAGCAACTGTATTTTTGAAATTTCTCCAAAAACACGAAACCTATGTAAAAGCTGAAGAAATTTTTTCTTCCTTGGCCTATTATGGAAAAAAACCTCCCTCAATTTTGTCAAATTCATCTCTGTTTTGTCGGAAACATAGTTTGAAGAAAAACTGGCCCTATGAGTGGCAAATGATTTGACTCTTGGAATGACTTCTTGAAAAATGATGGATACATGATGTTTATGAGCTTAGATGACCTCATAATTAATGATATGGCCTACCTTATGCCTCCTCTGCTCAAATGTCTTTGTTTCCATAGCAAACCCTAGCTCAGTGGGAGAGGAAATTTAGGGTTTAGTGCTTGTGGAAAATGATGATTTGGGTACCCTTTGGGAAAATACAACTCCCTTTGACATTTGATCAACTCATGGACTAAAAAATCTTGCACTTTGACATTTGATGTGTTAGCATGTGGAAATATGAGTTGGCAGCCTTGGGAACCAAGTACTTATTACATATTTAATGACATAAAATTACATACAAAAAAAATGACATCTTTGTTTTTCAAATAAATATTACATCTTGGAATGAAACTCACACTTGAAATCAAATTACAACTATGGAAACCATCTTGGAGATCATATTTACATGGTAAAGAGACATTATTTTGGATCACTCTCATACTTTGCTGACCTTATGCAAATGAAATGGTGTTTTATTTGGACCTTGAAGAATGAAACCTAGAGACCTAATGAGACCTTGAATGACTTGGCTCTATGGTTGAATTTGACTGACATAATGACGTAGTGAAATGAGATTTCAAGAGTGATTTATACTCAGCAAGACATGAAGGTGGGTCAGTAGATGTGAAATTTTGAGGGAGAGTGAGGTTTTATGACTAGGGCTACCATCAGTGAGTGAATTTTTTACATGACCTAGTGGAATGATAAAAAAAAAAAATCTGAGTGGGACCCCTAAAATGAATATGAAAAGAGCATTTTGATCACTGATGGCAGAATGAAATTTATGATACTAACATCGGCCTTATTGGGGATGGCAGCTCCTTGGAGGTGTTAAGAACACCGTAGACCAAGTTCATAACCATGTGGTCCAATATGGTAAAAAAAACTCAAAATGAAATGCATGACTAAATACTGACAACTCAATGACACAAACTGACTGAAAACAAACTATAAAAAAAATAAAAAATAAAATGTTCAAAATTGAGCTTATTCAACACACCTACTCTAATTGATCCATTCATCACGTGATCAAGTGAAATGGAATAGCCAATGAAACCATGTAAGCATTATGGATGCTAGTTGAATTCTCCACAAGTGCTTGCTTATAAGCAAGAAGAGAGAACTACTGAAAGGAAAATCCCATGAAATCTTGTAAACAGATTGACTCTTAATGAAATTGCAAAGCATGAGCCCACCGACTAACCTAAATAATGATGAAAAAGGATCTTCATAGGAATACATATTAATTTCCAGCCCATCTAATACATTACTGCTCTGCTCTAGGTAGTCTTCGTACCTGGAATATGAACTTTCATGCTTACCCTTACTTTCCTGATATGGCTGCAAATGTTCGGATGAGATTTTTAATGAGACTCCTGATAAACAAGAAAATGAAGCTGACTATCGGATCAAGTTTATATCAACACTCTTTTCAGGCTCATAGTTATCTAATGGAGAAGGACATTTATTGCAGATTTCATCCAACGCATCAACTATTGGGTCATGAAAAACTTGAAAATACTGTTGCAACCTATTTTCCATTGGTTCTAATGAGACTGCATGAATTTCTACAGGTTGCTCATCCTTTTCTTTAGAGACATTATGAAAAATTTCCTTTAAAAATTGAAATTCTTCGAAACATATTGGTACAGAATCATCTTGCATCGTTTGATCATATGTTTCAATTTCCAATCCTTCATATGCAACCTGACATTCGAATAATGGCGTTCGAGGGCTACAAATATGGATATAAGGAGGGTTCTATGTCAAAAATGATTTCCTCAACCAGTTTAGGATAAGATTTATCATTTATAATGTTTACCATTCACTTATCTTCTTACTTATAGTTTTCTCTTATTTTTACAAATGAGGAGAAACACAAGGGTAAGGAGCTCTGATCGAGAATTTCATTATCCTCTTGATTGTCAAGATAAAATCTTAATGACTGTTGATTTTTGATTGCATGAAAGTTATCTCTGATGAACTAAAATGAACTAAAACAAAGAGGCAAAGATCCTTCACTTACTTCCAAATTTTCTACATATTCCTCCTCACTGCCATAGTTGATATGCATCGATCGATCACTATGTTTGAGCTGCTGAAAATAAACTTCCTTCTCCCAAAAACCAACTGCTGATTACTCTGCAAGATTAGCTTCTGTTTGGAAAACAAAATTTTTGTCATAATGATCATACTTAGGTAAATCATCAAAATGAAGAATGCCATCAAGCATGCATATCGGATCTATAGATAGCTCCTCTACAAGATGATCTACAAAACTGATTTCTTTATTGTCCCTTAATGCACACATAAAGTAATCATTATTAGATCTATAACAACTGGGATAGGAAGAAAAATGTTTTAGATCAACAACTTATTTTTCTTCAATCAGTGAGACATGGTCATCTTTAACAGAAATTTCATGTCTCATGGTGATCTTTTGCATCATTTCCTCTACTGTACTTACCAAAATGTCGAGCTTCACTTTTGAAGATGTCAAGCATTCTTTCTCTATGTTTTCCTTTTCTTCTGCTTTTAAATTTAACCTTTTAACCAGAAAATTAGCTTCTATGGCTATTACACTGTCCTGCATTTTTTCGAGTGTTGTAATGTTCCTTTCTCTTAATCGAAATTCCATTTCTGGATCAAAGGTATCTGGGTAGTGTAAAAGGGATGAACCAAGAGGTGGTTTTAGATCAACATGGATTGAATGGTATACTTGATTGAATCTAGCTGAAAAGTTTTGTAATGTTTCTCCTGGTTTCTTTTTCAAATTATCATATTCTTCTAAAATTAGAAAAGGATTCCTCTTGATCACCCATTTATCAAGAAATATTTTCACAAACTGATGGAAATAAAAAACACTTGCAGCTAGCAAGTTTTTGAACCATTCCTTGGCTTCGCCTTGCAAATATAGAGTGAAGATCATGTTACTAACATCATCTTCATCAACCTCAAAAAGGTTGAGAAAATTTTCAAAACAATGAATGTGTTTCTCAGCAGTGCTGTTACCATATTCTCCATAAAACATAGGAAGACATTTGTAATAATTTTCATGGAAAGCATGGCGTATAGGAGGTAAGATGAGTGGTTTATATCTGTCTGGAATTTTACAAGGTGTATGAGTATGTACAGAAGCTATAGGATCAATCTTGATCTCTTAAGGTTCACCAGCTTGAAAAGGATATGCACAATTTTCAGGTAAGAGGTCTTGATCTTGATCAAAATCAAAAGGAAACTCGGTATTTACACTCTTCAAATAGGTGGAATAAAAACTTTGATCATCTTTTTCGTACATCAAACTCTGGAAAACTTTCAGGATAGTTTCAGGAAAAGAAAATAAGTAATTTACAAGAAAGCCTATTACATCTTGAATGCAATTCCATTTTGAATACCTAAACTTTGTGTAAGATTCTTCCATTTTCCTGTTGGCAAGGTCGATCCTCCAGTGGAGTCTTTACATCAAGTTGGAGTCACCAGGTGAATGGTTCAAGATTCATATGCATCTGACCGTTGTCCACCATCAACAATAAGATCTAAACTTTTTCGTTCTTTTCCAGGGAATATTTTATCTTTCATTCCTCGGAAATGGCGCCAGAATGTTATCACTTCACCAGATTCCTAAGGCTGAAGAAGGAATCCCAATAGAGGTAACCATAGACTAAGTTTTTGACTTGGTAGCTAGCCCTATCAAGTTGGAGAGGGCTCTCTCCAAAAGGTTACAACCAGGAGGGCTAGAGAAATTAGCATTTTTAGGATAGATATTGAGTATAGGGGTTGTTTTGATTTGATTTGGTTGGGTTATCATTGAATGAAGAAATTAGGTCAAGGGAGCTATGTCAAGGAAATGAGATAGGGTTGTAGGGATCAATGGGGCAAGGTAGGAATAAGGCTCATCAATTAAAGATGATTTTGATGAGATGGTTTTGAGAATGAGGAGAAAATAGGAAGAACATGGGAGATGTATTCTTCCTAGACAGAGGAAAATGGACAAACTATGATCAATTCCCCAAAACAGAGCATGAGAAAGCATGCGTTTTGATTATAAAACTTGAAAGAGATCATACCATATAGATTAAGTGAACATGAATACAATACATTATAACATATGAAACTGAAGAAAAGACAATGATAAACATCATACCACAAGTATCTCATAAAATAGATACAACTCCTCTTTATTAGCTGGCCAAACTGAGTATAATAGTTCCTTGATCAATAAGCAAACATAAAAACTGATTCCAAACTTTGAAAATGAGTCAAAAATTACATGATATAGGCCTAAAACAACCTCTCCCAACCTCAGGGGTCAAATCCCTAAGTTGAGGAGCTAATCCAGAATAATCTGAACTCATTCCTAGAGTGTAGGGAGGTCCAATGACTCTTCCCTAAATGCATTCAAACTGATTCATTTGACTAAATAACAACTTTTACCTAATGAATATACCCCTAGGTAACTTATCCATAGCATAATTACATTTACCATCCTCAATTACATAGGTAGAAACATGAATTTCTGAAGTAAAGTCAAATTTTACAGTGAAAAACTAAAAATATCAGCAAATGGTCATATGTGCCATTTTTTGTCATATGCGTCCTCCATGTTGTAGCCTAATTTTGGGTGCCTTCCCGGTGTCCAAATTGGGCCCAGGGTAGCTCATTGGAAATCCATTCAAGAACAGTTTCCATATATTCCTTTAGTTTTCAAAATGAAGGTCATTTTCCCCCTCAAAATTTCATTCTCCCAAGACTGGTATTTGCGCAACGCCTAGGTCAAAACATGGGCAAAAATGTGAGTTTTAGGTATTTTTTTGACCTTTTCACCTATCAAAACTACAAAGAAAGGTTGGAAACATGGTTTTCTGAGATGCATTGGTCATTAGTAATCCAATGGTGCCTTTATTTTCCTCAAAAAGTGCCCCAATTATTTGTGTAGCGCTTAAGGCGCTGCGCAAAGCCCAATTTTCTGCTAAATGTCTGTCCCAAAAAACACAAAAATTTCTAGATTTTGCCAAAAGTTTTGGAAATGCCTCAAAATTGTTGGAATGGTTGATGATGATGTGGCTAGGCTTGGAGGGAATCCTCAAGAAGTATGTCCAATTTATTCTTCTCTTCTTGGTGAGTTAGGGCTTCTATTTTTCCATTTGTTGCCTTTAGCTTTGCCCTTGTATTTCTTTCTCTCTTGGCATAGTGCTTGGTCATTTTCATTTGAATTTGGTTGCTACCAAGTGGTAATTGATGGCCTGTTTTCTTCTTTTTCCATGGTGTTTTATTCAAAACCCTAGGGTGGTATGATGATGGTGAAGAGTGGCTTTTAGGAATAGGGAATGGGAAAGGGAAATTGAGGGAGATGGTGTAAGGGATTTATGTAATGGGGGAGGGGATAGGGAGTAGTGATATGATGGATTTAGGATGGGGAAATTATTCACAAGTTGGAGGTTGTGAGAATAGGTAGTTGTAGCACCTAGGACTTAGGGTTTTGGGAGAAATTTATAGGAATAGGGAAATTTTCAAGTGAGGTGTTTGGGAATGGGATTTTATAAGTGTGGGAAGGATGCAAAGGGTAAGGGAGCGAATATTGGGAGTTTCAAAAGTGTAATGAGATACTAGGGTTTTTCCTCGAATCAAACACCAAATTACGACCTCAATTTACAAGGCTTCAACACATAAACTTATGAAAATGGTTTTTCGTGGCATGAGCATCTTACTGGTTTACTGGAGATCAATGAGTGAGTTGGTGGAGATTTGAAGGAAATTTCTCATCACTTGAACACTTTCTAGATATTGCTGGTAGTTTGCACCATGAACAGAGAATTTTCACCCTTGACTGAGTATTTGTGGCCTTTCCTACATATTTGCGCCCTTGCTTACACATTTGCACCTTCATTGTGTTATTTGCGTAGTGCCTTTTTGAGGACCACATTTGGAGGCCTTCCCAAACTCCAAATTGAGCCCAGGATAGCTCGTTGGAAATATTATCCTGTCTAATTTCAAAATATGGATTTATTTTGTAGAATGGATTTAATTTGACCTATCAAAATTGATTCTCCCAAGGCCGGTAAAAAATTGCAGAATGAGGGTGAAAAAATGCAGTTTGCTGGTGCATGCAACTTTTGGAGGCCTTACTCAACTCCAAATTGAGCTCAAGATAGCTCATTAGAAATATCTCTCTATCTAGTTATCATTGGATGCATAAAGAAATCCATTTGAACACTCCAAAAAGAAGAAAATGATATTTTTTCAAGGTCCCTTTAGAAGTGCAACAACCCTCTTGTAGCAACTGTGTTTCATTTCTCCAAAACCATGACACCTGTGTAAAAATGGAAGGACGTTTTTCTTCCTTCACCTATTATGGATAGAAATGTCTCTCACTTTTGTTAAATTCATCTTTTTTTGTTCGGAAACATAGTTTGAAGCAAAATGGTCCCTATGAGTGGAAAATGATTTGACTCTTGGAATGACTTCTTGAAAAATGATGGACATGATGTTTATGAGTTGAAATGACCTCATAATTACTGATATGACCTACCTTATGCCTCCTCTGCTCAGATTTCTCTGTTCCATAGAAAACCCTAGCTCAATGGGAAAGGAAATTTAGGGTTTAGTGCTTGTGGAAAATGATGACTTGGGCACCCTTTGGGAAAAGACAACTCCCTTTGACATTTGATCAATTGATGGACTAAAAAATATTTCACTTTGAAATTTGATGTGTTGGCATGTGGAACTCTGAGTTGGCAACCTTGGGAACCAAGTACTTATTACATATTTAATGACACAAAATTTCATAGAAAAAAATAAAAATTACATCTTCGTTTTTTAAATAGATATTACATCTTGGAATGAAACTCACACTTGAAATCAAATTACGACTATGGAAACCATCTTGGAGATCATATTTACATGGTAAAGAGACATTATTTGGGATCACTCTTATAATTTTCTGACCTTATGCAAATGAGATGGTGTTTTATTTGGACTTTGAAGAATGAAACCTAGAGACCTAATGAGAACTTGGATGACCTGACTCTATGGTTGACTTTGACTGACATAATGACATAGTGAAGTGAGCTTTCAAGAGTGATTTATACTCTGAAAGACATGAAGGTAGGTCATAAAATGTGAAATTTGGCGGGAGAGTGAGGTTTTATGACTAGGGCTACCATCAGTGAGTGAATTTTTTGCATGACCTAGTGGAATGATAAAAAAAATAAAATCTGAGTGGGACCCCTAAAATGAATATGAAAAGAGTATTTTGATCACTGATGGCTGAATGAAAATTTTGACACTAACACCATAATTCTGTATTCAACGATCAAAGGATAATTACATACTCTACATTTCAACATTGAACCAAAAACGCAGTACAACTCGTGTTTACGACTCCCAGATTGAAAATTAAATATTAAGAGGTTTAATTCGCTAATGAAAACTCTCAACATTTTGGCGTCATTGCTGGGGATTTGTATTTTGGTTCAGGTAAGATTTTTATTACAGGGTTTCAAGGGTATTGCAGGGTAGTCAGAGGGTGGAGAGAGTACGATAAGACGTGAGTGAAGAGCCACACATCCACTATTGTGGGGTTGCTCCAAATTCTATCCATTTTTTCTTATCTTTGAACTTTTAATTCCTTTCCTTTATGCGTAGAAGTAGAAGTAGGCCTTAGAATAGTCCGAAAAATTCTGTGAGACATTTAATTTCCAAATTGTTTTGCTTTCAATAGATTAAATAGTACTCTGATCTGAAATTTTATGAGTGTGGTGAGCTTTATTTCAGCCAATAGCTTTTAATTTCATTTATCTTTAGATTCTAATATTTAACGTCATATCATTTTTTGGGTGCTTTAAGAACCCCTAGGTACTAATCCATGTTGCGAGACAGGGATCATTAACCAGCAGGAGAAATTCAAGAATGATTTAGAGCTTGAATAATTTCCCTCGAAGCACTTTCTCACATCCTCGCAGTAGTTGGGATATGTGCCTCTTAGGAAGAGTTCATCCTGACCGCATTCAGGAAATTATCTATCTCTCCACAAACAAAAAGAGATTTGGAAGTCTCCCTTGATTCCTCCTGCCTATCTCCAAGGAGATCGATGAATCATGTACCAAATATAATGGGGAGCATCCAGTTGAACTTGAGATCGAAGAAATTTCACCATGTCTAGCAGCAAGCCTTTATGCATTCCAGAGACTAGTTATCCAAGTTTTCTTGGCACGAATGAGGATGAATTTCAGAGTATTTCAAAAGAATAAATGATCCAATACCACCAGGATTACATCGAGAATTGGTTCCAGATTACAATTCAATCAAAGTACCACTCTCATCTTCAAATACTCTTTGTATCACATCTTTCAAAGTTTTTTACTGTTCATGCTCATATACCTTCTAGATTTTATATGTTAAATCTGGGCATGGTTATATATTTGTACCTGATCCACACATGGCTTCATTGGAAGTTATCTTTCACTTGAAGGAGGACATATTTTCTCCAGTATAGTAGGAAAGTTAGTATTCTAATAAATAAATAAATTAAAATAGTAAAGAGAAAAATAAGTCCTTTTGTGAAAACCAGCTTGTTTGGCGCAACTGGACAGGGGCTTTTCTTGAAAACCAAGTAACTGGCGGGCAAGGTTCCCAATAAAGTTTGTAAATTTGTATGAGTTATTCAAATCATGTATTTATGTTTTGTACTCGAGTTGGTTGATGTGGGATTCCTTAAGGCCCACCTACCAACAATACTTGTCCCATCGACATCAGCACATTATCTGGGACCAAGGTTAGGGTTAGATAAGGTACCTAGAGCCTGCATGCCTTAATGGCAAGTATCCTTGTCATCTACTAAGGAAATACATTAATATTTCTTGGTGGATGAATTTTGCAGTCCATTCAACTCTGGCAAATCTATTCATGGCTAGTAGAATGTACTTGGTGCCTTGATTCTCATTCACATCAAGGCTGGGATATCTCGCATTGGTTAACGACATCATCAATGGTCGGTAATCCAATGATTCTTGCTTATGTTCGACATCGACACCATCTATTCACATAATAAATAATGCACATGGGTATGTGGTGGTTGAAGACTATATGGTTTTGAGATCTCAACACAAATTTGCAGCAGTTTGGATTTTTGTATCAGCATTTCCATTATTATTTGTTGCAGCAGTCACCTTTCCTCAATTGTTTGGGGAAATACAAATCCTCAGGCATGGGGGATAAGGGGACCTTGATTTCATCCTCCAGCCCTTTATTTCAGCTCTTCAGCTCATCCTTCAACCTTCTTCAGAAGATCAAATCAACAGTGACATCAACTCCATTCATTCCATCCTCCACTTCATTTTGCAGCATCGGGCACATCAATGAAAAAGGTAAAATTGAGGTAAAGTTGGCTTATGATTCTCTAATTCATTAGAAGATTAAAGAATCTTAATGATTCGCCACTTCTCATTCCACGCATTTCATCTTTCATAAACCATTATCCTTCTATTTCCTTCCATTCACTCTGCATATACTCTTATTACAAGTCCATGTTAAAAGAAAAATCCTTATGGTGCATTAATCAAAGCAGTCTCTATAGTGTCTTCTCCAAGCATTCTATTCGGAGGATAAAGTCATTACTACCATGAAAGAATAAAGGAACCCACCTATAGACATTGGTCTTACGAAGACAGAATCTGCAACCACCCATTCACCATCTCCATCACTACTTCATTTCATCTATCATTTCTCCCTCGTCCATTCATTTCTTTTCCTCAATTTGTATTTCTCTGTAAATTAGTGTGACATATTAATGTGAATAGTGTTGCTCCACAAGAACTAGCACCTTCAAATATCCAAGCAATGTTGTTCCACAAGAACCAACATCTACAAAACAATGTCAAGAATTTGTCAATGAGCAAGAGATTTTTTTGCATGAGGACATGCAAACCCTTAGGCATGGGGAGATGTTGAGCCTCGTATATGCCCATTTTTCCATCGCATAGTACCATTATTCATAACCTAAATTTCGACACCCTTACACTCATTTCACATCATAATTCTATCATTTATCGCTAAATCACATCCTATGCCTCGTGGTTGATTATCATTACTTTTATTAGCTTTTAGATGATTAGAGATGGTTTAGTCATAATTTACTAATGATGGTTTCACTAAGATCAATTTCCGAAGAGTTATATTTCCTGAAGTCTCCACAAGTCAATTTGAACAAGTTACTTGAGAGTTGAGTACGAAATTGTTGTAGGTGAAAATATGAATTTTGTGATCAAATAAATAATAATATTGAAATTATGACATGTGGGTTTTGTTCATAGTACCCTTATTCATGGAACCTAGAAAGAATTTGGAAAAATTTGTCTTCGTTAAGGAGTTATGGTCGGGGTAATTTTCCAATGCAGTTTTAAGTACAGATTCAGGTCAAAATTCGGATTTGATTATTTTTAGCCCCACGGTTTGGATAAGTTTTTTTGTGCTCAGCAAAAGGGGAATTATCTTCTCCAGCTATGTAACCCAACCATCATCCATTCGAATCCTTTCCAGAAGATTCTTATTTAGTTTTACTCCAACATTTTTTTACTATCAAAAGCCTTGATCCATTCCTTTCCTTATTTGTCATAGCAACCTCTCTGATTGGTTACAACAACGAATTGTATAAATCATGTACATAGATGTATAGTTGGGAGTGTGGAAGGAATATGTAGGTGTAATATTTTTTGCATGATAGATCTGAACAGGAAGCGACAACAGTAGCGTGGCAATAGGATTGCTATGTAATTTCTGTAAGAAGCTTTATGCTCAACTTGTAGATCATGATGTATTTGCTAGCTGAATTCATATTTTGTTGAGGATTAATATATAATATTGATTCAAAATATATTTCCTGTGAGTATTATGCCCTTGTTTTAAGATTTTAGCCTCATTGAATTAGTTTAAGACTTTCTCCAAAAAGTGGCAAGGGCCCACCACAACCTGGAGTCGAGTCCTGTGATCATTATAGATTTAGGAAGTATGTTTTAATGCAATTCATAGAATTTAAATTTCGTTTTGAATTTGTTTCCTAAATAGATCTCAAGGTTTTTGCACTTAAGATATTTTCCTTTTTTTCTTAAATCTGGAAAAGAAAAATAAGTGAATTGTCATTGAATCTTTACAAACATAGGAACTGTGTTAATTAATACTTCCTGTACATTAATTATTTTATAAGTAAATCTCTACAGTCATGACTATTTATAAGGAATCTTTTCAATATTCAACAAACTCTGAAGGGAAAGTAATGATTGTATTATGAACTCGAACTTACGATTCAAATTGGATTATGTTCTTATCATTTAAGGTCACATACACATGGTTCTGATATCATTGTGTTTCATGTGAAATATCCAGAAAAAATAGAGGTAGAATAAGTCGTGTGTTGATATCTTAGAAATTGTATGGTGTTTGAATTGTAGTGTAATTTCTATTTGAATATATCTTAGGTTATTTCTCTTTTCATAGGAAGCTCTTTACTTAGAATAGACTTGTCTGAGTTCATTAGATTAGTTTCTTTGAAGTCTTTTGAATTTAAGTTTGTTAAATGGAGGATCATAGAACATAGATTTGAGTTGTAATTTAATTTCCTTTTGAATTGGAGTGCATTGATTTAAATTGTCATTTAGTTTCTTTTTCTCTCGGAATTAGATATATGAATTAGATAGGATTACAAATTTAATTTGAAATTCTCTTTAGCATTTCTTATTTTCCTCGGAGAATTGGAATTAAATTTGTTTGGATTGAGATTGCATAGATTAAGATTGATGTAGTTTTTTTTGGAATAGAGTTAGTTTAAAATCAAAATTGTTTTGATTAGAATTGGTTATATGGATTGTGATTTCCATGTATCTTCTTGAAGCTTCACCTGAATGATAGCTAGTTATTTGCTTCATTTCATAGAAGGTTCCAATTAGAATGATTTCCATTCCTTATTAAAATAGGCTGAAATTGTCTGTAGTAACTTAAATTAGTTTTGAATTAGAAGAGTATCGATTCTGCCTTTTGAATGTTGAGTTGTTTGAGTCAAGTAGCACATAAGGGTTGAGTTAATTAGATTTCTTTTAGATTGCTTATGTTTTCTAAGAATGAGATGAGTGTTAGTTTAATTAATTAGTATTGTTTCTTTTCCATCATTCTAGATTTAACGATCAAAGGAAAATTACATACTTTGCATTTCAACACTGAACCAAAAACACAGTAAAACTCTTGTTTATGACTCCCGGATTGACAATTAAATATTAAGAGGTTTAATTTTCTAATTAAAACTCTCAACAAAAGGAAATAAATTCGAGTGGGTAGCTGAATTAATGTGCAACAAGATTTCAACATTTGAAGTAGTTTCTCACTAATGCACAAGTGTTGAGGATTGTAGATCCAGACAAGTATTTTTTGGTTTGTATATATGATTGTAAGGAGTGGGTTGGTGGAGTCTTGATGCAGGAAAGACAAGTAGTTTGCTATGAGTTACGAAAGATAATTTAACATGACGCAAACTATGTAACTCATGATTTGGAGTTATTTTCCATTATTCATGCATTGAAAATGTCGAGGAATTACCTCCTTGGCACAAGGTTTATGCTCATGAAAGACCATGGGGGACTAAAATATTTTTTTGATCAACCTCATTTGAATGCAATACAAGCTAGATGATCAACCATACTTAGCAAATTAGACTTTAAAATCAAGTACATCAAGGGAAAATAAAACAAGGTTTTTGATGCACTCAATAGAAGGATTCAATTGAATTTCCTAGAAAACATAAGTTCTTATGGATTAGACCTATTATAATGGGTCAAAATGGAACGTTACATGATGAGAAATATCAAAAAATAAGGGAAAAGTTATAACAAGATGTTGAGGATGAGGAATATCATCTCACATATGATGGTTTAGTTAGATTCAAGAATAGAATCTATGTGCCAAACAATGATGAATGGAAGAGGCTTGTAATGAAAGAGTTCCATGTTAAGCCATATTTTTCCACCCAGGATACCAAAAGACTCTTATGGACATCAAAATTTTTTAGTATTGGCGTAATTTGAAAATGAATAGTTTATTGTGTTGTTAAATGCTTGGAGTTCCAACAAATGAAGGTGGAATGAAAACACCCAACAGGTTTATTGTGGCTTGTTCCATGGATCTCCATGGATTTCATTATCGAATTTCCAAGAACCTACAAACAACATGATTCAATTATAGTAGTCATTGAAAATATGAGAAAAGTGGCTCATTTTGTAGCAGTTAAATCCACCAATTTAGCTAGTGAGGTGGCTCAGATATTCATAAAGGAGATTATGAGGTTGCATGGAGTCCCCAAGAAAATAATTCAGATAGAGATGCCAAGTTCACTTCAAGATTTTGGAAGGAACTATTTGCAGGCTTGGGGAAAAAATTAGCCTTTAGTACAACTTATCATCCACATAAGGGACATAGAGGAAAAATAGAATCCTCGAAGATATGTTGAGGATGTATGTGATGCACCAGCCAAAGAAGTGGGAAGAGTATCCTCCACTTATAGAGTTTGCATACCAAAATGGGTACTAGGAATCTATAAAGATGATCCCATTCGAGGCACTTTATGGAAGGAGTTGCAATACTCCTATAAGCTTGAGTGATCTAGTTAACATGGTCCATATTGGGCTTGATATGCTAAAACAGAGGAAGAGGAAAATGCGTCTCATCAGGAAAAATCTAAAGGTGGCATGGGACAAGAAAAAAAGCTATGTCGATCAGCATAAGGAGTTAATGTTGGGGAACATTATTATTTGTGTGTTAGACCCCAAAAAATGTTCCTTTAAGATTGGGTCATGTGCCAAGTTTGAACCACGATTTTGTGGGCCTTTTGAGATACTTGAAAGAATTGGTCCACTGGCGTCTAGGTTGAACATGCCTCCATCAATAAAATTCCATGATGTTTTCCATGTTTATTTGCTTAAAAGATATGTACATGACACTAATTGTGTGATTGATTTGTTTGTGCTACAGGTGGAATCGTAGAGAGAGTTCCAGCTAGATCCACTATGCATCTTAGACCGAAGGATCATCACGCTTCGGAACCAAGCAATAGAGGAAGTCAAAGTGTAGTGGAGGCACTTTGCGCCCAAGGAAGCCACTTGGGAAACAGATGATACAATGCAGGCATAATATCCTTTTTTGTTTGTTGGTGAAATCAAATGTATGTAAATTTGTAAACATTGTATAGATCTTTGTATATAAATCTCCATAAAAAATATGTTTATTTTAAGCATGTTTTTGTGTTATATATGGACAAATAATACTGAGGATAGTTTTCCCCCAAGGGGGAGGGGTTTGTGATAGCACTAATTATTTTCCACTTGATAATGCATTATAAATATTTCATGTATTTTCATTACAAGAAAAAAAAATAAAAATGGGTTGAGTCAAGGGACGCGAATTTCAAAGACTGGGGAGGGTTACTTGCTTGGGATGTCAAGGTTTCTTCACAACATGAAATATGAATTGTTTATGACAACCATTAAAGGGTGGATGGCATGCTTTAAATAGACTAATTTTTCTGAATTTATGGAGCTTAAGAGGAAGGACAAGAAGCCATGTTTCTTTGGAAAAATAGAGTAGGAAAAAGAACAAAAAAATTATGAGGCATGAGTTGTGTAGGAAGTTGAAAAAATAGGGAAGTCAACCTAGAAGAAAGTGGATGCAGAGGTGAAAAACAAAAATCACACATGATAACTTAGAACAATATTAGGGGAGGAGGGAACAAAAAAAAGGAAGAAAATAACAGACAACATACCCACGATCAGAGAAAAACACCCCTATGGACAAGAAAGCAGAGTGAGACCATGCAGGAGAAGTTGAAAGGTTGATAGCAAAAGAAATTTGTGTTCATTTTAGGTCTAGAGATAATCAAATACATATGCAAAAGTGTGGAGGTTTTTTTCACATCGATGGAATTCAGAGAATATATACATCACAGTTGATAAATAGGAGCAAAAAAATAATTTCCTACAGGTGAGCATAAGTATTTGAATGCCCTAGGATTGAATGGTAGAGATGGTATTTTCTAGATACCCTTGATAGCGTGGGGTGGAGACTTAGTCCTTGGATTCTTGGCAAGGGAAAGTTCATAAGTCTCCTTTGATTTTTTCATCTATGCCATTGGTAGTGAGTTATGGGTTCCCTTCATTGGGTGGAACCTCTGTGTTACATGTTTTCGGGGTGAGATGAAGCCTATATATCCCCTGAAGTTGATTGGTTGTTCAACAACTAAAGGGTAGAGGCAACATGCCTTTGGATTCAATGTGAATTTTTCTTACTACTAATTAGTTTATGGGTGGAGGTGGGAGGTCCTATGGAATCCCTATCTCAACCAGCAGTTGGTGTTTAATCCCTTGAGCAAGACCACCTTGGTCTCTAGAATCTGGATCAGGGTGACAGTTGCAAGTAAGGATTGGTTGCAACTCATCTATGGTTGGGTGGAGAGTTGTTGTCCCTAACTCAGTTGCTTAGATCCAATTCAAGATAAGTATTTTCATGTGCATTCCTTGCCATTAATTTCATGTTGGATTGTTGAATGAATTTGGATTGGCGGTATGAAAGTTTCATGTTTCCCTTGTGGTTACGAGGATAAAGTTATGACTATCTTCCCTCTATGAATGTGAATGAAGGGTTTCATGTGTTTATGGTTTTGCTCTAACATTCTTTATGCAAGGAAAGGAGGCATGTACATATATATATTTATATTAATTTTGTATGCACAAAATGATTATAATTTTGTTGTTGGAGGAAGAAAACACCAGGCACGGGTATATAAACATGTATTAATATAATTGATCCCTAGATTTGACTAATGAATTGAAACTTTGATGGTTCAAAGGCACAATAGAAATTTACTGTAATTTCATATCATTCTCATGGTTTTATTAAATTCATTAGTATATCGGGTTAAATGAGGTACATAGAACTCACATAAATGACTGTTATAATGCATGGAAGTTTTAAACTAGTCATTGTAATGCAAAAGAACAATACATATAACCTATAGAAAATATATGTGTGTGTAAATTTTGTCGATTTAAGTGTTGAGTTGTTCATGTTCTGGGTTTGATGCCTATGATATTAGTCATGGTATCATGTTCCAATGAATCTATTACATTAATGGTGGGGGGCTCAGCACTACAACTGGAATGGCCTTGTAATGTGATTTGAGCTTGTAGGCTTGTGTCGCGAGATAATGGTTCGTGCACAGGCTTTTTAAACATAGGAATGTGTTGAAGTTCTATGGGGCACCGGGATTCGAGGTTAGAGTTGACCTTTTGATTGTGTCGAAACAGAGACCTAATCCCTAAGGGTCAAGCTTTTACACCAAGTCACTATGTATGCACCAGGTCTAAGGTTCGGGTCTTTCCCATGTATCACACCATGACCAAGGGAAGAAGCGAATTTGAATAGATGGAAGAGGCTTGGTTTCGAACAAACAAAAACGATCAATCCACGAGATCAACGGTTGTGGTTGATAGTGCTACCACCGCTTGTGTCGAGAGATAATGGATATACATAAACACACACACACAGAAACATCACATGCACCGAAGGTCTACGAGGAACTAGGATTCAAGGTTAGAGCCGACCATGTGTTTGTGTTGTGACAAATACCTAATCCTTGAGGCTCAAGCTTTTACACCATATCACCATGTATGCACTGGGTCGAAGGTTGGGTTCTTTCATGTGTATTGCACAACGATCGAGGGATGAATCCAGTTTGAATAGATGATAAAGGCTTGGGTTCAGAAAAACATCGATGAACAATCCACAAGATCAACGAGTGAGGGGGGTCACACTTTTGGATAAAAATAATTGGATGAGTTATAAAATAAAGAAACATTGATAATTACTCGAAACTATGAAGTGGAATCGGGATTGCACCATCCCCCTCCCTCCTGTGATGTCAGCTAGAGGGGGGGTAGCGCAATCGTTAATATTCATTGAGTTGAATGGTTTATCGTGGTCATCGAATGGCGGAGAGGTTGCAAAGGCACATAAAAATATATATATGTGCATGTAATATTTACAATGGGTCATGCTTTTGGTTATGGATCATGGATTGAGATTCATTTAACGTGGGTCATTGGATGGCATACAACGGAGGGCATCGAGGTACCCCTCGTGGCCATGTGATGTGGCAAAGTAATGAATGCCATGTGGACACCACGTGGGGACCACATGGGTGTCACGTGAAAGAAAGAGATAAATAATATCTTAAACTAATTATACTTTAAGGAACCCTATCATTGTGATCTAGGAGTCCAAATTGGAAAAAAATTATAAAACTAGAAAAGTATCACCAGGACGATTGCAATGGTAATTTTGGAAAATTGGAGGAAAGTTAAAAAAAATTTATTAATATCACCCCATTACTCTAATTGTACTAGGGAATTTAGATAAGTATAGTGAGAAAATCCCCGAGGGAAAGAGGGCATGTTTATAGTAATATGCTCAACAATCCAATCATGTCATCTAGATACCATTTCAAATTTCAAGGAAGCGTTTGTTGCATTATATTAATGCATATCATCATTGTTACTTCATGTGCTTCTTGTTCATCCATTCCAACATTTCACAATGCATTCAATAATTTATTTTAGCAAACAAAATAACTATGAAAGGTTGTAAGTGTCAGATTTACTCTCCCCACTAAGATGCCTAAGAATTTTATTAGCAATTAGTTTCCCCACTTTATTTTTTGTGGGGTGAGGGGTTCAAACCACACACTTCAACACTAAAATTTTTATCAAATATTAATAATCATTTATTTTCATGAGATCCATTCATGCAATTGCTTGTCCCATGTAAGCATGCATCCATTCAATGCACCAAGCTTATACAATATCAAAATTTTCAACAATTTATCCATTCTAAGAGTTGAATGCCTCTAACATACTCTAATGAGCATTAATTGCAAAAAAGTATTCACATGTCAGTAGCCCAACAGAAATTCTCATAAACTAAGGAAAATCATAAAATGTGTGTTCATGTGATAGACCAACACTCCTCGCACTAGTTATTTCCATGACCACTCACTTTAGCCTATAATCTTTAAGCATCCATGCATATGGAACCATTTTATAATGATCATAACTATGTGATGAAATTATATGCTTAAAATTTAGAATCTCTTGGACCATTATCCATGGCCTCATGTTTGCACTAAAATCATTGCATTCATTTCATACTTCACACATGACCAAGCATTCACCTATACATTATCAAACATTAAAAAAAAAAAAAATTATACATGTAATTGTATCACTTATTTAACTATTGTCCATTATGACAACTCACACATGCACATATTATTAAATTTTTACTAAATCGTGTGTGTTGGAAACTTCCCGCTCAGATCATACCTTGAGTGGAAAATCCATGCAACTCATGCATACAAGGGGAAAAAACATTTCATCAAAATATACTTTTAACATGAAGCAATTCTTACCTAGTTCCTTCAACTTTCCTTAGCTGTTGCTCATTGATTTCCATACTTACATGGATGCAATCATTGTGTATACTCAACTAACAAATTTTTTTGAAGAAGCCTATCTATATCCTTCTTTAACTTCTTCACAAGCTTCCTCTTATCATTGTCCTCAAGGTATTTCAATGGCTATAGGCACTTTTGTTTCCTCAAATTCCACTTCAAATGAGTGACCTTTAATATCAAATTCCTAACAACAATCTACATTTTTTTTCCTAAATGCACAACATCATCCACACATCAATTGTTATTCAATTAATTAAAACATGCGCCAACACTCCAAATTATCATCCCAACTCATTTTATAATTCATTTCATATTAGAAACTAGTCAAGCAATCTCAAGCCTAATTATTTTCACAAATTAGCCTTTTTTATTTTACAATTCATTTCATATTAGCAACTAGTCAAACAATCTCAAGCCTAATTATTTTTACAAATTAGCATTTTTAATTTCTATGAAAGTGTATCAGCCAATACAAATATATCCTTCAAGGGAAGACTCCCTTCCTAATATTTCTCACAAGTGTGACTTCCTCTCCAGCTATCCACATTGAACCAGTCAACCATTCTTGATTAATTCTTTATCCAAATATTCCCTCTAGTATGCATTTAATTAGAAACTAATCACTCAATTTCAAGCCTAATTCATTTCAAAAATTAATCTTTTTCATTTTTATGAAAGCATATCAGCCAATAAAAAATGTCATTCAAGAGAAGACTCCCTTCTTAATATTTTTTGCAGTTGTGACTTCATTGTCCAACCATCCACATTGACCCATTCAACCCCTTCTTGATTGATTCTCTATCCAAATATGCCCTCTGATTTAGCTCAAAAAGGCCATTTTACAAGTTCAATCTAAACTTTACATATCAATCATATGAAAATGATGTTTATTAAAATATCATATACTTCCTCTTATTACTCTCCACAACTTCCCAAGCCTGACAATAGGATTGGAGAAAGGTAACCACAGACCAAACATTAGGTCAAGTAGTGACAAGAGAGGGCTCTCTCTTTGTCACTTTTGCAGTCAAATGAATGGTTGAGTATCTAATGATCTTAGGCTAGGTATATAAGCTCAATCAATAGTATTTGTTTGATGTTTTGAATGCTGGATAGAAAAGTCAGAGAGTGGACTGTGTATAAGGTTTTTAGGTCTGAACTTCAAGGTGAATCTGTAGAGAATATGTGAGACAAGATAGGTAGTTTGAAAGAATTTTAATAAGTCATTTAGTATAGGATGAAATGGAGGAGAGTTTGAATGAGAACCAAGGTGAATTCATTCAGTTTAGAAGCAAATAAACATAATATGGTGAATCTTGTCTAAAACAGAGCATGCATCAACATAATTTTTGCTCTCAAACTTACAATATAAATATATATGAAGAAGAATACATGGTATTAAGCATGAAATGATAAACATACATGATAAAAACATATGCTACAAATTATACCACAAGTATCTCAACAAAAATCCTGCAAATCTGTCTCTTATTTCATTCCAATAGTTGATTACAAGAGATCCACTGCAATATGAGACTATCCAACCCCAAAAAAGACTAAAAAGAGTCTAATTTTATAAAATATCTACTATGACACCTCATCAGGTCTAAATCCCATCCAAAATGGATCATAAATTCAAAGTATGAGTCATTTCCTAGTTTCTAGGGAGGTTAGAAACTATTCCCTGAATTTTAGCTATAAACTAGGAGCGTTAGAAACCAACCCAAAAAATCTAATGAAAACTCATAGGAAAACATTTCCTTGAATTTCTGACCATTTCTGAGCTTGAAAATTTTCCTGAGGAATCCAATGTTATTTGTGACATTATTGACAGAAGAGTAAAAATAATTTGCAGAAGTGTAATAGAAATTTGGAGGCACTTTTAAGGCACTTTGAGAAGTCCAAATCCACTTCTGAAAAAATGGTCAACTATACATGTGTGTTTAGTTTCCAAAAAATCTTTAATTTTTAAAAATTCACCATGGGAAGGCCTTCAAAAATCGATTCTCCTAGGGTCACTCGAAAGCTTAACAAAGGGTCCAAAAAGGAGGCAGAAACATGAAAAATGAGTGGTTTTTGAGCTTTTTCTCCTGAATTACAGCTTTTCCTGCCATGATATTTCCTGATCTATGATGTAATCATCAAAATACATCCATCCATGTAAATAAATCATCCTTTAGATGTCTCCAAAATAAAATTAACAAAAGTCTGTTACCCTTATGCAATGGGAAATTTCCATAATTCTGTAAAAGATCATATAAAATACCAAAATTGATCAAAATTGGTTCTATCACACTTGTGAGAGATGGGAAAAATAGATAAATAATCTTCAGCCAATAAGTCCAAGCTATCCTTCTCCTTGAGCTTCATTTGTGCCTCTTCAAGCCTTTTCTTCACTTGTTTCAGCCTTATTTGAGAAATGGTGTTCCTGGTGCGATAGTGGTTTTCCATGTGTCTTTGCAGCTTGTTATCCCTTTAAATACTTCTTCAAAAGCTTCTCCAAATTCTCATTGACTCTTGAAAACCAAATCTCTCTGTCCTCATTGATCTCCATGGAAATAAGCTCATCAAAGTTCAACTCTTCAAATTGATGAGTTGAGTGTATTTCTCGCTCTAGCGCCCTTTTGAGGCGTCTTGTTCTTAGTCTTCTTGTTTTGTTTCAACCTCCATCTCTTGCATTTGGTCAAAAACAATAATATTCTTGCCTTTACTTATGTTTTCCTCCATGTTTGACTTGAGATTACTTTGTAGGAGTTGATTAATTTTCAATTGAAATTTTTCATGTTGAAGGAAAGTAATTTGAGTTTTGGAAATGGATAAAGCCTCTTTCAATTCGGATATCACTTTATCTTTCTATTTGATGATTTCTTAAACTGATCTGACCTTCACCTGCTCTAATAATTCAGCCTCTAATGGCATTGACTCACTATGATGATGCAAGAGATGTTGCTCCTCTATCTTACATTATTCAACCATGGTGCCAAATGTAAGAAAACTCTTAGCAGACTTAGGTGCAAATACTTGTCTCTTCCCTCTCTCATATGTGTGAGAAAATTTCACAGCCCTATGAACATCTGAATGCTGAATAGGCATGCTAAATGATCCAATCTCCATTGGCTATGCTGATGATGTAATAGTCAAGACAGAAAGCATTGCTCACAATCTCTCTAAGAAGTTTTCCTAGGTCATGTTTATATATGGAGGATAAGTGATGCAACACAATGAGCTTGTTTAGGCCATGATGAAATAGACTAGTGTGATGATCTTTTCTTCTACTCTAAACCTTATCAACCATATTAATCAATAACATATACAAATAGTGTGGCAAATCAAGTGTTTTGACAGAGGTAAAATGCATCAAAAGCCTAATGTGATACCTATACAACCTATAGAATCTTCCTTCACATGTGAATTACTTCATTATGAACATCATCAGAGGATCATACTTGTTTCTGATGTGTCTGAAAGGAAAAAAAAATTCCAACTCCTCTCTATCATTAGGCTTGAGGAATTGCTTGTATTTTTCATTATCTAGGTCCATACCCTTGAACCGATGTTCTCCATGAGAATGGATTCCTGCAGCTGAATAAATTAGGTAAACTGATAGGATTATCTCCATACCTGCAAGAGTGAAATTTCCCATACTGTAGCTTGTTGCAAATAGGTTTGAAAACTGAAGGTGATACACTCCTTCCATGAGCCTTTCACAAAATGTCAAACACCGAGCTATTTCAAAGCACCTTATGGACAATGGTGAAGCATTAATATTATGCATGGTGAAGGCTCTATCGTGAGGTGGAGCCCTCCTTTGAAGCTTTTCTTGTCACTTTCCATTTTATGTGTCACCAGAATGATGAAAACCATAGGGTGTTAATGAGATGAGTGAATGAATGAAAATATGGAAAAACGGAGTGTAGGAAGGTGTGAGTTTGGTGGATGAAATGAAGGGTCTTGAATCTGAGAAAAATTCTGGAAAATTTTGAGTAGGTTATGTTGTATTTCAGCTTCAATTTGTAGGTGGATTGAGAGAAAATTAATGTAAGGAAGGTGTCAAAATTCCTAAAACACAGGAAATTCCTAATTTTGACTATGAGAATAGCTTGTGTAATAGTAGGGTAAGTTGGTAAGATGAAACGGGGATCAAGGGGTTGAGTAAAAATTCTAAGAAAACTTGAGTGGATAGGGTAGTGTCTTAACTCCACAATTAAAGTGGAATAAATATAAATTAGTAAGTTTATGGTGTTCAAAACCTCAAAACACAGGAAATTCTCAACTTAGGCTGTGAGAATAACTAGTGAAAAAGTTTTTTTGGGTTAAGAAGGTAAAACAAGGGCTATAAAGCTAATTAAAAATTTTGATAAAAAATCATTGAGGAGTATGGCACCTTAGCTCCAAAATGCAAGTGGAATGAGGGCAAATGGATGGGTGTAGGATGGTCAAAAGCCTAAAACACAGTCAACCCCAAAGTTTTCACAGTGGAAAATAGCTTAGAATTAGGGTTTGATTGTATTAGTCATGTTAGGAATGGTAGTGTATATGATAGGAATGTGGTGGTGAAGCATAGGATGTATGGTTTAGGGTTTATGTGATGGGGTTAGGGTTTAGTTAATGGGTAGGTTAGGGTTTGTCATAATAAAACTTTTATATGTGTGATAGTGAACATATGGAGACAACATTAAATGAGCATGAAATGTTTCAATATCTTCAACATTCAATCCAAACACCAACAAAGGATGGAGGCTTACCTTGTATAGAGGACTCACCAAATAATGGGAGAACGAGCTTTGAGTGTTGGAGGGTTATTTGAGCTCAAAACAATGGAAAATGATACCTAACGGAAACGTAACAACACTCTACATGAGTGTAACACGGTGTTATAGGAGCATAACATCAGCTTACAGGAGCGTAATAATGGGCTGTGCTGCACTTGTGCAACGCTTGTGCGGCACTCCAAAGGGTAACAATGTGTTACGCACCGTCCATAGAAGCGTAACACAACAGTCTGAAAGTGTAAATGATGATGCCTTAGAAGCGTAGTAAAGGTGATCTTTGAAGGATTGCAAGTGATTTTAATGGGATTTGAATGTTATGCTTTGGACTTTAGAGACTATGGAGGGAAAATGAAGAGGAGATATGCTCTCACATTCTTCAAAGGGTAACAATGAATAAAATGAGGTTTCCTTTGCCTTTTTATAGACTATGATATGGAATTTACCCTTTGAAACTTAAAAATGACTTTTTTGACCCTTTTTCACCTGAAAATGACCTTTTGCTCCTTTAAGTGAGATGAGAAGGCAGAACAAACCTCTATCATTCTTTGACATTTGAGGTGAATTTACGAAAATTTTAATGAGACAATGAGATATAGTTGACCTTCCGTTATGAGACAAAACTTTGACTTTTTAATGAGACAGTAAGGTTGCTTTTCTAAAACCTTTGAACTTTCACATTGGATATGACCTTTTTAAAATAAATAAGGAGTCTTTGAAGATTGGAAATGACTCCCTTTGCATTTTACTGGGAAAGTAGGTCATATTTGACCTCTTTTGAAGCTATTTGAAAATTTAAATGATTTTTTAGATCCTTTAATAAGATAGTGGGATAAAATTCTTTTTTTTTCATGAGACAGTGAGACAGGAATGACTCTCTTTGACATTTTTGAATCTTGAACCATATGAAACAAGACAGGTGGTATTTATTTCATTTCATAAACAAGATAGCTCCTTAATTAGGGTTTTATGAGTGGAATGGAGGGTTTTTGCCTTTTTTTAATTGAAAATTTGAAGATTTTTCAAAGACAGAGATGAACCTAAACATTGACATGTATGAAATGGAGTGACCTAACCCTAGGCCTCTTAAATGATGATGATGGAGATGGTGACCTTGAAACTGATTTATGATGGATATGAATTTGACAATGATGGTGGAGATGAGTGAAATGAAGGAGCAACATACATGATTTAGACCTCTTCAGTGACCAAAATTATTTTTCTGAGAATTGGTTCAAAAAAAGTTAAAAAAAAATGACCTATGACTTTATGGAAAACAACTGAAAGAGTTATTTGATCACTGACATACCTGAGCTAACACTTCCAATAGGCTCAAAAACACAATTATTTTGTTTGAAAACCTAGGGAACCCTCCCCCTTTCATTCCTATGCATATCAATTGTCTCAACATAAATTATATCAATACCATTATCTTTTAATTTGATGAAAAACCAATACATAATTGGTTTGTGTTTGAGTAATTGTTGCTTTTATCTTTTCATATAACCTTCTCCTCTTGGTAAGACTTTCCATGGTCCATCCAAGGAACCATCATTTTATATTCAATCAACATTACTTCCTTAAGTAATCCCTTTCTCTCAAGAATAAACAACAACATGTCTATTTCATATTTTTTATTGGCTAGACACAAGTCCTTGCAAATTAATCATGGGATTATTAAAAAAAACTAAGTTCTCCTTTAAGAGTTTTATGTTTTCTCCCAACAATTTGAGGGCATCCAACCCATATGTGACTAGCACCCACCATGTTAATTTTCACAATTTTTTATATGCAATTCTTACACCCATTACATAACCTAGTTCATAGTGATTATTTTAGGCTCATTTTCACACATCAAGGAAAACATTAATATTTCCTTGATGCCCATTCATTATTTAACATCAAGTTTCACAACCCCATAATGGGCTTTTTGTCAAATTTCAATGCACCCTTTTAAATCTTTGTCATTTCTCTAATGGAAAATCAAATAAGCCTATCTACAAATAGTCTTTCGTCTTCCATGAGGAAATATAATATACATATAGAAATATTAAATTCCAAGTGATAATTTGTACCAACTTTATTGAAGGACATGATCATATCAATTAAGCATAAATATTCATATAAGGTCAAAATCTACACCTTAAGCTACCTGGTAGCATGCTTATTTTCTGCTTCAATCTCACACCAATATTCATGTCATATACCAATATCATACATTAGACAAGGTATTCGAAGGTAGAATGCATTGCATACATTCATCTCCTCATTCAGAATCATACTCATGTGTATCACCTCACACGATTATTTCAATGATATTAAAAAAAAATGATTCGCAAGGGTCTACCTCGATACTTGCTCAATGCATAATTTTCAAACATAAATTTACATAGAGAGATATTTCTTCCCCAAGAGAGCTTTCTCTTATACACTTGCATCCATTAGCACCATGTTCCATATGAATCCTAATGAGACAAACAAAGAAGTGTCCAAATATCTTGCACACTTGCATTCATGAGCACTATGTGCCATTTGGACTTTGACTGGGAAAAAATAGGCAGTATCCAATCTGCCCAAAACATAACAATAGAGTTTATACTTTATGTATTAGCTTAGTTGATTTGTGCATTTATCCCCATGCAATTCATTTAGCACAAACAAGCACATTACTTTCCATGAATGATCTTCCCCATCAACTCACATCAAGGAAAAGTGTTTTTCCATCCAATAAATCTATCTTGGAACTATAATTGAGGACTTCCAAAGAAATTTATTCCATTATTCACAAAAAGAGTGGGGATTTTTTTTTTTTTTTTTCATTCACAATCTAATCACCTTTAGCCATTTAGGCTATAATATGGTTGGCTCCAAACTTATGGAATTCCATTATATGACTTGTTGATTTATAGATCAATATCATTCATAGGAGATGAACTCCTTAAAATAGCCTTCTTCAAGACACCTTTTCCAAGCATGACTTAGTTTTCTTATATAATACTCTTTATTTTACATAGTTTTTAGAGTACAACCAACATAACCCTTTGTCCAATGTCAAATACAAGAAATACTATTGTTATTAAACATAACTTACAATCTCTCTATCTTGATCCAAATTCACCTATGTGGTATATCTCTATCACTCCAGGACTAGAGTTTGAATCACATCTTTGCTACCAATTTGTAACACTTCCTTATATATATATATATATATATATATATATACATATAGATATAGATATAAACAAACATGACTTGAACCATAATTTTTTTGTTGAGGTCTCATTATATATATTAGTCTCAACCCTTTTTGATATCTTAGGAAATGTAAGTCTAAAATTTATCTTTCTTTAACAATATCAAACCTCTTTTATGACACCATCATCTTCTACTTGTCAAGAGTTTTTTAAGGATATGAATTTTTTCAAATTCTGAGCTCTAGACACAAATTCATGTCTCTTATAATATTTCACTTCCTAATCCATGTCATCATAACATACCATTGACACGTGATAGTCCTACCCATGTTTCACCACAACTTAGTACCACATTCAAAATTCTATCACCTCATCATGCCATGTCATATCTATATTTAAATATTCTTTAGCCTTTTCTAATTTTTTGGATTCATGTAGCTATAGATAAATCGCTCAATAAATGGGTTGAATTTCTATATGTCTAGGTCTAAATGTTTCCAAAAGTATTATTTTATAAAAAAACTCAAATTTATAGATTCCACGTCACCTCCACCACCACCACCAACTACACTCCATCGCAACATTTTCAATGCCACCTCAACTCTATCGACATGGATTGAATTCATTGATTTTTAAAACATCTAGATAATAATAAAAAATCCATTTTTACAATATTTTGGATTTATGGATTCTTGGGTTCCACGTCACTTTTCATGACAACTGCCACATTAGCCACCATGTTGGCTTCCTTTCACTTTCATTCCACATTAGCACTCCACGTGACCATTCCATATCATATTAACTTGTATTCCTTTCCATAATTGTGAAAAATCACCATGCCATGTCAACACGTGCTCATTTTTTGGTCATGGGTTTGCTTATGTGAACTCCACATGATCCCCACATTATCTACCCTATTGGAATTTGGCTCTGGTTTTTCCCAAAAGGTGCAATTTAAAGAAGTTTTTGATTCCCAAAATTTCATATCTGATTAACTAGATGACTTCCATATTCTCCATATATCGATATTATGTCAAAGGAAAATAAATATTCTTGCTAATTAATGGAATGGGCAAGTTTCCTAATTCTGAGTTTTCCATATTCTCAAGTATTGTAAAATAATGAGGAGGATTTCAAGTAATCAATGAAAAGTCAAATTTCTAGATTGCGCTCTTTGCCCACTTTCACCTACTAGCCCATGGTCATGGCCATCATTAGTCCATATGACCAGGGGTTAGGGCCAAAGCTTGAAGCCTAAATAAACTACGTTGAAGTCTTACAAGATCCAAACTAGGCATAAATTTCATGGTAAAGAAGAATTTATTGTAAGTGATGTAAAATAATTGTCCAAGATTTAAAGTATTTCATCAACTAAAGATAATGGGTACTTGTAGAATAAAGCATCAAGAAACACCATCCATGCCCAATTTTAATCCAAGACATAAGTCATTGTAGATATTTGTTTACAAATCATTGAACTAACAATCACAATAATTCATAAAATCTATAATATGGTTCAATGTGTGTATATATTTCAATTTTCACAATGAAGCAAGATTTAAATTCACATGCTTATTTATAAATACTTGAACAAATAAAAACTTTTCTTTGTTAGAATATGACTAGCAACTTGAATAAGACAATGATTTCTACCCAATTGTAACTAGCTCATTGTAGAAACCCACCCTCTAGCCAAGTTATAATACGACTTGGGGTAAATGGGAAATGAGTTATTGGTTCAACTTGTAAGGTATTCAACTAGGGTAATTTTCATTACCAAGTTTGCAAAGGACAAAGCAACTATAGGTACCCATGTTACTTGCCTCTCAGCACATAAGGATCACATCCTTCCCTACTTCTTAGTCCCTCATAGAGTCTATCCTTCTTGTGCTTTCTACTGAGGAAAAATAAAGGTCTAGTTGATGCCACAAAACTTCTTGTAGATTTTCCTAGTTTACTAACTCTTTCAACAAGTATATTGTCTTATTTTCATGGATGGATTGATCTATATGTTCATGGCACTTTGTTTTATTCTCTTATAGTCTATAAAACTTCTAGTTTATTGGCTTTGTACCTTCTATTCTATGTGTGTGTGTGTAAATGTTGTCGATTTAAGTGTTGAGTTGTTCATATTCTAGGTTTAATGCCTATGATATTAGTCATCGTATCATGTTCCAATGAATCTATTATGTTAATGGTGGGGGGCTCAACACTACAATTGGAATGGCGTTGTATTGTGATTTGAGCTTGTAGGCTTGTGTCGAGATATAGTGGCCCATTCAAAGGCTTTTTCAATATAGGAATGTGTTGAAGGTCTATGGGGCACCAAGATTCAAGGTTAGAGCTGACCTTTTGTTTGTGTCAAGATAGAGACCTAGTTCCTGAGGGTCGAGCTTTTACACCAAATCACTATTTGTCTAAGGTTCGAGTCTTTCCCATGTATCACACCATGACCTAGGGTGAACGAGAATTTGAATAGATGGAAGAGGCTTGGTTTTAAACAAACAAAAATAATCAATCCACGAGATCACCGGTTGTGGTTGATATATAGTTCTACCCCCACTTGTGTCGAGAGATAATATATATATATATATATATATATATATATATATATATATATATATATCATTATCCAATTTTAAGGTCACGGCCAAGCCAAACACCAAATTTGTGTATGAGATCACCGCCTTGTTTGTGGGACAAGGGACCCACCTCCACACAACGATTTGACTACTAAGTCTACGAAGGCATACATACTCTACCCCCCTTTGGTTTCGAACCTGAGCCTCTTAAGAGGAAACACATGTTCTTAACCATTAGGCCCACTCAAGTTGTATACACACACACACACACACACACACACACACATAACATGCACCGAAGGTCTACGCAGCACTAGGATTCAAGGTTAGAGCCAACCATGTGTTTGTGTTGTGACAAATACCTAATCCTTGAGGCTCGATCTTTTACACCATATCACCGTGTATGCACTAGGTCGAAGGTTAGGTTATTTATTGTGTATCGCACAATGATCAAGGGCTGAATCTAGTTTGAATAGATGATATAGGCTTGGGTTCAAACAAACATCGATGATCAATCCACAAGATCAATGGTTGTGGTTGATAGCGCTACCCCCTCCCCTTGTGACGTAAGTAGAGAGGGGGGTGACACTTTTGGATACAAATCATTAGATGAGTTAGAAAACTAAGAACCACAGGATGATTACTCAAAACTATGAAGTGGAACTGGGATTGCGTCGCCCCCCTCCCCCCTGTGATGTCAGCTAGAGGCAGGGGTAGTGCAACCGTTGATATTCATTGAGTTGAATGGGTTATCATGGTCATCGGATGGCGGAGAGGCTGAAAAGGTACATAAAATATATATGTGCATGTAATATTTAATATGGGTCATGCTTTTGGTTATGGATCATGGATTGAGATTGATTTAAAGTGGGTCATTAGATCGCATACAACGGAGGGCATCGAGGTACCCCTCGTGGTCATGTGATGTGGCGAAGTAATGGCTGCCATGTGGACACCACGTGGGGAACACATGAGTTCCACGTGGAAGAAAGAGAAAAATAATATCTTAAAACCAATAAAACTTTAACGGACCCTATCATTGTGACCTAGGAGTCCAAATTGGACAAAATTTAGAACACTAGAAAAGTATCACCAAGACGATTGCGATGGTAATTTTGGAAACTTGGAGAAAAGTCAATTTTTTTTTATTAATATCACCCCATTACTCTAATAGTACTAGGGAAGTCAGATAAGTATAGTGAGATAATCCCTGAGGGTAAGGGGGTGTGTTTATAGTAATATGATCAACAATCCAATCATGTCATCTAGATATCGTTTTAAATTTCAAGGAAGCATTTGTTGCATTATATTAATACATATCATCATTTTTACTTCATGTGCTTCTTGTTCATCCATTCCAACATTTCACAATGAATTCAAGCATTTATTTTAGCAAAAAAAATAACTATGCAAGGTTGGAAGTGTCATAATTACTATCCCCACTAAGGTGCCTAAGAATTTTATTAGCAATTAGTTTCCCCACTTTATTTTTTGTAGGGTGAGGGGTTCAAACCAGACAATTCAACACTCAAAAATTTCTCAAATATTAATAATCATTTATTTTCATGACATCCATTCATGCAATTGCTTGTCCCATGTAAGCATGCATCCATTCAATGCATCAATCTTATACATTATCAAAATTTTAGACAATATATCCATACTAAGAGTTGAATGCCTCTAACATAGTCTAATGAGCATTAAAGACATACAAATATTCACATATTAGTAGGCCCACACACATTCTCATCAATTAATGACAATCATAAATTTTTTTTTCATGTGATAGACCAACACTCCTCACACTAGTTATTTCCATGACCACTCACTTTAGCCTATAATATTCAAGCATCCATGCATATGGAACCATTTTATAATTCTCATCACTATGTGATGAAATTATATGCTTCAAATTTAGAATCTTTTGGACCATTACCCATGGCCTCATGTTTGCACTGCAACCATTGCATTCATTGCATACTTCACACATGACCATGCATTCACCAATACATTATCAAACATAAAAAAAAATTATACCTGTGAGTGTATCACTTATTTAACTATTGTCCATTATGAAAACTCACACATGCACATATTATTAAATTTTTACTAAACCTTGTGTGTTGGAAACTTCTTGCCTTGATCATACCTCAAGTAGAAAATCCATGCAAGTCATGCATACTAGGGGAAAAAACATTTCATCAAAATATAAATTTAACATGAAGAAATTCTTACCTAGTTCCTTCAACTTTCCCTTAGTTGTTGCACAGTGATTTCCATACTTACATGTATGCAATCATTGTGTATACTCAACTAATAATTTTTTTCAAGAAACCTATCTATCTCCTTCTTTAACTTATTCACAAGCATCCTCTTATCATTGTCCTCAAGGTATTTCAATGGCTATAGGCACTTTTGTCGCCTAAAATTCCACTTCAAATTAGTCACCTTTAATATCAAATTCTTGACAACAATCGACATTTTTTTCCTAAACGCACAACATCATCCACACATTAATTGTTATTCAATTAATTAAAACACGCGCCAACACTCTCAATTAGCATCCCAACTCATTCTATAATTCATTTCATATTAGAAACTAGTCGAGCAAACTCAAGCCTAATTATTTTCACAAATTATCCTTTTTCATTTATAATTCATTTCATATTAGCAACTAGTCAAGCAATCTCAAGCCTAATTATTTTCACAAATTAGCCTTTTTCATTTTTATGAAAGTGTATCATCCAATACAAAGATATCCTTCAAGAGAGGACTCCCTTCCTAATATTTCTCACAAGTGTGACTTCCTATCCAACTATCCACATTGACTGATTCAAACCATTCTTGATTAATTCTTTATCCAAATATTCCCTCTAGTATGCATTTATATTAGCAACTAATCAAGTAATCGCAAGACTAATTCATTTCACAAATTAACCTTTTTCATTTTTATGAAAGCATATCAGCCAATACAGAAATATCATTCAAGAGAATACTCCCTTCTTAATCTTTGTCATAATTTTGACTTCATTTTCCAACCATCCACATTGATCCATTCAACCCCTTCTTGATTGATTCTTTATCCAAATATGCCCTCTTTTTTAGCTCAAAAAGGTTATTTTACAAGTTCAATCTAAACTTTAGCATTTCAATCATATGAAAATAATGTTTATTAAAATCTCGTATACTTCCTGTTATCACTCTCCCCAACTTCCCAAGGCTGACAATAGGTTTGGAGAAAGGTAACCATAGACCAACCTTTAATTCAGGTAGCTAGCCCTACCCGGACCAGAGAGGGATCTTTCTTTGTCACTTCTGTAGTAAAATGAATGGCTGAGTATCTAATGATATTAGGCTAGGTATATAAGCTCAATAAATAGAATGTGTTTGATGTTTTGAATGCTGGATAGAAAAGCCAGTGAGTGGATTGTGTATAAGGTTTATAGATTTGAACTTCAAGATGAAACTGCAGAGAATATGTGAGGCAAGATAGGTAGTTTTAAATAATTTTAATAAGTCATTGCAATAGGATGAAATGGAGAAGAGTTTGAATGAGCACTGAGGTGAATTCATTCATTTTAGAAGCAAATAAACATAATATGGTGAATCTTGTCTAAAACAGAGCATGCATAAACATGATTTCTCCTCTCAAAACTTACAAGGTAAACATATATGAAGAAAAATACATGGTATTAATCATTAAATTATAAACATACATGATAAAAACATATGCTACAAATCATACTACAAGTATCTCAACACAATTCCTGCAAATTTGTCTCTGGTTTCATTCCAAACGCTGATTACAAGAGCTCCACTGCAATATGAGACTATAAAACCCCAAAAAAGACTAAAAAGAAACTAATTATATAAAATATAGACTGTGACACCTCACCAGGTTGAAATCCCATCCAAAATGGATCATAAATGCAAAATATGAGTCATTTCCTAGTTTCTAGGGAGGTTAGAAACGATTCCCTAAATTTTAGCCATAAACTAGGAGTGTTTGTCCCTTACATTAATTACATATTCCATCATGATAGGAAGCCAAAACCAACCCGATAACTCTACAGAAAACTCATAGGATAGAATTGCCTTGAATTTGTGACCTTTTCTAAGCTTGACAAGTGTCTTGAGGAATCCAATGTTGATTTGTGACATTTCTAACAAAAGAGTAAAAATAATTTGCAGAAGCATAACAGAAATTTGGAGGCACTTTTGAGGCACTTTGAGAATTCCAAATCCATTGCTGAAAGAATGGTCAACTAGCCCTCTATGTCTAGTTTCCAGAACATCTTTAATTTTGCAAAATGTACCATGGGAAGGCCTTCAAAAAATCATTCTCCTAGGGTCACTCAAAAGAGTAACAAAGGGTCCAAAAAGGAGGTAGAAACATGAAAAATGAGTGGTTTTTGAGATTTTTCTCCCGAATTACAGCTTTTACTACCATGAGGTTTCCTGATCTATGATATTCTCATCAAAATACATCCATCCATGTAAATAAATCGCCATTTGGATGCCTCCAAAATAAAAGTAGCAAAATTCGGTTACCCTTCTGCAATGGGAAATTTCCAGAATTCTGCAAAAAATCATATAAAACACCAAAATTGATCAAAATTGGTTCTATCGCACTTGTGAGAGATGGGATAAATATATAAATAAGCTTCAACCAATAATTCCAAGCTATCCTTCTCCTTGAGCTTCATTTGCGCCTCTTCAAGCCTTTTCTTCACTTGTTTCAGCCTTATTTGAGAAATGGTGTTCCTGGTGCGATAGTGGTTTGCCATGTGTCTTTGTAGATTTTTGTCCCTTTAAATAGTTCTTTAAAAGCTTCTCCAAATTTTTATTGACTCTTGACAACCAAATCTCTCTGTCCTCATTGATCTCCATGGCAATAAGCTCATCAAAGGTCAACTCTTCAGATTGTTGAGTTGACTATATTTATCGCTCTAGTGCCCTTTTGAATCCTCTTGTTCTTGGTATTCTTGTTTTTTTTAGCCTCCATCTCTTGCATTTGGTCAAAAACAATAATCTTCTTTCCTTTACCTCTATTTTCCTCTATGTATGACTTAAGCTTACTTTGTAGGAGTGTTTGTCCCTTACATTAATTACATATTCCATCATGATAGGAAGCCAAAACCAACCCAATAACTTTAATTTCAACTCATAGGACAACATTGCCTCGAATTTGTGACCTTTTCTGAGCTTGGCAAGTTTCTTGAGGAATCCAATGTTGATTTGTGACATTTTTGACAAAAGAGTAAAAACAATTTGCAGAAGCATAACAGAAATTTGGAGGCACTTTGAGAATTCCAAATCCACTTCTAAAAGAATGGTCAAATAACCCTCTATGTCTAGTTTCCAGAACATCTTTAATTTTTCAAAATGTACCATGGGAAGGCCTTCAAAAAACCATTCTCCTAGGGTCTCTCAAAAGCATAACAGAGGGTCCAAAAAGGAGTTAGAAACATGAAAAATGAGTGGTTTTTGAGATTTTTCTCCCGAATTACAGCTTGTCCTACCATGAGGTTTCTTGATATGTGATGTACTCATCAAAATAAATCCATCCATGTAAATAAATCTCCATTTGGATGCCTCAAAAATATAAGTAACAAAATTTTCTTATCCTTCTGCAATGGGAAATTTCCAGAAGTCTGCAAAAAATCATATAAAATACCAAAATTGATCAAAAGTTCTCAAAATTTGTTATATGAAACTTGTGAGAGATGGGCTACATAGCTAAAGAAGCATCAGCCAATAATTTCAGGCTATAATTCTCCTTGAGCTTCATTTGCGCCTCTTTAAGCCTTTTCTGCACTTGTTTCAGCCTTATTTGAGAAATGGTGTTCCTGGTGCGATAATGGTTTGCCATGTGTCTTTGCAGCTTGTTATCCCTTTTAGCCTTCTTAAAAAGCTTCTACAAATTCTCATTGAATTTTTACAACCAAAGCTCTCTATCCTCATTTATCTCCACGGCAATAAGCTCATCAAAGTTCAACTCTTCAGATTGATGAGTTGACTTTCTTTCTCACTCCAACGCCCTTTTGAGGCCTCTTGTTATTGGTCTTCTTGTTTGTGTTTCAAACTCAATCTCCTACATTTGATCAACAAAAATAATCTTCATGCCTTTACCTATGTTTTCCTCCATGCTTGACTTGAGCTTGCTTTGTAGGAGTTGATTAACTTTCAATTGAAAATTTTCATGCTGAATGAAAGTAATTTGAGTTTTGGCAATGGAGAAATCCTCTTTCAATTCTGCTATCTCTTTATCTTTTTCTTTTATGATTTCTTCAACTGATCTTACCTTCACCTACTCTGATACTCTAGCCTCTAATCGCACTGACTCACTAGGTTGATGCAAGAGAGGTTTCTCCTCTATCTGACATTGTTCAACCATGGTTCCAATTGTAAGAAAACTCTTGGCAGACTTAGGCGCAAATACTTGTCTCTTCCTTCTCTCATATGTGTGAGAAAATTTCAAAACCCTGGGAACATCTGAAGGTTGAATAGGAATACTAGAGGATCCAATATCCATTGGCTATGCTGATGATGTAATAGGCAAGACAGAAAGCACTGCTGACAATCTCTCCAAGAAGTTTCCCACGTCATGTTTATGGAGGACAAGTGATGCAACACAATGAGATTGATTAGGCCATGATGAAATAGACTAGTGTGATGATCTTCTCTTCTACTCTGAACCTTCTCAGCCATCTTAATCAAGCTCCTATACAAATAGTGTGGAAAATCAAGTGTTTTGACGGAGGTAAAATTCATCAAAAGCCTAATTTGATACCCATACAACCTAGAGAATATTCCTTTGCATGTGAAGTAATTCATTATGAACATCATTAGAGGATCATACTTGTTTCTAAGGTGTTTGAAAGGAAAAATAAATTATGGCTCCTCTCTAGCATGAGGCTTGAGGAATTTCTTATAGTTTTCAATATCTAGGTCCATACCCTTGAACCACTACTCTCTATGAGAAGGGATACCTGTAGCTGAAGAAATTAGGTTGGATGATAGGATTATGTCCATACCTGAAAGAGTGAATTTTTTCATACTATATCTTGTTGAAAATAGGCTAGACAATTGAATATGATGCCCCCCTTCCATGAGCCTTTCACAAAATGTCAAACATTGAGCTCTTTCAAAGCACCTTCTAACCAATGGTGAGGCATTAATCTCATGCATGATGAAGGGTTCTAGCCTGAGTTGGTGCCCTCCTTTGAAGCTCTTCTTGTCACTTTCCATTTTATTTGTCATTGGAATGATGAAAACCCTAGGGTGTTAATGAGATGAGTGAATGAATGGAAATCTGGAAAAACATAATGTAGGAAAGTGTGAGTTTGGTGGATAAAATGAAGGATTTTGAAGCTGAGAAAAATTATGGAAAATTTTGAGTAGGTTATGTTGTGTGTCAGATTCAATTTGTAGGTGGAATGAGAGAAAATGAATGTGAGGAAGGTGTCAAAATCCCTAAAACAAAGGAAATTTCCAATTTTGACTGTGAGAATAGCTTGTGTGATAGTAGGGTAAGTTGGTAAGATGAAGTGGGGATCAGGGGGTTAAATAAAAAGTATGAGAAAAATTGAGTGGATAGAGTAGTGTCTTAACACCACAATGAAAGTGGAATGAAGAGAAATGAGCAATTTTAGGGTGGTGAAAACCTCAAAACACAATAAATTCTCAACTTAGGCTGTGAGAATAACTAGTGAAAAAAAGTGTTTTTGGGTTAAGAGGGTGAAACAAGGGCTATGGAGCTAATTAAATTTTTTTATAAGAATGTCGTGAGGAGTATGGAACCTTATCTCCACAGTGCAAGTGGAATGAGGGAAAATGGATGGGTGTAGGATGGTCAAAAGCCTAAAACATAGTCAACCACAAGGTTTTCATTATTTTCGCTCTGGAAAATAGCTTAGAATTAGGGCTTGATTGTATTAGGCATGTTACGAATGGTAGTGTAGATTATAGGAGTGTGGTGGTGAAGCATAGGATGCATGGTTCAAGGCTTATGTGATGGGATTAGGGTTTAGTTAATGGGTAGGTGATCCAGGTGGCTCCAGAGGCACACTTAGGACAAAGAGGGCTTATAAAGGCTCAAAAATAAAAGTGGTGAGAATGCTTTCAAACTAGGATGAGACCGTATATCTCGACATCCTGATCGCAACGGTGTGAATGGTTCGTCAAAATTAGTTTGTATGTGAAAGTTAGAGCAGTTTGAAGTTTTGTTAAGGCAAGGGAAGTGGGGCCCACAACATGCCACATGGCGTACCAGTAAGCACGTGGGGCCCACATGGCAACCCCTCATTTGTTGACACATGGCACTCCTCCATTGGTCCTTAATCTGCATAAAATATAAAGACAATATATTATTAAAATATCATTAAAAAACAAAATCATCATTTAAATATTTAAAATGGTTACTAAATAACAAAATCATTTTAAATATTTAATTAACCATATAAAAAAATTGGTTTAAACAAAAATGTCAATTTAACATATGGTGCAACGAATATATTAAAAGGGCATATATATTAAATGTTATGTTTTGAATCAAAACTAATGTATATACCATATGTGTGTTAGTGTTAAATGATATAACAAACCAACACCATATATGGGTTGCATGGTATAACTAAATACCATAAACGTTGAACAGAGGCAAGTGTCAGGGTTGGGTCGGGCCGGGTCGAGCGGCCCCGCCCGCCCATAATAAAAAAAGTTAAAACTTATTTCCTGTTAAAAAAGGAGGGGCAGAATTTGATCCCCTGACCCCTCCTCCTCAAATCGTGAAACTTACCAATCCGCCAACCACCTCAGCGTTGGTAAGTCTGCCAAACTTTTATATAAAAAATCTCAATTCGTAGATGCACCCATGCAGAGGAGGAGCAGGCATGTAGTTCGAGGTAGAGTTTTTTATGCAAGTGGAACCATGAGCCAAATGCAGGGGTAGTGGAGCCATGATTGAGCCTCATTTCTAGAGGGGCCAAAATTTCCTAGTGTCTAAATTGGACAAATTTTATAAGTATTTTACACCTCTCGGCAACACAAACCTAATGGTGGTGTCATTTTTTGCAACAGAGGTCTCGATTTTTTAGCCAATTTCCAGAATGGGATGAGGGTGTTGGATTTCAGCATGTGGACAGTCGATTTCTTGCCATTCGATGCCACGTTTGCGATGGTGCTTTCAGATCCAGCGACTGAGCAACCTATTCTTCAGCCAACATTAGAGTTGAGTTATATGAAGTGTTGTTGCCATGTACTTCATTGATTATTGTTGTAGGATGCTTTATGTCATGTCAATTCCTGCAAAATTTATAATGTGGAATCCTTATGTTTATTTGTTGTTGTTGATTCCTGCTAATGTAAGACGTAGAATATTTATGTGTATTGATGCAGTATGTATTTATCATGGATGGTGATTTATGTTGTAAGATCGCTTTGTTGCCGTGATGGCGGGATACTCTTTATCACCATGTGTGAATTTTTCATGCTGATAGGAGGTTTGTGATGAGTGAGGGTTCGAGACTTTGCCACTCATGTTGAGGGATTTTACTTGTATGACAAGTCAACAACATCCATGTACATTATCACCAGCTACAACACTGAATGAAGTGGCCAACACCATCAAGACACCGAGGCCCAGAGACGTAGTCCACACTGGACAAACTCCATTATTAAACCTCTTGTGCTTTGGGTTGTATGATTGTTGACATGTTTTCCTCTTAAGTATATCTTCATGTGCACTCATTAATGCTTTGAAAAATGTGATTCTAGCACATCAGCCAAAGCAAGAGGTCTTGTTTAAAAGGGTATACAAAATTTACCCGGATCAAGTGGTATCAGAGCAGTCTTCTTGCTGATGTGAACCGCAAGCATGAACCATTGAACGTGCTGTAATTGAGGATGTCAAAGACATGTACGAGGCCATGCTTAGGATGTACAAGAGGGTGGACATGTTGTATGAAGATTATTAGAAACAAGAAGCAGATAAGTCTGAGTTGAAAAAATTTCTACAAGAGGAGAAGGAGGACAAGCAGCGATTGCATCTTAAATTGCAAGCCACAACAGAAGCATTGGAAGAATTGAAGCACAATGATAAAAGTCTTCAAACAGATCATGATGCATTAAAGACATTTATACGAGAAAAGAAGGAGGAGAAGCAACGATTGTAGCTTCAATTGCAAGCCACGACAAAGGAATTGGAAGAATTGAAGCGCAATGATCAAAGTATTCATACATATCATGATGCATTAAAGACACTTCTATGAGAAGAGAAGGAGGGAAAACAACAATTACAGCTTCAGCTACAAGCCACGATAGAGGCCTTGGAGGAAGTGAAGTGCAATGAAGGCTCATGGAAGCCCTCTTCACTTGTTTCAAAATAGGAATCTAAGGTAAACAATTGTGATCAATCTTCAGTTTCATCTTCACATGCTATTATTTCTATTGGAAATGTGGAGATCCCCATTACAGGAACTGGCATGAGACTCCTTACCAGGATGGGGTGCAAATGGGGATGAATTGGAATTCATGTCCAAGGCATAACTCAGCCATTGGAGGTTGTGCAGATACCTCGCTACGTAGGTTTGGGATACACTTAAGGAGATTTTTCAAAGGTGTCGGAAGCCTCCACGAAATTGTGGAAATCGTCGAGGAGAGAGAATGATGAGAACACTTCACCATCATCTTATGGCAGCGCATATTGCATAGAGAAATCTGAGGCAAGCTCTCATCACCATAATGAAATCAGAGGCAAACACATATTTTTGAACTCACCAAGGAAAATTATTGACGGGAACACTTCACCATCATCCCATGGAAGTGCATGTCTCAATATAAGAGTTGAGACAATCTCTCATCACCATGATCGCACTAGAGATCACCAAGAAAGGTATAATAAGTCTCGATATTCGCAAGTTCATTTTGATTATAAGCATGTTTCTAATCATGAATGTAAATCATGGCATAACAAAACTTGTCATTTTTTTGGTTTACATAACCATGTCATTGTTGAGTGTTGGAAAAGAATGGAAAAAAGAAGAAGGATGAGGCATGGAAAGCCTTCCCCACAATAGGGAAAGAAACTGGTTAGGCAAGTCTGGAGGAAGAAAACCTTTTGCAACCATTTCAACCAAAGTGGTCATCAAAGAGCCACGTGTTCGAGGCTCCATCCAAAGCAACACCTTAAGGACAAAGCATCAGTGCATGAACCAATTGAAATAATTGTTCAACAAGAAAGTGTGCCACATGGAGATGATTCAATCAATTTGATAAGTGAGAGATGGTTTTTCTAGATGTGGTAGCGTGTCATGGCCATGTTTTGTAAATCATATGATGCATTTCTTTCATGTAAAAGTGATGATGTGTTTGCCATCACTTTGAAATGCGACAATGATGTTTTTGGCCTTGTAATAGCTGGGGTATTATTGATTCCATTTTGTAAACTTGACCATCGAGTATGTGTTATAAAATCGTGGCAAGTATGGAAATTTTTGGGTCATAGTTGGTCATAATTTGAGCATGTAATTTGCAGGAGATTGTACTACAGGTTTGCAAAGGATGTAGTTGTTAGCTCATCGCTTAAGGCTCCGAAGAACAAAGGTGAAGGAGATGGAAGGGTGACCATTTTTAGGACACTTGTGGTGTAGACATAGTACACAACAGTTGCAAATTCTTGTTAATTCTTTTGGAGGACCAAAAGCTCCTCAGTGGGGAGGAATGATCTAGGTGGCTCTAGAGACACGCCCAGGACAAAGAGGGCTTATAAAAGCTCAAAAATCAAAGTTTTCATAATGCTTTAAAACTAAGACCAGAGTGTAGATCTCGTTTTCCTGATCGCAACTGTGCGATCGGTTCATCAAATCGAGTTCGTATGTGAAAGTTAGAGTAGTTTGAAGTTTTGTTAAGGCAAGTGAAGTGGGGCCCACAACATGCCACGTGGCGTCCCAATAAGCACGTGGGGCCCACATGGAAGCCCCTTGTTGACAAATGGCGCTACTCCATTGGTCCTTAATTTGCATAAAAGACAAAGACAAAATATATTATTAAAATATAATTAAAAAAAATCATTATTTAAATATATAAAATGGTTATTAAATAAAAAAATCATTTTAAATATTTAATTAAGCATATAACAAAATTGGTTAAAAAAAAATGTTAATTTAACATATGGTGCAAGGAATATATTAAATGGGCATATATATTAAATTTTATGTTTTGAAACAAAACTAACGTATATACCATATGTGTGTTAGTGTTAAATGGTATTACAAACCCACACCATATATGGGTTGCACAATATAACAAAATACCATAAACGTTGAACAGAGGCAAGTGTCAGGGTCGAGTCGGGTCGGGTCAGGCCGTGTGGAGCGGACCCGCCCGCCCACAATAACAAAAGTTAAAACTTATATCATGTTAAAAAAGGGGTGGGATTTGATCCCCCGACCACTCCTCCTCAAATCGCGTGACTTACCAATCCGTGAACTACCTCGGCGTTAGTAAGTCTACCCAACTTCTATATAAAAAAAACTCAATTCAGAGATGCGCCCATGAAGAGGAGGAGAGAGAACGCAGTTCGAGGCAGAATTATTTATGTAGGTGGAATCATGAGCCAGATGCAGGGGCAGTGGAACCATGATTGAGCCTCCTTTCTAGAGGGACCAAAATTTCCCAGTGTCCAAATTGGATAAATTTTATATAAATTCTACATCTCTCGGCAACACGAAGCTGATGGCGATGTCAGTTTCTGCAACAGAGGTCCTAATTTTTCGGCCAATTTCCAGAATGGGATGATGGTGTCGGATTTTAGCATGTGGACAATCGATTTCTTGCCATTCAACTCCGAGTTTGTGATGGTGCTTTCAAATCTAGCGACTAAGAAGCCTATTATTTAGCCAGCATTAGAGTTGAGGTATATGAAGTGTTGTTTCCATGTACTTCATTGGTGATTTTTGTAGGATGGTTTATGTCATGTCAATTCTTGCTAGATGTATAATGTGAAATCTTTATGTTTATTTGATGTTGTTGATTCCTACTGATGTAAGATGTGGAATATTTAAGTGTATTGATGAGGTATGTATTTATCATGGTTGGTGATTTATGTTGCGATATCCCTTTGTTGCCTTGACAACGAGATACTCTTCGTCACCATGTGTGAAGTTGTCATGATGATAGGTGTTTTATGATGAGTGAGGGTTCCTTGTAACAGGACGTCTCATGGAGAGAATTTTCCACTCATGTTGAGGGTTTTTCAATAGCCTCCATGTACATTATCACCAGTTACAACATTGAATGGAGTAGCCAATGCCATCGAGACACTGAGGCCCGGAGACGTAGTCCACACTGGATGAACTCTGTTATTAAACCTCTTGTGTTTTGGGCCATATGATTGTTGACATGTTTTCCTCTTAAGTATATTTGATTGTGTGTTCATTAATGCTTTGAAAAGTGTAATTCTAACACATCATCTGAAGAAAAATGTCTTGGTTAAAAGGGTATCAGAAATTTACCCAGATCAGTAGGTTAGGGTTTTTCATAATAATTTTTTTATATGTATGACAGTGAACATATGGAGAAAACATTAAATGAGCATGAAATATTTCAAAATTTTTAACATTCAATCCAAACACCAGTAAAGGATGGAGGCTTACCTTGTATAGAGGACTCACTAAAGAATGGGATCATGAGCTTTGAGTGTTGGAGGGTCATCCAAGCTGAAAACATTGGAAACTCCTACCTAACAGAAATGTAACAATGCTCTACAGAAGCGTAGCACAGTGTTACAAGAGTGTAACATTGGTTTTCATAGCACTTGCGTGGTGCCTGCACAACTCTCCAAAGGGTAACAATGTGTTGTGCAGCATCCACAGAAGCATAACACAACAACTTGAAAGTGTAATATGATGCTTCAGAATCATAACAAAGGTGATATTTGAAGGATTGCAAGTGATTTTAATGGGATTTGAATGTTATGCTTCGAAACTTAGAGACTATGGAGGGAGAATGAAGAAGAGAGTTGCTCCCACACTCATAAAAGGGTAACAATGAATAAAATGAGGGTTTCCTTTGCCTTTTTATAGACTGTGAGATGACATTTATCCTTTGAAACTTAAAAATGACTTTTTTGACCCTTTTACACTTGAAAGTGACCTTTTTCTCCTTTAGTGAGATGAGAGGAAAGAATGAACCTCTTTCATTCTTTGAAATTTGAGGTGAATTTATGAACATTTGAATGAGACAATGAGACATAGTTGACCTTCCTTTATGAGATTAATGAGACAATAAGGCTTCTTTTCTAAAACCTTTGAAATTTCACACCTTTGAACTTTCACATTGGATATGACCTTTTCAAAACAGATAAGGAGTCTTTGAAGATTTGAAATGACTCCCTTTGCATTTGATAGGGAAAGTAGGTCATGTTTGACCTCTTTTAAATCTCTTTGACAGTTAAAATGATTTTTTAGATCCTTTAATGAGACAGTGAGACAAAATTACTCTTTTTCATGAGACAGTGAGACAGGAATGAGTCACTTTGGCATTTTTGAAACTTGAACCATATGAAACAAGATAGGTGGTATTTATTTTATTTCATAAATAATCTAATTCTTTCATTAGGGTTTTATGAGTGGAATGGAGGGTTTTTGGCTTGTTTTAAGTGAAAATTTGAATATTTTTCAAAGGCAGAGATGAACCTAGACATTGACCTGTATGAAATGGAGTGACCTAACCCTAGACCTCTTAAATTATGATGATGGATGTAGAAATTGTATACAATATGCATGTATATATCCGGACTCTCCTAATCTCACACTATTTAACTTCATGCAAAATACAAAATCCTTCCACTATAATTCTTGTAGAAATTTAATCAACAATTGCAAAACACATGAAGCAATAAAAACACACATAACACAGTTGTTTAATGGGAAAGCCTGAAGCTAAAAACCCCAACTATATATTATGTATATCATGGAGATCATATGACAATATCATACAAGCATACAAAGCTTATCACAAGCTCTCAGTACAGTACAACCGTCATACACTATACAGGCCTAATCTTGCAAATCCATGCACCGATCTTTGCCACCTGCTAGCCTGCCTCCACTGCGCAATCCAAGCTGATTACAAGGACCAATTCAATGTAATCCCACTCTCATTGACTGCTTGATTATCATTGGCAACTCCAATGTATATGTAGATGCAATTCATGCATCACTATAGTCACAACAGATAGTCTATCTTGCTCTTTCACCTATCTCTCCACTGGGTCTCCATTGGATCTGACATGTGTTGGGAAAAATACTGAGAGGGGGGGGGGGTGAATCAGTATTTTTTGCATAATCAAATATTTTTACTTTTTCATTCCTTAAAACCCATACGCTACTTTCTTTCAGTAAACTAGCGTATATACGCGGATCCCCTTAATGAAACTAGCGTATACACAGAGATCTAGATCAGTCATTAAACCTTTACTTATATTATTCCATCATTCATTCATCAGGTGCTCAATAAACAGTAAACAGGTGCAGTAAGAATAGAATAAATCATCACACAAAGCATCACACATGAACACCAGGATTTTTAGGTGGAAACCCAAATCGGGAGAAAACCACCGCTGCAGTTGCTCAGCCTTCAATATTTTATTATAGAGAAAACATCTTACAATATATGTGCTGGCGCAGACTTGACCAGCACGCAGGCACCCACCTGCGCTCGTTTACCAGCCTCTCCTGGAAGGGAGCTACGACCCCCTGACTCGTTTACCAGCCTCACCTGGAAGGGAGCTACGACCCCCGATCTCGTTTACCAGCCTCACCTGGAAGGGAGCTACGACCCCCCGATCTCGTTTACCAGCCTCACCTGGAAGGGAGCTACAACCCCCTGACTGAAGGCTACAACCTTCAGCACCACCTTGGACCACGTTTCATCAATTTTCACACTGGATCCAACAACTTCAATAGAACACCACTTGCATGCCACATTTCATCATATTTTCAGACTGGACCCTTTCCATACTTTTAAGCACAAATATACATCACCAACAGATACTTATCAACACAGATCAGATAGCAGAAACACAGCAGAACAGATCAGATATTTCATACCCTTTGCTTCAGCAAACCCTAGTTTGCACACGCGCTTTTACTTCACTGATGTCGCGTATATACGCGCTTCCGTCCACACTAACCAGCGTATACCTCTGTATGTATTTTATTGCGCATACGCGCTTCCACTTCATCGAAGCCGCGTATATACGCGCTTCCTCTGCGGCGAAGTAGCGTATATATCTTCAATCATTATAGAGAAGCATACTTCTTCAGATCAGATGTTCAGTTCAGATTTACCCTTTCACTTCAGACAGATGTTCGCCTCAATTCAGATCTAAGTCTTCCATCAGCAGATCTAGTAGATACAAGTGCAATTCAGATCTAGATCCCCTTCTTCATCATTGGTGCATCATACATTCAGATTTATCATTCAAGTGTAACCCTTTCCATTCAGATATACTTCAAAGATAAGTATTCATTCAAGCTCAGACATCTTGCACCCACGCTTGTGATTTGCACAATGAATTTCTTCTCCTTATATAGGTTTACCCTTTTCAATACCATGAGCCCCTTTTTTTTAATACCATGAGCCCAAAACCACATTACATCCAATGGTATTCCTCGGCAGGGGAGGGTCAATTGGCGAAACATTGCAATACAATGGGTCGATTTAATACCATGGTGATTACCCCTAGTTTTGCACGCACAGAGCGCTTTTTCCCATACGCGACTTGGAACGTTGTTCCCCGCGTGCATACGCGACTTCCCCTAGACATATCCGCGTATTCCTTGAAACATACTCTTTTCATCATACATGAGCACATTCTGAATTCCTTTCTTCATTGCCTTCTGTACACACTGAGATACTTCATTAAGAACATATTCTAACAAGCACAACTTCACCAAGTAAGTTGTCATCATCTTCATTAAGTGGGTTGCCTTTCAAGGACAACACTCAGCATCATATTGTCAACAGACATAATATCACATCAGATTTACATCATTTACCAAGTCCATCAAGTCAAGAATAACTTCATCGGGTGGATTGCCATCAAGGACAACACATGTCAACAGTCACATGTCTTCATCTTCATTCAGTGGGTTGCCATCAAGGACAACACTTAACGCATATTTCAACAACATGCAACGCCAGTTAGCTAGCGTATTGTTCATTTGATTAATGAGTTTATAATTAGTGAATTAATTATTAGTTAATTCACACCACTCTCACTAGTGTATCAATCAGTTAGACTAGATACAACTAGCTCAACTATGTTTAGCTTAGTTAAACTGAACACAACTCCATTAACTTCCTCAATCAACTCCACCAAACTCTCTCACATGAGTTCTAACTGAAGTATCCATGCAATAACTCCACTTAACCCTTAGGAATAGCGTAATTCCTTCTGTCAGCTCCTGTGCCACATCTGTGCACTTAACTGAAGTGCTCCAAGAGAATAAGATAATGTTTATAGTTCAAATATTATTAAGAGCTAATAATATTCGACATATCTATTTTTAGACTGGCAATCTAAAAATAGATTCTGCCCAATATGTCTAAAAATAGAAGTCCATCTATTTTTCCAACTTGACCAAATATCCAAAAATATCATCCTGCAACTCATAGAATATGATCGACATGTCTAAAAATAGACATAGTCTAAAAATAGACTTTGTGCCAAAAATCACCTGTGTGGGCCCCACCTAGTTTAGGTGATTATTTTCCAACTAGGATCAAGGATGATGTTTCAGGATGCCTCCTTCACTGTTTCTTGTTGCAATCTTCAACACTCCCTCTACACAAGAAAGGACTGTCTTTGCATGCGACATGCAACTCCATGCATTCGCCCTACAACCTTTGCAAGCGCCCTGCAACTCCATGCATCTGCTCTGCAACTCTTCCGAAACTGAATAGCCTCCAAACAACTCAATCAGTATTAATGCATCTATCATCAAAGTCTTCGACTTCTGCTGGTAACAACTGCACATGTCTTCAGGAACCACTACACTATTGAACTCTGCACCCATGCACTCTGCACTTGCTGTCAACTCTGAACCGCGCTCCAGTATCCGACACTATCACTTTGATTTGCCCACATCAATCCAACTGATCATGCTACTGCTGCTCTATGGGAACCTCGTAGCCAGGTTCAATTCATGAGATCCACACCATCTCAATGAATCCTGCCCAGAAATCTCCACTTGGGATTACTCATGCATGTCGCCCCACCTCTTACCTGGTGGTATAGCTGCATGCACTCCCTCTGCCCATCTGGCACGAAATTTCTCTACATGAGTGGTTGCTCCCACTCCATGATCCTCATCTTGTGGCTGCTCCACATCCCAAGGTTTACTATTACTTGCATGCAAATCCAGCTCCCTCTTAATCTTCAATTTCATGGCTTTCTTGCACTTCCCAACAGTAGGAAGCTCTGTAGAAATCCCATCTACATCAAATCTATAAAGATTCTTCTGCATCTCCAGTTGTGGCTGCTCCACAACCTTCTGAGACTGCTTCTCACGCTGCATGTTGAGAGGCTCCCTCTCAACCACCAAGTCACTAACCTTTGATTTTATCCTCAAATATTTTCATGCATCTTGTACCTCAGTGCATGTAGATTCTTGGCACGCGCACATTGCAATTGTTCCGCCGTCGGAAAATTTTCTAACAAAAGAGCTGATTTTAAATCGACGATATCTCCCTCATCCGAGCTCCGATTCGACCCATTTTTTTTTTCAATTTGGGTATTTTTTCACAAGGAATCCAAATATTCTATTTGTTTATGAAAATATTTCATCAAAAATTTCATATATTCTCTGCAAGCTCACGCACCCAAAAAATTCATGCTCTCATTCCATGTAGAAAATCTATAACACAACTCTGATACCATGTAGAAATTATATACAATATGCATGTATATATCCAAACTCTCCTGATCTCACACTAGTGAACTGAATTTGGAAATGAATTTTACTAAATAAAACCGACTTGACTCTAACTTGACAACTGAATGAAACTTTTTTGAACTTTTTGAAAGAAAACATGAGTTGAATGTAGAAGTCTCATGGCCTTCTCCTCTGGCTTCAAACTTCTGCAACAACTTCCTTATTTTTAGGACATCAAATTTAAAATGATATGTACAATAACAATGAATTTCTTCCTCAATGATCAAGTTAGACAATGTTTAAGGAACCTAATTGGTCCTCCCAACACTTGTTGCCCTTCAATATCCTCTAGTAGAAATTCTTTGTTACCTATGAATGCAGTGATTTTGTAAGTTCCTTTCCATAGATTTTTGAACTTTCCATGCTTACTCTTGTCTTCATTCTGAGCATCCTAACGAAGAACAACATATCCAAGCTTGAAATCATCAGCTTTGGTCTTCCTATCATAAATATTTTTTATTTTCTCATGAAGCTTTGAAGTATGACTGAAGACTTCATCTCTTGACTGTTGTAGATGGATCATTTAGTTGATTCTTCATTGAATGTCATTAGGCTCACTGTCGATCTCTTGCAGAATTTTCATCATTGGTACAACTAGAGAAGTAGGGAACATTGTGTCAACACCATACACGAGCTGGAAAGGTGACATGTTGATTGATCTCTTTGTGCTAAATATATCCACCCATGTATCATTGGGGAGCTTCTTGTGCCAATTCCTCTTGTTTTCTTGTAGTATATTCTTGATTATTCACCAAAGTTTTATTTGACTATTCAGCAAGCTCGTTTCCTCGAGGATAGTATTTTGTTGAATGACCAAGCCTAATGTGATACTTGTCACAAAATTCAATCATTTTCTTGGACTTGAAGGCAACTCCATTATCAATAATGATCTTGTGTGGACAACCAAAACGAGACAGAATATTGTTCTCAAGAAATTGAATGATAACAGTGCCAATATCTTGTCTTGTGTGGATGGCTTCAAACCATTTGGTGAAATAATCTGTGGCAGTGAGTATCCATTTGTGTTGAGCTGATGATGGAGGATGGATCTCACCAATGAATTCAAGTCCCCATTGCTAGAATGGTGCTTGCACTTCAATTGGTTTTAAAGGAAAATGCAAGAGCTTAATATTTCCCTGAAATATTTGACATTCATGACAGCTCATAATTGTTTTATAAACATCAAAAAATAAATGTGGCCAATAGAAGCCCGCCCTCAAGATATTGTTAGTTTTAGTCTTCCAATAAAGATGACCACCACAATCACCTTTATGAAAATATATCATCACTTTTTAAACTTCTCCTTCAACCAAACAATTCAGGAACACTCCACCCGAATCTTTCCAATACAAGACAACATTAAGAATGCAGTACTTAAGAGCTCTTAAATTCAAATATCTAGCCTTACTACTTGGCAAGCCAGGAGGAGGATTCAAGTGTTGCAAAACATGTACTATATCAGCATACCAAGGCGATAAAGATAAAATTTAAGGTACCTCATCTAATGTTGCATCATCCTGTTTTTCATATAATGCGGCAATAAAATTGATGTCAAGGGCATAGAGATTTGAATCCGCCATAAGATTCGCTAGGACTTGTCTTTTCATCAGCTTTGTGGGCTTGATATCCAAGTCATATTCTAACATATTTGTGATCCATTTACCTCATTTCCCTTCATGATCATTCTGTGTAAGCACTTCGTTGACAACATCGTTTGGAATATATGCAATTACATGAGAATGGATAATGTAGACCCGGAAGTCCTTCAATGCTTTTACTAACGCCAAGGAATGTTTCTAAATGATGTTGTCATTCAAGTCTATGTCCGTTATGGTTATACTGAAGAAGGTGATGGGCTACTCCGTATTCTGATTTTTATTTTTCATGAGGATAACAACAAGAGTATGCTCCAAGAAAATGAAAAAAATGATAAAATCAAGTGTATAATCCGAACTAATAAGGATAGGAGCATGAGATAAAGCCAAATTAACTTGATTGAAATATTTATTCACCTCTTCAAACCATTTTACTTCACTATATTTCTTCAGCATGTCAGTAATTTTCCTAAAGTGTTTAGCAATATTGGGAACAAACCTTCTCAAAAAAATTGATTTTTCCATTGAATGACTGAATTTCCTTTTTTTTCCTAGGATAATCCAAGGTCTGAATTGCTTCAATCCTTGAAGGATCTATCCTAATTCCATCTTTTGATATGGTATGGCCTATAAATTTACCTTCCTTCATAGCGAAAAAGCTCTTCTTTGGGTTCAGCGATATGCCAAACTTTCAACATCTTTGAAAAATTATTTTTAAGTGCTGCAAGTGCTTCTCATATGTCTTGGAAAAAGTAGTGATATCATCAAGGTAAATGACCAAAAATACATCATTTTCATTGGCGAAAGCAATGTCCATTTCTCGCTGAAAAGTAGTCCCTGCATTCTTCAATTTGAAAGGAATTTTTGCATACATGAAGGTACCCCAAGGTGTTGTGAAGGTTGTCTTTTCTTGATCATATGGATGGACAAGAATCGGATTATAGCCAGAGTATCCGTCTAGCAATGAAATTCTAGAATATCCAACTACCCTTTGGAGAATATGGTCCATATTTGGTAGTGGGTAATTGTCCTTGAATGACACTTTGTTCATATTTCTGAAATCAATACACAAGTGAATATCTCATGTCTTCTTCCTCACCGGCACTAGATTAGACATCCAATTTGAAAAGCAAAGAGGCACTATGATACCAGTTGTAAATAATCTATTTACCTCCTTCTGAATAAAGGGAAGCAACTTAGGATTCATTCTTCTTAGCTTCTGGTGGAAAGGTTTCTGATCCGACTTCAAGGGAATGGTATGCTGAATTATGCTCTTATCATATACTTCCAAATCATAATATTCCCAAGTAAATACATCAGAAAACTGAGACATAAGCGTTGCATATTTACCTTTCATTTCTGCACTCAAATATTTTGGAATTTTTACCATCTTTGGCTTTTATACAGTGCCAAGATTGAGATCTTCTACTCCCACTTCTGTCGGTAACATGGTCAGTTTGCGTGCAACATTGTCTTGATTACAAATCTCTTCCAAAGGTGCAAAACCTCTTGGAATAGAGTTATCTTTAAGCTGAAGCACTTGCATCTTTACTGCATGGATTTCTTGGTCATCTTCATAGCACTGGTTATCCATTTGATAATTCACGAATTCCTCTTCTGTCTACAAAAATTTTCTGATCTGTTATCATCTTGAAACACCTGCTAATACTGAACATTCTCTGGGATAACAGGGAAATGTTTTACATTTATCTCATACTTCTTATTAGGATATAATGGAATTTTGAACATGCTGGCCGAAGTAGCAAGAGAATCAACAATAGCATTATTGTCCCTTGGGATCAATGATAAAGTGTACTCAGAGAATGTATTAAGGATGTCTAACACTACATTTCGATAAGCTCACATCCTTGAATGATTGGCTTGGTATTCCCATTTGAATTTCTTTATTACTAAATCGGAGTCGCCATATACATAAATATTCTTTGCACCCATCTTCTTGAAATTTTTCAGATCGACTATCAAAGCCTCATACTCAGCTTCATTATTTGAGAATTGGAAATCCAGCTTGTAGGAGGACATTCAAACATTGGGAGGGATGTTAAATGAATGATTTAAAAGGTTGTGAATCCAACTCCAATACTAGCCCCTTCTTTGCCCAAAGCTCCATCGAAGTCCATAGTCCACACACTACTTTCCTCATCAGGAAACTGAAAATTGGATGGTTGATCTTTGCTTGCTGCTTGAGAGACTTATGTTGTACCAAAATATTCTTTTTCTTTCACTGTTTCATCAATTTTTTGAGGTGATGCATGCAGTTCCAAACCATTTAGCATTTTTTACAAATTTATTCATTTTCCAATTCTAAATCTGAATTTGAAAATTCAGATTTTTCTGCTTTTTCTTCAATCAAAACTTCGGAAGGTGTTGAACATTCAACATTGAACAATATAAAGGACTCTAAATCTATATGAACAACATGTATAGGGTGTTTGTTTTGATTTTATCAATTGTTTATCATGTACTTCATCTTACTTTCTCGGTATATTTTCCTAAGTTGTCCAAAGACGAGAATGGTAGCATATGAAAAATCAAGTTGTAAGGTACCTCTAAGCTTCACTCCCCATGACCAAGAAAGTAGAATTCCATATCTGGGAGGGATATCAGCCACAAAAACATCCATAAGGACATTCTTGGCTGGGATTTTCTCTCATGACACCACTACGTCCTTGATGAGGCCAAGACATTTCAGCCTCCTTGAATCAAATGAGTAAAGATCATGATATGGTATTGTGATGTCCAGTGCTAATCTGTCCATAATGTCCTTGGGCATGAGGTTGTGAGAGGCTCCAGAATCAAGCATGGAGTTATGGGGGATAAATTCATGGATTTTGAGGCTTAGATAAAACGAAGAGACTTCACTATCTTCTAGATCGCTATCAACAACAAGACCAAAAATAAGCTCAGGGTGATCATCACTCACATTAACCATGTCAAAAATTTGATCAAGTCTAAGAAACTTAGCAACTTGAACTTTGTATTCATCATTCTTAACTATTTCAGTTAGAGGAATGGAGACTTTCAATTTGACAATTCATTTTCAAGAGAAAAAAGAGCAGAATGTTTTTCTACCTCTTTCAAGGGTGCATCTTCCTTCTCGGGTTGATCTTGGTGTGAAGAGTCTTTCTTATGTCCTCCTTATTGGAATTATTTATCTTTTCTTTGAAAATTTGAATAAGATTCATTTATTTTATCATGATTAGGAACAATAGGTCCCTTGTCTTTACTTTGCTTTGGGGCAGCAACTTTTTTGTGATGAGCATCTACTTGAGTGTTCTGTTTTTTGTGATTGGAGGTTATAGGAACATTCCTATTCCTCAAACCATATTATCTCTGCACTTCAGAAAGATAATTCTTTTATCCCCTCTAATAATAATTTGTGCGCATTGATAACATGTCATCATTTTACAAGACAAATTGTTGACCATCCGGTGCACAAATTTCTACAAAAATTTGATCTTATTCAGTGAAGAAAATAGGTTGTTGATTTTCCTCAAATAAATGCTTCTTGCTAAAAATTTATTCTTCCTCATATTCATCAGGGCCTTCACTATAATTCTGCTAAAATTGAGTGTGAATTTGTTGCTGACTTTATGGATCCTGGCCCCTTTGTTCCCTTTGCTCAATCCTGTATTGAGGCTGCTGATTTTGACCCCTGAAATTGGGATTTATAATAGAGGGTTTAGCTTGTCAATCATAGATGGACATTTTATCCACTATCTTCTCCATGGTCTTGATCAAGGTATCTAATTTTTCTTCTGATGAAGTGGAATTTTCTTCTTTGATAGTGACTCTTTTTTCCGTCTTGATTTTAGACTTCTTGATGATCAAATTGGCTTCCACGCTCACTGTGTTTCTCTGCATTTATTCAAGAGTTTATGGGCTTCTTTCCCTCAATTTATAGGCCATTTCGTGATCAAAACCATCAGGATAATGAAGTAAAGCAAGGCCCGGAGGAGGATTAATATTCTCAGGAATTGAATCAAATATTTTATTGAATCTAGCTATAAAGTCTTGGACAAACTCATTGGGATTCCTTTTCAAGGCATTATGCTCATCTAAAATCTGCAATGGATTTGTATTCTCTTCCCATTTCACAATAAACAAATCAATAATTTTTTGTGAAGTACCTATTGAACCAGTTGTGAGAGAGCGAAACCATTTCTTTACCTCTCTAGAGAAACTTTGTGTAATGATGCCCATCTTGGCATCGTGATTCTCTATCTCTTCAAGATCTATGAACTCAATCACTTTGGAAACATGTTGATAAGTTGTAACATTTGATGTTCCATTGAAAAGAGGAAGCCTCTAGACATAGTTTTGAGGGAGTGGAGTGAGCTGAAGTGGTAGGATCAATGGAGAAATGTGGCCATGAATAATGGAGGAGGTGGTGGAGGCGTTGATGAGTGAAACTTGCAGAGTTAATAACAGAATGAAAGGAGGGGTTGATGATGTAGCTGTATGAGAAGGTGTAATGACATGTGAAGCAAAATCCTGCTGCTGATATTGGAAATAAGCCTTCTCTGAAGTTTCTTAAAATTTTTCCACCAAGCCTTTGAGTTTATGAAAATTAGACCAGACTTCACTATCGACTTCAGAATGAAAAGACTTAGAAAAAGGTCTAATGGCCTCGAAATCGAAAGGGTCAAAGGTGGCTTCTGAAAGAATATTTTTAGGCTTAGTTCTAAACAAAGATGTTTCAGATTTTGAACTATAGAAAAAAATCTTCTAGAACAAATCTTGTAGGCAGAGAATTTGATTCGACAAGTCGATGAATGACTCTTCCAGCCTTATGACACTTGGTTTTATGTTTTCTAAAAATACTCTCACGGTCATACACAATTTATGAGGTATTTGGGTCTGGATTTGACCTAGCATGTCTTTTAGGAGCCAACTTAAGATAGGAATTTTGGACTTTGGCTCAAATTTAAGAATTCAACATGTTTTGAATGCTAGATCTTGTCACCTACAAGTCTAAATTTTATATTATTAAAGAAATATTCCCAGGAAATGTTTAGAAATCGATCCCCGACAACTGTGTTAAGAATTTTATCACTCTCCCCAACTTCCCAAGGCTTACAAAAGGATTAGAGAAAGGTAACCACAGACCAAACTTTAGGTCGGGTAGATAGCCCTACCCGAACTAGAGAGGGCTCTATCTTTGTCACTTTTGCATTCAAATGAGTGGTTGAGTATCTAATGATCTTGGGATAGGTATATAAGCTCAATAAATAGAGTTTGTTTGATGTTTTGAATGCTAGATAGAAAATTTAGTGAGTGGACTGTGTACAAGGTTTTTAGGTCTGAACTTCAAGGTGACCCTGCAGAGAATATGTGAGGCAAGATAGATAGTTTGAAATAATTTTAGCAATTCATCGAGTATAGGATGAAATGGAGGAGATTTTGAATGAGCACTGAGGTGAATTCATTCAGTTTAGAAGCAAATAAATATAATATGGAGAATATTCTCTAAAACAGAGCATGCATAAACATGATTTATGCTCTCAAAATTACAAGATAAACATATATGAAGAAGAATACATGGTATTAAGCATAAAATAATAAACATAAATGCAAAAAATAGATGCTACAAAGAATACCACAATTATCTCAACACAATTCTTGCAAATATGTCTCTGATTTCATTCCAAACGATCATTACAAGAGCTCCATTGCAATATGAGACTATCCAACCCCACAAAAGACTAAAAAGAGTCTACTTATATAAAATATAGACTATGACACCTCATCAAGTCGAAATACCATCCAAAATGGATCATAAATGCAAAATATGTGTCATTTCCTAGTTTCTAGGGAGCTTAGAAACCATTCCTTGAATTTTAGCAATAAACTAGGAGTGTTTGTACCTTACATTAATTACATATTCCATCATGATAGGAAGCCAAAACCAACCCAATAACTCTAATGAAAACTCATAGGAAAGAATTTACTCGAATTTTTAACCATTTTTTCACTTCACAAGTGTCCTGAGGAATCCAATGCTGATTTGTGACATTTCTGATAGAAGAGTAAAAAAAATTTGTATAAGCATAACAAAACTTTGGAGGCAATTTTTAGGAACTTTTCGAAGTGAAAAACCACTTTTGTAAGAATGGCCAACTACCCTTTGTGTCTAGTTTCCAGAACATCTTTCATTTTGTAAAATGGACCATGGGAATGCCTTCAAAATTCTATTCTCCCAAGGTCACTCAAAAGTGTAAGAGAGGGTCCAAAAAAGAGGTAGAAACATGAAAAATTAGTGGTTTTTGTGCTTTTTCTCCAGAATTACAGCTTGTCCTACCATGAAGTTTCCTAATCTATGATGTAATCATCAAAATGCATCCATCCATGTAAATAAATCACCATTTGGATGCCTGCAAAATAAAAGTAACAAAATTATGTTACCATTATGCAATGGGAAATTTCTAGAATTCTACAAAAAATCATATAGAATACCAAAATTGTTCAAAAGTTCTCAAAATTGGTTCTATGGAACTTGTGAGATATGGGCTACATATCTAAAAAAGATTCGTCCAAAAATTCCAAGCTATCCTTCTCCTTGAGCTTCATTTGCGCCTCTTTAAGCCTTTTCTTCACTTGTTTCAGCCTTATTTGAGAAATGGTGTTCCTTGTACGATAGTTGTTTGCCATGTGTCTTTGCAGCTTGTTATCCCTTTTTTCCTTCTTCGAAAGCTTCTCCAAATTCTCATTGACTCCTTACAACCAAAGCTCTTTGTCCTCATTGATCTCCATGGCAATAAGATCATCAAAGGTCAATCTTCAGATTGATGAGCTCACTGTCTTTCTCGCTCCAACACCCTTTTGAGGCCTCTTGTTCTTGGTCTTCTTGTTTGTGTTTCAAACTCCATCTCATAAATTTGGTCAAAAAAAAAAATCTTCTTCCCTTTACCTCTGTTTTCTTCCATGTCTGACTTGAGATTTCTTTGTAGGAGTTGATTAACTTTCAATTGAAAATTTTCATGTTGAAGGAAAGTAATTTGATTTTTCGCAATGGAGAAAGCCTCTTCCAATTCTGCTATTTCTTTATCTTTCTCTTTGATTATTTCTTCAATTGATCTGATACTTCAATCTCTAATGGCACTGACTCAATATGTCGATGCAAGAGAGGCTGCTCCTCTATCTGACATTTTTCAACCATGGTGCCAAATGTAAGAAAACTCTTGGCAGACTTAGGCACAAATACTTTCTTCCCTCTCTCATATGTGTGAGAAAAGTTCACAACTTTAGGAACATCTGAAGGCTAATTAGGCATGCTAGAGGAGCCAATATCCATTGGTTGTGTTGATGATGTAATATTCAAGACAGAAATTGTTGCTCACAATCTCTCCAAGAAGTTTTCCCATGATGAAAAGCAATGAAACACAATGAGCTTGATTAGGCCATGATAAAATAGACTAGTGTGATGATCTTATCTTCTACTCTGAACCTTCTCAGCCATCTTAATCAATCTCCTATACAAATAGTGTGGAAAATCAAGTGTTTTGACAAAGGAAAAATGCATCAAAATCCTAATGTGATACTTGTTAACACCAGTTAACAAGCAATGAAACACAATGAGCTTGATTAGGCCATGATAAATAGACTAGTGTGGTGATCTTCTCTTCTACTCTGAACCTTTTCAGCCATCTTAATCAATCTCCTATACAAATAGTGTGGAAAATCAAGTGTTTTGACAAAGTAAAAATGCATCAAAATCCTAATGTGATACCTGTTAACACTCCACCATATTCCCAAGGCTTAAGAGGGAATCCCAACAGAGGTAACCACAGACCAAGATTTTGACTTGATAGTATCCCTATCAAGTCGGAGAGGGATCTCTCCAAAAGGGTCACATCCAATAGGGTTGGAGCAATTAGGGTTTTTAGGCTAGATATTGAGTGCAGGGGTTTTTTTGATTTGATTTGTTGGGTTATCATTGGATGAAGAAATTAGGTCAAGGGAGCTAGGTCAGTGTAAATGAGATAGAGTTGTAGGGTTCAATGCGACAAGGTAGGAAAAAGATTTATCACTTAAAAGATGATTTTGATGGAATGGTTTTGAGACTAAAAATAATATAGGAAGAGCATGGAAGATGTATTCTTCTTATACAGATGAAAATGGACAAACTATGATCAATTCCCCAAAACAGAGCATGTGCAAGCATGAGTTCTGATTATCAAAGTTGAAAGAGATCATACCATAGAAATGAAGTGAACATGAATAAAATACATTCTAACATATGAAACTGAAGAAAAAACAATGATAGACATCAATACCACAAGTATCCCAGAAAATAGCCGCAACTCCTCTTTATTAGCTGGCCAAACTAGGTACGAAAGTTCCTTGATCAATAAGAAAACATACAAACTGATTCCAACCCTTGTTTAGTGTGAAGAAAGGGGATAAATAGAAATCAAAAAAATCTTCACTCATCCTCAAGGGTCGATTCCATGAGGTGAGGAAGAGATCCACAAAATACTAAACTGCAAACTGAACTGTAGGATGGTCCAAGTGACTCACTCCTCATTACATTCAACTAATTCATTATGACTCAATGATGACTTTTACCCGATGAATCTACCCTAGGTAACTAATATCAAACATAATTACATTTACTATCATTAATTACATGAGTAGAAACATTATTTGCTGAAGAAAAGTCAAAATTTTAGAGTAACTTGGAAAAAATCAGCAAATTTGTCATTTGTGCCCTCCACTATGCATTTGCGCCCTCTTAGTGTCATTTGTGCCCTTTGTGTTCAAGGCCACTTTTGGCTAACCTATAGGTGTCCAAATCAGGCCCAAGATGACTTGTTATAAAGCCTTGCATGTCCTCTTTCTGAATACGCCTCAAGTTCTAAAAATGGAGGTGATTTTCCCCTTTAAAAAGTCATTCTCCCAATACTGCTATTTGCGCAGCGCCTAGGTCAAAAAAGGGGTAGAAAGGTGATTTTTTAATGTTTTTTTGAGCTTTTCACCTATAAAAAATGAAAATCAAGGCTGGAAAAATGGTTTTATGGGATGAATTGGTTATTAGGAATCCAATGGTGCCTTCCTTCTCCTTAAAAATTGTGCCAATTATTTGCATAGCGCCTAGGGCGCTGTGCAAATGCCTAATATTCTGCTAATTGTCTGTCTCAAAAAATATAGAGATTTCCACATTTTGAAAAAAAGTATAAAATGACTCATTTTTTTTGGAATGGCTGATGATGATGTGCCTAAGCTTGGATGGAAGCCTCAGTAAGGATGTCCAACTTCTTTTTCTCCTTCATGGTCAAATCTTCAATTTTGGCATTGGCTCTTCTGATCTTCGCCAATGAAATTTTCTCCGTGCATGATGTTTGACTTTCCTCCTCAACAAGTCATTATTCTCATTTTCCTTTTCTAGCAGCTTCCCTAAGTGTTGATTAGATCTATCAAGCCATGGCTCCTTGTTCTTATTGATCTCTATAGCAAGCTTCTCATTTAGAGTTAGCTGATCAGCAAGCTCAAATTCCCTTTGCCTCTCTAGAGCTAGAGCTATCTTCAACCCTCTAGTTCTAGGTCTTTGTCTTGGTACATGTTCATCTTCATCATCAAGTAAGCCATACTTCTCCAGTGTTTCATCTAGCATGGATTTGGCCTTTTGAGCCTCCCTTTGGGCATTGAAATACTTAACCCCATTAATTACTTGTTTGGTTTTCAATTGTTCATTTTCTTTCTCAAGGAAGTGCACAACATATCTAGCCCTATCAAGATTAGTCTAAAGCTCATTAATCTTGACATCCTTACCTTTGATGACTGCATTACTGAATTTTTCATTATCATCCTCATCTAGGTCAACCAGCTAAAATTCCTGCTATGGTTCATGAGTGTCCTCCTCATCATGAATGATTTGCTCAATGACCTTCTCTTTACCTTTGTCCACCTATTGTGTTGATGTAGAAGGCATGGCCCCTTCCACTCCAAGTGAAGCAAACACATGCCTATAGCCTCTCTGGTAGGTTTTTGGCAATGGCTCAACCTCAACCATACTAGCCCATTTTGACTCAATGTCCTCAATCCTTCTAGGTGGCCCAAAATCATGATGAGATGGAGATGAAGGATCATGATGAGATAGAGATGAAGGAGGTGAAGGGGATTGATTTGATGATGATGAGTGAGTCATGGGATGAGATGATGAAGGGAAATTATGTGCATGCTAAATGGATGGCTCAATGAAAATATCATTGGATATGAAGGCGATACATGCAATGTTCAGTTGATTGAGATGGTGGAGGACTATGATTTTTATGAGGGAATGATGGAATATGCTTCTCATTTCCTATTCATATTCATTTTTCTGGGAAATGTATGCCATATTATCTATAATCTGGAAAATATAATAAGGTATGTTAATCATCCTTACCCTAGTGAAATGCATCAAGAGCCGGATGTGATAGGAATGGAGCCTTGAAAATCTGCCTTCACATGAAAAATATTTCATGATAATCTTCATCATTGGTGCATATCTATCCAAGAGGTGTTGTTACACAATAATTTTTCACTGTCCCTGCAATCCCCCATCCCGCACATTGGAGGGCATTTTCCGTGACTTGTGAGCAGTGACATGACCTGAAACCACTTTCATGGCATCCCCCTTGACAAGGAAAATCATTCCTCTGAAGACAGTTTCCTATGAAAAACCCTAAAAATAGACCTTTTGGCCTTGGCGCGACCAGCCAGTTCAACCCTCGTGCCAATGGGAGAAATACACCAAGGAGGGCATGCCAACTGGCGCTCTGTCCCAGTGTATTGCTCAAGCTTAATAAGGATTGTTTTTACAAATAAATGGCAGAAGTTTGATTCCAACCAACTCCTGAACGAGTCTCTAAAATGAGTTGGGAGGTTTTGGCTTCGGATCTCCATGTAGGGGAAGTGGTTTTCCACCTATCATGGAAGCTTCCTTGAGGATAGGGCCAATCCCACCATTGTAGGGATCCCAACTCCCCTTCCACCATCTATATAAGCTTGCCATTTTCCCTTAGCAAGCTAGTAGTGATAGTAGTATTAGTAGCCTTAATGGTCATAGAACTAAGAGCTGAACCTATAGCAAGAAAACTATCGCCAGATAGCCTTTGAGAGCCAAGCCAAAGAGAGAGAGCTTTGTCCAATTTCCGACGAGCTTCATTGATATGTGCTCCACTGTCGACCCCGCTGAAGGAAGATCTAGCGTCAGAGCCTTGGGTTGTATCTTTCTTTGTTATGATTAATGATAAATGACTTTGATTATGGTTTCATTCATGTGTCTTTGTTTTTGATGCAATGAATTACATCCTCTCTGACTGATGTATGGTTACAAGATATAGATTCTATGCTGTGTATCGTTGCGTTTCTTCGCATGTGTGCAGGTGTTCGGACATGTTAAGTAGAAGGATCGTGATCTGCCAAAGCGGAGGATGGGAAGCGTCATCCTTTCTTCAATGACCACTGTGTAGGACCTGAGGTAGACTACTTATCGCATCTTTGTCTTTTTGTAACTAGGAACCAACATGATTGCGTGACTTGATTGTTGCTAGACCCGATATGGGCTAGTAGGGATTGCCTATGTCCGCAGAGGGGATTTACCTCTTCAACAAACTGGTGACTCCATTGGGGACTTGATTGGAGTTTGTCTTATCTCTTTCGATTGATTTTGGCTTCTGTCTACTTGATTTTCTCTTCTAGTCTGTCTCTTTCTGGTGTAGGACCCCTGTTCAGCCCCAGAGGATCAAATCTAACCTCTGATTTTCCAAAATTTTCATCTTTTCATGGTTGGCTTGATTGGTGCAGTTTCCACCCTGAGAGTCGCACCCATTGGCTCAAGTTTCCAGTTCATCACTCGCGCCATCCCCTGTCTGGCACTGATTACAGCCAGATAGTCGTGCCATTTCCTATAGGTGCTAGGGTTTTCCCTTGTTCGGGAGTTTTTGGTCAGTACTTTTGCTTCTGGGTTATTTTTAGATTTTGCTTGAAGTGGTGAGTCTGGCCTTGGTTGGGAGAATTTTTTTTTTTTTTTTCATTTTCAATGAGCATGTCGTGCCAGTTGGTGCTAGTTTCACCCACAAAAGTCATGCCAATTTCAGGGTGTGTGAAAATTGAGTTTTTTTTTCCCTAAATCCTTCACCAGTGTGTCTTTCCCTTCCGGGCTTTTCTCTGTATGAGCGTAGATTACATTGCTCATTGCTCAGCTGAAATGTCTTCTTTCCATGATTGCTTGATGTAAAAGGGAATGAATGCCTTGTTTTGAACTCATGCTTTGGAAGTCCTTTTTGTGCTTGACCTCATATGTCTTGTAGCCTTTTGAGGAATTTCGTTACAAAGTGTTTAAAACAACGATTGCATTCTTAGTGTTTGTTTGCATCCCTTTTGCATTCATCCTTCATTAAGAAGATTTGCGTTCATTTAGTTTTTGTCTTAGAGTTTTCTTTTCATTAAAATGCATTAGATCACATTGCATTGAAAATAATTTTTTGAGATCCATCATTGAACTTAGATTATATTGTTTAATGATTGAAAACTAAAAATCGCTTTGAGTGCATTCTCTTTCATTAAAAGAGTGCATTAAGTATATTCTCGTTTCGTCGAAAAATGCATTGAGTGCATTCTTACCATTTGAAAAGAAAAAGAAATTGTGCATAGATTACAATTGGATAGTTTTCAGAAACGAGGATTTTGCATAGATTACATTGCATAATTCACATCGTTGGATGTTTAGATTACTTTTGGATAGTGAAAGTCATCTAGTTTGGAAAAGTTTCATTTTTAGTATTGTTGTTTGTTGTATAATTGTTTGAAGCTCTTCCCTTAAATAGATAACATTCATTGAATTGAAAGATTTCTTTTCTCATATAACCGCATATAGGAGATTGTCAGATGACATGTGGTAGGGCCTGAAATTGAAACATAAATTGAAGATCAACCATAAAATTTATTCAATCAACCTAAGGAAGCATTGAAACTTAACGCTCACATTTTAGAGGTCTAGGCTAGTGACATGTTCCAGCATCGTTAAACCTAGTAGCTGTCGTTCGCCATTTGGCTTTAGACAGCGCTAGTATGGACTTGTGCTCCTTGTACCGTCAAGTATATAAAGGGAGACCCCATTAGGTTGCTATCCTTTATCTGTAGGAAGCCGAGTCTACCGCCTTTTACCTGTGATACACCGGACACAGCATTCGGGGAGATTACCTACACGTACGTCAAGTCCTTGGTTGATTTCTCTTTCATTTTTTAACCAAGGTGTATATGGCAATTCACGGATATCTGGTACACCCATTTTCCTAGATTACCAAAGCAGTCATTTCGATCTTTAATGACTCCTTAAATTTGAAAATATCATCAAGCGCTTGTCCTTTCACACTTGTTTCCAAACTGAAAGAGATAGAGTCATATTTTACTCGTTTCTTGACTCTTAAAATATGAAACGGTAGAGTTTTGTTTCGATGTTTTGAAAATTAACTACCCACGAAATATTCCTGGTTAAAGTTAGTTTCCTTAGGGTGTTGTTTTGAGTTGTTTCTAATGGCAACTTTTCTAGAGTTCACCAATCAAGGAATCCCCTCCGATGGGAATCCTGGTCATTTTCCTCCTTTTGGGAATGTTGGTGCTCCTTATATGGCAACGTTGTCCCTTCCTGGGTTAACTGTTGGGTTACCTGTTTGGTTGTTTTAAACCTCTGTGGTCCTGAATGTCCCGGCTACTGATCAATCAGTTCCTCCGTCCGAACAACATCATGTTGATTCCAAGGTGGACCTATCCCTTTCTTCGCCTGTTTCTTCATCCTCATCTTCTACTTCGCCTGGTGAAATTTTGGATTCAAGTAACCAGGTGGCTAAGAAGAAGAAGAAGAAGAAAAATAAGAAGAAGTCCGATAAGAGAGAGGCTAAGGCTGAGGCTACTACTTCTAAAACATCCGCTCATGATAAAAATTCCAACCCTCCACGGAAATTCAAGATCCCTTGCATGTTGTGCACAGGAGACCATCTTCTTTGAGACTGCCCTAGCATTCCCAAGGTGCTCGAAGATGGTCCAATGGTTGCCTGCCGTTGCCTTTGGCTTCTGGGATTCAAGTTGGGGGCACGTCTTCAACTGGTGCTAGTAAGGCTCCTAAGAAGCAGGGTAAGATTACCAATCCCTGTAAGTTGTGTGAAGGGCACCATGCCATTCACTTTTGTCCGTATATGGATGAAGCCAAGCGAGTTTTGGACAACTCGACTATTTCTGTGCCATGCCTTCCAGCTAGTTACAAACAAATTTCTTTGAGACCTCCACCAGCTGATCCTACGATTGGTCAAGAGTCATCCTTGGTCGATCCATCTCCCTCAGAAATTCAAATTCAAGAATCCATCCCTGACCAAACATTGGTCATGGGATCAGTTGAATTGGCCCCGTCTAAGGTGCACCAGGTATTTTCCGTCGAGAGTGGATCTCACATCCCTCAGGTTCTTCTTGTTTCTTCAGATTCCTCAGACTTTGAAAAAGATTCTCCTGTCCCTATACCTCAAGAAGCTGCTCCTCCGCCTCCCATGATGGAGGTCCTAGAGGATACCCCTCCTGCCTTTGAGATGGAGGTCATGGAGGATGCTCCTTATTCTCTTGTAACACCAGAGGAAGACCATCTTGGTTCGATGGTAGCCCCTCCAAGTAGTTTGGTCGCTTCCTTTGATTGGAGTCAATTTGCAGGATACCACCTTCCATATTATGTGCCCTTTGAGATCACGGTACAGGCCTCCCATCTGGTCGTACCCAACACTATTATAGATGAAGGCGCGTCTATTAGTGTTCTATCCTCAACTACTTAGCAAGCTTTCGGTTCGCCGCTGCTTGTGCCTATTACACAGAATTTTTTGGCGTTTAACAGAAGAAATAGTCAACCATTAGGGATCATTCCAAAGTTTCTTGTTACTCCCCATGCGACTCCGCTGGGGACTTGATTGGAGTTTGTCTTGTCTCTTTCGATTGCTTTTGGCTTCTATATGCTTGATTTTCTCTTCTGGTCTATCTCCTTCTAGTGTAAAACCTCCGTTCAGCCCCAGAGGATCAGATATGACCTCTTCTTTTCTGAAATTTTCATCTTTTCATGGTTGGCTTGAATGGCGCGGTTTCCACCCTGACAGTCACGCCCATTGGAGCAAGTTTCCAGTTCATCACCCACGCCATCCCCTGTCTGGCGCTGATTACAACCAGAAAATCGTGCCATTTCTTGTAGGTGCTAGGGTTTTCCCTTGTTCGGGAGTTTTTGGTTAGTACTTTTACTTCTGGGTTATTTTTAGATTTTTCTTGAAGTGGTGAGTCTAGCCTTGGTTGGGAGAAATTCCTTTTTTTTTTCATTTTCAAGCATTGGCGCTTGTTGTCAATTATCAACCCGCTCCAATTGGCCATTGGTGCTAGTTTTCAGTGAGCATGTCGCGCCAGTTGGCGCTAGTTTCACCCACAAAAGTCGTGCCAATTTCAGGGTGTGTGAAAATTGAAGTTTTTTTTCCCTAAATCCTTCACTAGTGTGTCTTTCCCTTCCAGGCTTTTCTCTTTATGAACATAGATTACATTGCTCATTTTTCAGCTGAAATGTATTCTTTCCATGATTGCTTGATGTAAAAGGGAATGAATTCCTTGTTTTGAACTCATTCTTTGGAAGTCCTTTTTGTGCTTGACCTCATATGTCTTGTAGCCTTTTGAGGAATTTAATTACAAAGTGTTTAAAACAACGATTGCATTCTTAGTGTTTGTTTGCATCCCTTTTGCATTCATCCTTTCATTAAGGAGATTTGCGTTCATTTAGTTTTCGTCTCATAGTTTGCTTTTCGTTAAAATGCATTAGATCACATTGCATTGAAAAGTATTTTTTGAGATCCATCATTGAACTTAGGTTACATTGTTTAATGATTGAAAGCTAAAAATCGAATTGAGTGCATTCTCTTCCATTAAAAGCATGCATTAAGTAGATTCTCATTTCATCGAAAAATGCATTGAGTGCATTCTTATCATTTGAAAAGAAAAAGGAAATTGTGCATAGATTACAATTGCATAGTTTTCAAAAAGAGGATTCCACATAGATTACATTGCATTATTCACATCATTGAATGTTTTAGATTAATTTTGGATAGTGAAAGTCATCTAGTTTGGAAAAATTTCGTTTGCAGTGTTGTTGTTTGTTGCATCATTGTTTGAAGCTCTTCCCTTAACTAGATAGCATTCATCGAATTGAAATATTTCTTTCGTCATATAGCTGCATATAGGAGATTGTCAGATGACATGCGGCAGGGCTTTGAAATTGAAACATAATTGAAGATCAACTCTAACATTTATTCAATTTACCTTAAGGCAACATTGAAACATTAATGAAATATCTAGAGGTCTAGGCTAGTGACGTGTTCTGGCGTCGTTAAACCTAGTAGTTGTCATTCACCTCTTGGCTTTAGACAGCACTAGTATGGACTTGTGCTCCTCGTACCGTCGCATATATAAAGGGAGACCCCACTAGGTTGCTATCCTTTATCCGTAGGAAGCCGAGTCTGCCGCCTTATACTCGTGATACACTAGACACAACATTCGGGGAGATTTCCTACATGTACGTCAAGTCCTTGGTTGATTTCTCTTTCATTTTTTAACCAAGGTGTATATTGCAGTTCACGGATATTTGGTACACCCTTTTGCCTAGATTTCAGAGTAGTCATTTCGATCTTTACTGACTCCTTAAATTTGAAAAGATCATCAAGCGCTTGTCCTTTCACGCTTGTTTCCAAACTGAAAGAGATAGAGTCATCTTTTACTCATTTCTTGACTCTTAAAATACGAAAACGATAGAGTTTTGTTTTGATGTTTTGAAAATTAACTACCCACAAAATATTCCTGGTTAAAGTTAGTTTCCTTAGGGTGTTGTTTTGAGTTGTTTATAATGGAAACTTTTCCAGAGTTCACCAATCAAGGAATCCCCTCTGATGGGAATCCTAGTCATTTTCCTCCTTTTGGGAATGTTGGTGCTCCTTATATGGCAACGTTGTCCCTTCCTGGGTTAGCTGTTGGTTTGCCTGTTTGGTTGTTTTCAACCTCTGTGGTCCTGAATGCATCAATCTATGTTCAACCATCTCCTCCACCTGAACAACATCATGTCGATTCTAAAGTGGACCCATCCCCTTCTTCGCCTATTTCTTCGTCCTCCTCTTCTACTTCGCCTGGTGAAAGTTTGGATTCTAGTAACTAGGTGATTAAGAAGAAGAAGAAGAAGATGAAGAAGAAGAAGTCAGATAAAGGAGAGGCTAGCTCTGTGATAGTGGGGATACCCGCCAAACCCACATTCCCAGTTCAAATTATTTCAACCTCAATCTGTGTGTGTAATGTATCCAAAATTTCAATTCCAAAAGATGTGCGCCATCCTACAATATCACAACACCCAGTTCCTGTCTATTCATTCAATAAGGGCCTTCTTAATCCTCTCAACAATTCATTCATCAAATTCATAGAATTTGATTAATGAATACCTTTACAACCTTCATAGGCCTAAAAGGTAGCCCTTATATCTCCCAATATAACAAGTCCTTTGTCAAAATGGAACCAACGCACTCAACCATCCACAATTCTGGCAACTCAACAGGTTCTTGTTTCTGGGACTGGCAATTAAATAAATCTCCAAGCCAAGGTCTCGCAGTCTCACTACTTAATTCATTCTTTCTTATTTACTTATCGATTTCATGGAAATTGATAGGTGAATACTTTAGACGAATCTTATATTGAACCCAAATAGTAAGGCTCCCATATTAAAACCTCGGTCTTTTAACTACGTGCCTGAATCACAATCCGTATGGCCCCCACTTCGCAAATTCAAACATTATACGCATGCTACAATATATCAATGTGTATATTTCAGCCTTCTCCAAAGTCATTGGAAGAATTAAACAACCAACGGCACCGGACATACTTATATTAAAACCCCGCAACCCTTAGTTTAAAAGGTTCCAATTGATATAATTTATAACTGGGCCCCAGCACTGACGGGCCTTCCACATCCGACGGCTGTTATCACGTCGCCTCACTCCAATTAATCCAACAGATATCGCACGGGCTACTTACGCGAACAATAATGCGCGATGGCGCGCAGTGGAAGGCGGTTTTTCAACCTCACCCTATGCCACGTGTCGAGCTTTCTATGGAATCGCTCGCAACTCTTCAAATACCGCTTGTCGACGATAGGTGGTGCGATGAAACCCACCGTTCAGCTCTAAACCACCATTACTGTTCCTTCGGTCTCGTTTCCCTACTCCAGGTTCCACTTATATCGCGCAAGGTTCCGTCAAGCACAGTTCCATTCGCCGGCTCCCCACACGACTGTAGGATCGCTCTTCCTCGCCACAATCTCAACACTATATTTCTTCACATTACAGCCTCGTTCCTCATTATAAAGTGCTCGTCCGATGAACACCACTATCGTTATGCGTGGGTTAAATCCATGCCTCTGTTTTGGCCTACACTCACAGCTCTATCACTCCCCTATCGATAGTGTCGACATTATTTACATTGATTCCGCTAACTGCATGCAGAGCACCATTAATCCCATCACAGGTTCTTAATTATCATGGATTTCGATTATCCTCCACCAGGATGCATGCATATATTCACACAGAACTTATTCAAGAAAAGAAGATATACATTCACACATAAATTAAATCCACAAGGCACAAATATATTGAAACATTTCTTATTTACACAATGGATTGAATTACAACCACTGGCTGGCTAGATCTTCAATCTGATGGGCTTCTTCCCCTATGCAGCTCTCTGTAAGTACAGGCAGGTCTAGGTGCAGGCCCTGTGCAGGTCTGTGCAGGTCTCTCGACCCTATCATAGAGGTTTATTTTTATACATATTGGAAATCAATCGATTCACTTCTTTGATGACTCTTGGACTCCTAAAGCTAGCCTAACTTCTGAAACTGGCCATCTCTTCAGGTGCCCATCAATCATTCGGGCAGCTACAATATTTTCCTAAAATTAACTAAAATAACTCAACTATGAATATTTACATAGGGGAAACAAAACATGAGACCCCCCTTATGTGTATTTATGTACAAAAGTGTCTTGCGCCTAATGCCCCTACATCAGACTCCCCAGGTTCAAATGATTCATGATCTCCTGATCATGTGCTTTATTTTTATCTGCCTGGATTCCACACCTTGTTCTGAAACTTGCCATCTGTTGCAGCGTCCTTCTTTCACACTCCTCCTGGCTTCCAAACTTTATGTTGTAGCTTTCCACAGGCTGTACCTTCACATCCTCTGTCTGCTTTTCTTGTGCTGCTATTTCCTTGTTTCCTCGCTGCTGCCCTTTTTTGAGGCATCTTCTGCATCAGTTCCCATGTCAATTCAATTTCTCTGTCTAATCTTTCCTCTGACTGCTGGAAACTTACTTCTGTTTGCTACACTCTTATTTCTTCAGTTCTTACTGCTGCCCTATTCGCCACCCTATCATCCATACCCTCTCTGCAACAATAAAACTTTTTCTCTTCTGCTGGCAACACTTCAGCTTGTTGCTTCAACCCTCTCTCCAACAACACTCCAAGCTGCTGCTCTGGCATTTCACCTTCTTTTCTGAATATCTTCAGCAAACATTCTCGCCATCTCCTTTGGCCAAACAAATCTTCTCCATGCTGCAACTCAGGTTCAGCATCTTCTTCCTCTGCCTTGGAAATCTTCAACAATTGCCTTCCTTCTTCTTGAATGACTCCAACAATCAAATCAAGTTCTCAAGCCACTGTATCTTCATCTTCTGTCAGAGTGAAACTCTGGTTCTCCACTGTTGTAGCAGCCCCAATAGTTTTCCATATAGCTTATTAAATCTTCTCTGGGCTGTTCGAACAAGCCAATTCTTTATTACTATCAGTAGCAACAATTTCCTGCATATGAGACATGGCTGTCTCATCTTCATTCAGCTGCTCATACTCATTCTGCAACAACTCTTCTTCTTCTAAGACAACTCCAAGTGATGGATTGTCTTCTGGTTTTCCTATCAACACAACCACTTCATCAGTTCCAAAGCCCCAAGACCCAATGGTCCCTACTGATGATTTAATCAACAATTCTTTTCTATCTTCATCCCATTGTGTCTCCACATTCTGCAATCCCCAATTCTGAAATTGAGGTCTTCTCTCTTGTATTGACTCTTGTTGATTTAGCATACTCTCTAGCAGCTCAATTTCCCCATTCCATGGTTTAAAGTCTTCCGAAAAACTCTCCTTCTCTTTCAATTGACTGCCCCATGCTGTCAACTTATCTCCATCATCAGCAGGATCTGCATTCATCAAACATTTGTTAAAATCAGGTCTACAAGGCCTCAGAGCCTTTCCTTCTTCTGTCAGCATCTCAGTATGCTGTCCCAACTTTCTTTCCTTCTCGGTCAGCACATCAGAATGATGATTCCAATTCTTCAAACATTTCTTGAGACTGTTAGGTAGTCTCTCTTCTGCACCATCCCCTTCAAGGATGTCTTTTTGCTCTAGTCCATAAAAATTAACTTCCTCATCTTTAATCATCTCTGTCCTTACCATCTGAACACCTTCTCTCTGTGGTTTTGTCCTCTGCTTCTGCCACAATCTTGGCATCTCACCACAATCTTCTCTATCTTCTGCTGTCACTATCACCTCAGTCTTCATCAGAATAAAATCTTGATTTCCCATCTCTACAAAGATTCAAACTATCTTTCCATCATTCTCCACATGGCCATTTAACAAAAACAGCCTGTCATTATTAGCATTAATGACAAACTCACCATCAACCCCATTGAAACAATCTCTTCTACCAAATAAGGAATTAATGAATTCCTTCTGCTGCAGTAGTTCAATCTGTTCTTCATCTGAAAGATACTCATCATATCTTGCTTGGCAACAGTTAGCTTCATTCATCACAGTCCCATCATGTGAACTATCTTCCTTAACACCTACATTCACACAGAATTTGTTAGTTGTAAAAACATAAGACCTCATGGTCTCATTTGGTGATTTGATCACCACATCTTCATGTTGTTCCAAGTCTTCCACATGCTCCAAAGATTCTCCAATGGTCTCTTCTTTAATTTCTTCAAGCTGTCCAACTCCCAGCTTCTGGCCAATATCATAACCTAAATCTCTTCTGCTTCCAATATGTTGGAAAGAAGAATCTTTCTCCAAATGTGCATGGGCATCTTCAAAACATGTAGCTGCTCCATTTTCTTCCTCAGTGACAACATCAACAGTTTGTTTTCTCTCACCTGATGTTCCTGCAAACATACAAAATGTGTCAGATGTAAGGCTCTTGGATCCCTGGGTCCCACTTGAAGCTTCAGTCTCCAAGTCTTTCTCCAGATAATCAATCACTCTGAGTATTTATTTCTTCTTCCGAGCATTCATCATCTGCTCCTTCTTCCTTTGTAGCCTCTGCCACTTTATCTTCTTCTTCATGAGCCAACCAACTCTCTGGCTTTCTTCTATCCTTCTCTTCAGTTCATTAAACTCTTCCCTGATATCAGCTAATTCTTTATGCCATTCTTCATCTGTGGATTTCTTCTTCCTCATGCCATTTTCTTTGGCATCTTCGCACACTCTTCTGCTGTGGTTTCTCTCAGAACCCCTGCAATCTCTGCAGTCTCTGCTATGGCTCTCAGTAGCCATTCTCTTCTCTAGGAGTTCTTCACTCACAAGCTGCACTAAGCCTCTGCAACAACAAGCTCTCTTGCTGCAACTTACCTCACCAAGCTTCTCTCCTGAGCTCCGGCTTTTGGAAAGTACTGGTCCCCTCTCTTTGGAACCTCCTGAGCACTCTCTCTGCTCTCTAGGCTTCACTCTGCAACTTTCTCAAGAACACCCCTTTTCTTCTTTCATCCAACCTCAGTTGGGAATTATTTCAGGTTCTGCCACACTCTTTATGCACTCAGAATTCCTTGTTGGACTCTCTATCACTGCTCTTAAAGCTTGTGATCTACTTCTGCTGAGATGTCTTCCTCAATTGCTTGCACTCTGTATTCTTCAAACAATACCTTCCAACCAAAGTTCAAATAAGGCTCATCATCTTACCTCTCAAGATCCCTGAATGATCTTATTCATTCTCTCCTCACCTGCACTGCATTTCTACCTGCTGCAATCTTCTGTCTTCAAATCCAGATTTTGTTCATCTAGAGACCTTCACTGCATGTCAAATAAAATCTACAATTTTCTCTATTAAATAGATTCTAACATCAACTATTCTTTCCTGTTCAGTACATGTGCATTTCAAAAACAAACTCTTCAACGAGCTAACTAAATTATAGCTCGGATACCACTTGATAGCGGGGATACCCGCCAAACCCAGATTCCCAGTTCAAATTATTTCAACCTCAATCTGTGTGTGTAATGTATCCAAAATTTCAATTCCAAAAGCTGTGCGCCATCCTACAATCCCACAACACTCAATTCCTGTCTATTCATTCAATAAGGGTCTTCTTAATCCTCTCATCAATTCATTCATCAAATTCCTAGAATTTGATTAATGAATACCTTTACAACTTTCATAGGCCTAAAAGGCAGCCCTTATATCTCCCAATATAACAAGTCCTTTGTCAAAATGGAACCAACACAATCAACCATCCACAATTCTGGAAACTCAATAGGTTCTTGTTTCTGGGACTGGAAACTAAATAAATCTCCAAGCCAAGGTCTCGCAGTCTCACTACTTAATTCATTATTTCTTATTTACTTATCGATTTTATGGAAATTGATAGGTGAATACTTAAGACGAATCTTATATTGAACCCAAATAGTAAGGCTCCCATATTAAAACCTCGGTCTTTTAACTACGCGCCTGAATCACAATCCGTATGGCCCCCACTTCGAAAATTCAAACATTATACGCACGCTACGATATATCAATGTGTATATTTCAGCCTTCTCCAAAGTCATTGGAAGAATTAAACAACCAACGGCACCGGACATACTTATATTAAAACCCCACAACCCTTAGTTTAAAAGGTTCCAATTGATATAATTTAGAGCTGGGCCCCAGTGATGATGAGCCTTCCACATCCGACGGCTGTTATCACGTCGCCTCACTCCAATTAATCCAACAGATATTGCACAGGCTACTTGCGCGAACAATAACGCACGATGGCTCGCAGTGGAAGGCGGTTTTTCAACCTTTCCCTATGCCACGTGTCGAGATTTCTATGGAATCGCTCGCAACTCTTCAAATACTGCTTGCCGATGATAGGTGGTGCGATGAAACCCACCATTCAGCTCTAAACTGTTGTTACTGTTCCTTCGGTCTCGGTTCCCTACTCCAGGTTCCACTTATATCGCGCAAAGTTTCGTCAAGCACAGTTCCATTCGCCGGCTCCCCACACGACTGCAGGATCGCTCTTCCTCGCTACAATCTCAACACTATATTTCTTCACATTACAACCTCGTTCCTCATTATACAGTGCTCATCCGATGAACACCACTATCTTTATGCGTGGGTTAAAGCCATGCCTCTGTTGTGGCCTACACTCACGGCTCTATCACTCCCCTGTCGACAGTGTCGATATTATTTACATCGAATCCGCTAACTGCATGCAGAGCACCATTAATCCCATCACAGGTTCTTAATTATCACGGATTTCGATTATCCTCCACCAGGATGCATGCATATATTCACACAGAACTTATTCAAGCAAAGTAGATATACATTCACACATAAATTAAATCCACAAGGCACAAATATACTGAAACATTTCTTATTTACACAATGGATTGAATTACAACCACTAGTTGGCCAGATCTTCAATATGATGGCCTTCTTCCCCTATGCAGCTCTTTGCAGGTACAGGCAGGTCTAGGTGCTGGCCCCGTGCAGGTCTGTGCAGGTCTCTCGACCCTATCATAGAGGTTTATTTTTATACATATTGGAAATCAATCGATTCACTTCTTTGATGACTCTTGGAATCCTAAAGCTAGCCTAACTTCTGAAACTGGCCATCTCTTCAGGTGCCCATCAATCATTCGGGTAGTTACAATATTTTCCTAAAATTAACTAAAATAACTCAACTATGAATATTTACATAGGGGAAACAAAACATGAGACCCCCCTTATGTTTATTTATGTACAAAAGTGTCTTGAGCCTAATGCCCCTGCATCACTCTGCAGCTATTGCACTTAAGAAACCATCCATCGATAAACCTTCCAACCCTCCGCGGAAAGTCAAATTCCCTTATATGTTGTGCCAGGGAAACCATCTTCTTCGAGATTGACCTGGTATTCCCAAGGTGCTCGAAGTATGGTCCAATGGTCGTCCGTCGTTGCCTTTGGCTTCCAGAAGTCAGTTTGGGGGCACGTCTTCGACTGGTGCTGGTAAGGCTCCTAAGAAACAGGGTAAGATTACCAATCCCTATAAGTTGTGTGAAGGGCACCATGCCATTCACCTTTGTCCATATATGTATGAAGCCAAGAGAGTTTTGGACAACTCGACTGTTTCTGCACCTTGCCTTCTGGCTGGTTACAAACAAATTTCTTTGAGTCCTTCACCAGTCGAGTCAACGATTGGTCAAGATTCATCCTTGGTTAATCCCGCTCCCCCGGAAATTCAAATTCAAGAATCCGTTCTCGACCAACCATTGGTCGTGGGATCGATTGAGCTGGCCCCGTCTGTGGTGCACCAGGTCTTTTCTGTTGAGAGTGGATCTCACATCCCTTAGGTTATTCTTGTTTCTTTAGATTCTTCGGACTTGGAGAAAGATTCTCCTGTCCCTATGCCTCAAGAAGCCACTCCTCCGCCTCCCGTGATGGAGGTCCCAGAAGATACCCCTCCCGACTTCGTGATGGAGGTCATGGAGGATGCTCCTTCTTCTTCTGTAACACCAAGGGAAGACCATCTACGTTCGATGGTAGCCCCTCCAAGTAGTTTGGTCGCTTCCTTCGATTGGAGTCAATTTGCAGGATACCGCCTTCCATCTTATGTGTCCTTTGAGATCATGGTACAGACCTCCCATCTGGTCGTACCCATCACCATCATAGATGAAGGCACGTCTGTTAGTATTTGATCCTCAACTACTTGGTAAGATTTCGGTTCACCACCGCTTGTGCCTGTTATGCAGAATATGTTGGTGTTTAATAGAGGAACTAGTCAACCGTTAGGGATCCTTCCAAAGTTGCCAGTTACTTTGGGAGGGAAAACTGTCCATATGGACGTAATGGTTTTTCCTGGCCCCTTGGAATTTAATTTACTCTTGGGTTGCGATTATAGTTATGCCATGGGATCGCTTGTCTCCTCCCTCTTTCGTGTGATGTGTTTTCTGCACCAAGGTCGGATAGTGACCATCGATCAGGTTGCATTCTTTGGTCAAAATATGGCAGCTAGTCCACCATCATCCCTGTCAAATCTTTATCCATCGGTTGTGTCATCCCCGCCGCATGTCAATTATGTCGCTACCTGTCCTGTGCCCGTATTCAGTGATAGTGCCGTTGTGCATCAGGTGCTGGGGGCATTGGGTCCTGATTTCCGAGATGTTGTTCTCCCATCTGGTGTGGAAATCTTGGAAGCAATGACTTCTTATTCATTATGATGAGGTCTGTCGGAGCAGAGTTTTTTTTCTTGTGTCAATCTCGTTAAAAAATGAAACAAGGTGTCCAGAGCATAGTTCATTTTCTTGTGTCAAGCTCGTTAAAAAATGAAACAAGGTGTTCCAAGGATAGTTTGTCTTTTGTATCAACCTCGTTAAAAAATGAAACAAGGTCATCTGGGGATAGTTATTTTAATGTGTCAACCTCTTTAAAACAATGAAACACTTTCTTGTTCAATTCGAGTCTTTGATGAGATCTCGTAAATTCCCAGTCAAGTCTTTCTCTTGATCTCGTAACTTGAACCTTCACTCCATCTGCCTTTCATATGGATTGAAACTTGGGGGGCATGTACCTCGAATTGAGTCACCATGCTGGGGGCATGCAAAATTTTTCAAGCATAGTTTGTTTCCGTTTCAAGCTTGTGTAAAAATGAAACCGGTTTCAAGCATAGTTTATCTTTGTTTCAAGCTTGTGTAAAAATGAAACCAACTTCAAGCAGAGTTTTCTGATTTCAAGCTTGTGTAAAAATGAAACCATTCCCATTTTACCTTTAGTGATTTCCATTTTATCAGCTTGTTTTGCCAGATGAGCCTTGGTTTTCTCACTCCATCGTCACTATCTGCTTGGCCGATCATATGCCTTCACTTGGTTGTTTTACCTGTTCCTGAGGAACCACTACAATGAGTGGTCTTGTTAGCCAACCTCTTAACCTTTATTTTTTCAGAGTAGTTCCACCATTACTGGAACCAATTGCTACCCTTTATACCACTTATTCCTCTAGGAGGAGTCATCTTTCAGCTCTTTTCTGACTCTTGAAAATTTAAAATATTGCCGAGATTCTTATCGTTTTGAGCTCGTTAAATTGCCTGCGAAGCGATATCTACCTAGTATACGTTTACCCATTTTTTGGGTTGGGATAGATTATTTACGAAAAAGGAATACCCTAGCCGATCGCGACTAGGAGGTTCTCTCAGACATAGTTTTCTACCTTTTCGGATCTATGAGACTATCTACGAAAAGGGACTATTGGAGTTTTCTTTTTCGCTGTCTTTTCGAACTCTCTAAACATGAAAAGACGCTGAGTTCTTCCTTTGTCAGACTTGTTAAAACCTGATGACATCGGACTCCGTCGTAATGACGATACTCGAGTTCCTCCTTCCTAGGGCTCGCTAAATGTACTAGGTTGGATTTGTTCGAAGGAGGAACTTATATGATAAGCATATGGTATCCTCTTCTAGATTCTATAAAAATAAAGAGGTACTCGCTAGAAATGGTGGGGAAAAATGAAACCAGTATCACCGTCGTGTTGGTAGTATGTCGCTCTTGAACATGGCACTTGTCTGCATTCGTTTTAGGTTGGGGAGATATCATATCATTTTCTGCTTGCCTTCATGGGTTTGGGTAATCCTCTTTTGACCTCTCATCTGCTCTTTGCCTTGTCAACATGACCTCAGATCTCTTGATGTCAAATACTACCAAATCTAGTGTCACGCAGCCAATATGTTCAAGAGAATTTGACCTCTGCAGTTTCAACCCTCCTCTGATTCTCTACTGATCCTGATTCACAAACAGTATGGTCCTCTGTCTCGTGCTAATGATGTGGGAAACACTATGGCCCACCTTCGATCAAGACCGCTTCCTGTCAACTTCAGCTCATTATCCAGGAAGCTGATCTAGAGACTCCCTTCTAGTACCTTGGAGCCTACATGCCTCAATGGCAGGCTCTTCGCATTCGACGTGGGGTTTTCATCACTGGCCTCTGATCGAATGATTCTATGGGTGTTTGAAGCCAGCTCACTATTCACATTCCATGGATTGTACCTATAGTACCTTGAGGGCCATTGTCATTATTGGTGGTTCCTCTCGCGTTTGTTAACGACTTTCATCATTAGCTGGTAATAAAACAATGTTCTTGCATGTTCGATGTCAGCTCACATATTCACATGCTAGGATTTGTACTCTGTTCGGGTCACGATGGAGCGCAAGACCCTAGGTTTTGTCTGATGGAATACAGGTTGCAATTTTGTGGATTATCATGCTTGGTTACGTGACTCATTGATTGGATGGCTACGACTGTACCTGAGTCTGCTTATTGATCCTTTCAGGATGGCTGCGACCATACCTTGGATCCTGATTATTGTATACTATATTATGGATGGGTGCGCCCATACCACATATCATGTATTTGAGATATCAGTTGTACTTGTCTATGCAGGTTTTCCGACGGTAGTGTTTTCAGTTGGACACGTTCTCATAAATAATTTCACCCCTCTCTCTCTCTCTCTCGGGCCTCATGCTTTAGGGGGCATCTGTTACACAGTAATTTGTCACTGTCCCTGTAATCCCCCATCCCACACATTGGAGGGCCTATTTTGTGACCTGTGAGCAGTGACATAACCTGAAACCACTTTCATGGTATCCCCCTTTACAAGGACAATAATTCCTCTGAAGAAATTTTCCTTTGAAAAACCCTAAAAACTGATCTTTTAGCCTTGGCGTGACTAGCCAGTTCAGCCCTCGTGCCAATGGGGAAAATCCACCAAAGAGGGCGCGCCAACTGGCGCTCTGTCCCAGTGTATTGCTCGTGCCAAGATGAATAAGGATTGTTTTTTAAAAATAAATGGCAGAAGTTTTATTCCAACAAACTCCTGAACAAGTCTCTAAAATGAGTTGGGAGGTTTGGCTCCGGATCTCCATGTATGGGAGGTGGTTTTCCACCTATCATGGAAGCTTCCTTGAGGATAGGGACAATCCCAAAATTGTAGGGATCTCAACTCCCCTTCCACCATCTATATAAGCTTGCCATTTTCCCTTAGCAAGCTAGTCTTAGTAGTCTTAGTGGTCAGAGAAGCAAGAGCTGAACCTGTAGCAAGGAGACTATCACTAGACAGCCTTTGAGAGCCAAGCCGAAGAGAGAGAGCTTTGTCCCATTTCCGACGAGCTTCATTGAGATGTGCTCCGCTGTCGACCCCGCCGAAGGAAGATCCAGCATCAGAGCCTTACGTTGTATCATTCCTTGGTTTTATTAATGATAAGAGAATTTGATTATGGTTTCACTCGTGTATCTTTATCTTTGAAGTAATGAATTACATCCTCTATGACTGATGTATGGTTACAAGATATAGATTCTATGTTGTGTATCGTTGCATTTCTTCACATGTGTGCAGGTGTTCGGACGTGTTAAGCGGAAGGATCGTGATCTACCAAAGTGGAGGATGGAAAGTTTGTTGGAGAGGTAAATCCCCTCTGCGGATAGAGGCGATCCCTACTAGCCTAGATCAGGTCTAGAAACAATCAAGTCATGCTAAGACGCATGTCTCTAGTTACAAAACAACAAGAAATGATAAGTTGCCTACCTCAGGTCCTATGAGATGGTCATCGAAAGAAGGATGACGCTTCTCGTCCTCCGCTTCAGCAGATCACGATCCTTACTCTTAACACGTCTGAACACCTACACACATGCGAATAAACACAACGATACACAACATAGAATCTAAATCTTGTAACCATACATCAGTCAGAGAGGATGTAATTCATTGCATCAAAGATAAAGACACATGAATGAAACCATAATCAAAGTCGCTTATCATTAATAATAACGAAATAAAGATACAACCCAAGGCTCTGACATTGGATCTTACTTCGGCGAGGTCGACAACAGAGCACGTATCAATGAAGCTCGTCGATTGTGGGACAAAGCTCTCTCTCTTCGGCTTGGCTCTCAAAGGCTGTCTGGCTATAGTTTCCTTCCTACAAGTTTAGCTCTTGCTTCTCTGACCATTAAGGCTCCTAGCTTGCTAAGGGAAAATGTCAAGCTTATATAGATAGTGAAAGGGGAGTTGGGATCCCTACAATTGTGGGATTGGCCCTATCCTCAAGGAAGCTTCCATGATAGGTGGAAAACCACCTCCCCTACATGGAGATCCAAAGCCAAACCTCCCAACTCATTTTAGAGATTTGTTCAGGGGTTTTTTGAAATCAAAATTCCGCCATTTATTTTTAAAAAACAATCCTTATTAAGCTTGGCACGAGAAATACACTGGGACAGAGCGCCAGTTGGCATGCCATCTTTGGTGGATTTCCCACATTGGTGCGAGGGCTGAACTGGCTGGTCGCGCCAAGGCCAAAAGGTCTATTTTTAGGGTTTTTCACAGGAAATTGTCTTCAAAGGAATGATTGTCCTTGTCAAGGGGGATGCCATGAAAGTGGTTTCAGGTCATGTCATTGATCACAGGTCACGGAAAATTCCCTCCAATGTGCGGGATGGGGGATTACAGGGACGGTGACAAATTACTGTGTAATAGATGCCCCCTAAAGCATGAGGCCCGAGAGAGATAGAGGGGTGAAATGCTTTACGAGAACGTGCCCAACTGAAAACACTGCCGTCGAAAAACCTGCGTAGACAAGTACAATTGATATCTCAAATACATGATATGTGGTATGGGTGTAGCCATCCATAATAGAGTATACAATAAACGGGATCCAAGGTATGGTCGTAAGCATCCAGAAAGGATCAATAAGTAGACTCAGGTATGGTCGCAGCCATCCAATCAATGAGTCACGTAACCAATCATGATAATCCACAAAATTGCAGCCTGGATTCCATCAGACAAACCCCAGGGTATTGCGCTCCATCGCAACCCGAACAGAGTACAAGTCCTAGCATGTGAATATGTGAGCTAAAGTTGAACATGCAAGAACATCATTTGATTACCAGCTAATGATGAAAGCCATTAACAGATGCGAGAGGAACCACCAATAATGACAATGGCCCTCAAGGTACTATAGGTAAAATCCACAGAATGTGAATAATGAGCTGGAATTGAACACCCGTAGAATCATTCGATCGGAGGCTAGTGATGAAAACCCCACGTCGAATGCGAAGAACTTGCCATTGAGGCATGCAGGCTCCAAGGTAGAAGGGAGTCTCTAGATCAGCTTCCTGAATAATGAGCTGAAGTCAACAGGAAGCGGTCTTGATCGAAGGTGGGCCATAGTTTTTCCCACATCATCGACGCGAGACAAAGGAATATAATGTTTGTGAATCAAGATCAGTAGAGAGTCAGAGGAGGGTTGAAAACTGCAGAGGTCAACTTCTCTTGAACATATCGGCGGTAAGACACTGGATTTGGCAGTATTTGACATCAAGAGATCTGAGGTCATGTTGACGAGGCAAAGAGCAGATGAGAAGTCAAAAAAGGATTACCCAAACCCATGAAGGCATGCAGAAAATGAGATGAGATGTCCCCAACTTGACACGAATGTAGACAAGTGCCATGTTCAAGAGCAACATACTGCCGACATGACGATGATACTGGTTTCATTTTTCCCCACCATTTTTGGTGAGTACCTATTTTTTTTTACATAAGCTTAAAGAGGATACCATATTCTTGTCATTTAAGTTTGTCCTTCAAACAAATCCAACCTAGTACATTTAACGATCCCTAGGATGGAGGAACTCGAGTAACGTCATTACGACGAAGTCCGATGTCATCAGGTTTTAATGAGTCTGAAAAAGGAAGAACTTGATGTCTTTTCATGTTGAGAGAGTTTGAAAAGACAACGGAAAAGTAAACTCCAACAGTCCTTTTTCGTAGATAGTTCCTTAGATCCGAAATGGTAGAAAACTATGTCTGAGAAAACCTCCTAGTCGCGATAGGCTAGGGTATTCCTTTTTCGTAAATAGTCTATCCCAGCCCAAAAAAGGGGTAAAATTATATTGGGTAGATGTCATTTCGCAGCCAATTTAATGAGATCAAAACACAAGAGACTTGGCGATCTTTTCAATTTTTAAGATTCAGAAAAGAGCTGAAAGTTGACTCCTCCTAGAAGAACGAGTGGTATAAAGGGTAGCTACTGGTTCCAATGATGGTGGAACTGATCTGAACAAATGAAGGTCAAGAGGTTGGCTAACAAGACCACTCATTGCAGCGGTTCCTCGGGAATGGGTAAAACAACCAAGTGAAGGCATATGATCGACCAAGCAGATAGTAACGATGGAGTGAGAAAACCAAGGCTCATCTGGAAAAAACAGGCTGATAAAGTGGAAATCACAAGAGTTAAAACGGGAATGGTTTCATTTTTACACAAGCTTGAAACAAAGATAAAATATGATTGAAATTGGTTTCATTTTTACACAAGCTTGAAACAAAGATAATCTATGCTTGAAACTGGTTTCATTTTTACACAAGCTTGAAACGGAAACAAACTATGCTTGAAAAAGTAAGCATGCCCCCAGCATGGTGACTCAATTCGAGGTACATGCCCCCCAAGCTTCAGTCCATATAAAAGGAAGATGGAGTGAAGGTTCAATTTACGAGATCAAGAGAAAGACTCGACTGGAATTTTACGAGATCTTATCAAAGACTCGAATTGAACAGGAAAGTGTTTCGTTGTTTTAACGAGGTTGACACATTAAAAGAACTATCCTCAGATGACCTTGTTTCATTTTTTAACGAGGTTGATACAGAAGAAAAACTATCCTCAGACAATCTTGTTTCACTTTTTAAGGAGCTTGACATAAGGAAATGAACTATGCTCCAGACACCTTGTTTCATTTTTTAATGAGCTTGACATAAGAAAATGAACTCTGCTCCAAAGATATTGTTTCATTTTTTAAGGAGCTTGACACAAGAAAACAAACCGTGCTCCGAGAATCTGGTTTAATTTTTTAAAGATCTTGACACAGGAAAGGAACCATGCTTCGACCAGCTTGTTTCATTTTTTAAGGAGCTTGACACAAGAAAACGATTTATGCTCCGAACAACTTGTTTCATTTTTTAAGGAGCTTGACACAAGAAAACAAAATCTACTCCGAGAACCTTCTATCATGTCGAATAAAATGTCATGGAATCCAAGAGGTTTCATCTGATGGGAGAACAACATCTTGGAAATCAGGACCCAATGCCCCCAGGACTTGATACACAACGGCACTATCATTGAATAAGGGCACAGGACAGGTAGCCACATAATTGACCTGCGGTGGGGCAGATACAATTGGTGGATGAAAACCAGGAAGGGATGATGGTGGGCCAGTTGCCACATCAGGACCAAAGAATGCAATCTGATCAATGGTCACGATCCGTCCTTCATGTGGAAAACAGACCACATGAAAAAGGGAGGAGACAAGCACTCCCATGGCATAGGTGTAATCGTGCCCCAAAAGCAGATTGAAATCCAAGGGGCCTGGAACAACCATCATGTCCATATGGACGATTTTACCTCCCAAAGTAACAGGTAACCTTGGAAGGATCCCTAACGGTTGACTAGTTCCTTTGTTAAATGCCAACAGATTCTGCCTAACAGGCACAAGCGGTGGCGAATCAAAAGCTTGCCAAGTAGTTGAGGATAAAATACTAACAGACACACCTTCATCTATAATAGTGCTGGGTACAACCATATTGAAGGTTTGTACCATTATCTCAAAAGGCACATAAGATGGAAGGTGGTATCCTATAAATCGACTCCAATCAAAGGAAGCGACCAAACTACTTGGAGGGGTTACCATTGAACCGAGATGGTCTTCCCCTAGTGTTACGGAAGAATAAGGAGCATCGTCCATGACCTCCATCACAGAGTTGGGAGGGGTATCCTTTGGGACCTCCATCACGGGAGGCGGAGGAGTGGCTTCTTGAGGTATAGGGACATGAGAATCTTTCTCCAAGTCCGAAGAATCTAAAGAAACAAGAAGAACCTGAGGGATGTGAGATCCACTCTCAACGGAAAAGGCCTGGTGCACCGCAGACGGGGCCAGCTCAACTGATCCCATGCCAGCTCAACGGATCCCACGACTAATGGTTGGTCATGGATGGATTCCTGAATTTGAATTTCTGGGGAAGCCGGATTAACCAAGGGTGACTCTTGACCAATCGTAGGATCAGCTAGTGGAGGACTCAAAGAAAGCTATTTGTAACCAGACGGAAGGCATAGTGTAGAAACAGTCGAGTTGTCCAAAACTCGTTTGGCTTCATCCAGATACAGAAAAAGGTGAATGGCATGGTGCCCTTCACACAAATTACAAGGATTGGTAATATTGCCACGTTTCTTAGGAGCTTTACCAGCACTAGCTGAAGACGTGCCCCCAACCTAAGTCCCGGAAGCCAAAGGCAACGGTGGACAACCGTTGGACCATACTTCAAGCACCTTGGGAATGCCAGGACAATCTCAAAGAAGATGGTTTCCCTAGCACAACATGCAAGGGAATTTGAATTTCCACGGAGGGTTGGAAGATTTATCAAGAGAAGAATTCTTAGGCGCAATAGCCACAGATCTAGCCTCTCCTTTATCTAACTTCTTCTTCTTCTTCTTAGCCACCTGGTTACTTGAATCCAGACTTTCACCAGGTGAAGTAGAAGAGGGGGATGCAGAAATAGGCGAAGAAGGGGAGAGGTCCACCTTGGAATCAACATGATGTTTCTTAGGCGGAGGAGTGGATTGTACAGTATCCGGGACATTCGGGACCATAGAGGTTGAAAACAACCAAACATGCAACCCAACAGTTAACCCAGGAAGGGACAATGTTGCCATATAAGGAGCACCAACATTCCCAAAAGGAGGAAAATGACCAGGATTCCAATTGGAGGGGATTACTTGGTGGATGAACTCTGGAAAAGTTTCCATTAGAAACAACTTTAGAACAACACCCTAAGGAAACTAACTTTAACCAGGAATATTTTGTGGGCAGTTAATTTTTAAAACATTGAAACAAAACTCTATCGTTTCTTCTTTTAAGAGTCGAGAAACAGGAAAAAGGTGACTCTATCTCTTTAAATTTGGAAACAAGCGTGAAAGGACAAGTGCTTGATGATCCTTTCAAATTTAATGAGTCAGAAAAGATCGAAATGACTACTCTGGAACTCTAGGCAAAAGGGTGTACCAGATATCCGTGAACTGCAATATACACTTTGGTTAAAAAATGAAAGAGAAATCAACCAAGGACTTGATGTACGTGCAAGTAATCTCCCCGAATGTTGTGTCTGGTGTATCACGGGTATAAGGCGGCATACTCGGCTTCCTACAGATAAAGGATAGCAACCTAGTGGGGTCTCCCTTTATATACACGATGGTACGGGGAGCACAAATCTGTACTAGTGCTGTCTAAAGCCAAGAGGCGAACAACAGCTACTAGGTTTAGCGACGTTGGAACATGTCACTAGCCTAGACCTATAGATATTTTGTTAATGTTTCATTGCTTCCTTAGGTTGTTTGAATAAAATTTATGGTTGATCTTCAATTATGTTTCAATTTTTAGGCCCTACCGAATGTCATCTGACAATCTCCTATATGCAGCTATAAGATAAAATAAATCTTTCAATTCGATGAATGTTATCTAGTCAAGGGAAGAGCTTCAAACAATGATGCAACAGACAACAATACTGAAAACGAAATTTTTCCAAACTAGATGACTTTCACTATCCAAAAGTAATCTAAAACATTCAATGATGTGAATAATGCAACGTAATCTATGTAGAATCCTCTTTTTGAAAACTATGCAATTGTAATCTATGCACAATTTCCTTTTTATTTTCAAATGATAAGAATGCACTCAATGCATTTTTTGATGAAATGATAATCTACTTAATGCATGCTTTTAATGTAAGAGAATGAACTCAATGTGATTTTTAGCTTTCAATCATTAAACAATGTAACCTAAGTTCAATGATGGATCTCAAAAAATAATTTTCAATGTAATGTGATCTAATGCATTTTAACGAAAAGAAAACTATGAGACGAAAACTAAATTAACGCAAATCTCCTTAATGAAAGGATGAATGAAAAAGGGATGCAAACAAACACTAAGAATGCAATCGTTGTTTCAAAACACTTTGTAACGAAATTCCTCAAAAGGTGACAAGACATATGAGGTCAAACACAAAGAGGACTTCCAAAGCATGAGATCAAAACAAGGCATTCATTCCCTTTTACATCAATAAATCATGGAGAGAAGACATTTCAGCTGAACAATGAGCAATGTAATCTATGCTCATACAGAGAAAAGCCTAGAAGGGAAAGACAGACTAGTAAAGGATTTAGGGAAAAAATCTCAATTTTCACACATCCTGAAATTGGCACAACTTTTGTGGGTGAAACTAGCGCCAATTGGCGCGAATTGCTCACTGATAACTAGCGGCCAATTGGTGCGGGTTGCTAACTGACAACAAGTGCCAACACCTGAAAATGAAAAAACAAATCATTTCTCCCAACCAAGACCAGACTCACCACTTCAAGAAAAATCTAAAACTAACCCAGAAGCAAAGTAATGACAAAAAAAAAACTTCCGAACAAGGGAAAAACCTAGCACCTACAGGAAATGGCGCGACTGTCTGGCTGTAATCCGTGCTAGACAGGGGATGGCGCGAGTGATGAACTGGCAACTTTTGCCATTGGGCGCGACTCTCAGGGTGGAAACCGCGCCAATCAAGCCAACCATGAAAAGATTAATATTTCGGAAAAGTAGAGGTCAGATCTGATCCTCTGGGGTTGAACAGAGGTTTTACACTAGAAAGAGATAGACCAGAAGAGCAAATCAAGCAGACAGAAGCCAAAATTCAAGCATCACCATGCTGGGGGCATGCTTAATTTTTCAAGCATAGTTTGTTTTCGTTTCAAGCTTGTGTAAAAATGAAACGAGTTTCAAGCATAGTTTATCTTTGTTTCAAGCTTGTGTAAAAATGAAACCAACTTCAAGAAGAGTTTTATGATTTCAAGCTTGTGTAAAAATGAAACCATTCCCATTTTACCTCTTGTGATTTCCATTTTATCAGCCTGTTTTTCCAGATGAGCCTTGGTTTTCTCACTCCATCGTCACTATTTTCTTAGCCGATCATATGCCTTCACTTGGTTGTTTTACCCGTTCCTGAGGGACCACTGCAACGAGCAATGCTGTTAGCTAGCCTCTTGACCTTTATCTTGTTCTGAGTAATTCCACCATCACCGGAACCATTTTATTCCCTTTATACCACTCGTTCCTCCAGGAGGAGTCATCTTTCAGCTCTTTTCTGACTCTCTAAAATTGAAAAGATTTCCAAGTCGCTTGTCGTTTTGATCTCGTTAAATTGGATGCAAAACGACATCTACCCAATATACGTTTACCCTTTTTCGGGATGGGATATATTATTTACGAAAAAGGAATACCCTAGCCTATCGCGACTAGGAGGTTCTCTCAAACACAGTTTTCTACCTTTTCGGATCTGAGGAACTATCTATGAAAAGGGAATTTTGGAGTTTACTTTTCCGTTGTCTTTTCAAACTATCTAAACATGAAAAGATGCTGAGTTCTTCCTTTGTCAGACTCGTTAAAACCTGATGGCATCGGTTTCTATCGTAATTACGATACTCGAGTTTCTCCTTCCTAGGGCTCGTTAAAGGTACTGAGTTGGATTTGTCCGAAGGACGAACTTATATGAAAAGCATATGCTATCCTCTTCAAGCTTGTGTAAAATAAAGAGGTACTTTCCAGACATGGTGGGGAAAAAATGAAACCAGTATCATCGTCGTGTCAACAGTATGTCGCTTTTGAACATGGCACTTGTTCGCATTTGTGTCGGGTTGGGGACATCTCATCTCATTTTCTGCTTGCCTCCATGGGTTCGGGTTATATTTTTTGGCCTCTCATCTGCTCTTTGCCTCGTCATCATGACCTCAAATATTTTGATCTCAAATAATGCCAAATCCATTGTTGTGCCGCTAATATGTTCAAGAGAAGTTGACCTCTGCAATTCTCAACCCTCCTCTGATTCTCTACTGATCCTGATTCACAAACATTATGTTCTTCTGTCTCGCGTCGATGATGTGGGAAAAACTATGGCCCACCTTCGATCAAGGTCACTTCCTGTCGACTTCAACTCATTATCCAGGAAGTTGATCTAGAGACTCCCTTCTGTTACCTTAGATCCTGCATGCCTCAATGGCAGGTTCTTCGCATTCGACGCAAGGTTTTCATCATTGGCCTTCGGTCGAATGATTCTGTAGGTGTTCGACGCCGGCTCACTGTTCACATTCTGTGGATTGTACCTATAGTACCTTGAGGGCCATTGTCATTATTGGTGGTTCCTGTCACGTCTATTAATGAATTTCATCATTGGCTGGTAATCAGACGATGTTCTTGCATGTTCAACTTCAAACCACATATTCACATGCTTGAACTTGTACTTAGTTAGAGACGAGATGGAGTGCAAGACCCTGGATTTTGTCTGATGAATTCCAAGCTACGGATTTTGTGGATTATCATGATTGGTTACATGACTCATTGATTGGATGGCTGCGAAAATACCTGAGTCTGCTTATTGATCCTTTCTGGATGGCTGCGTCCATACCTGGGATCCTAATTATTGTATACTCTGTTATGGATGGCTGCGCCCATACCACATATCATGTATTGAGATATCAGTTGTACTTGTCGACGCAGGTTTTCTGATGGTACTGTTTTCAGTTGGACACGTTCTCATAAAGCATTTCACCCCTCTCTCTCTCTCAGGTCTCATGCTTTAGGGGGCATCTGTTACACATTAATTTGTCATCGTCCCTGCAATCCCCCATCCCACACATTGGGGGGCCTTTTCCATGACCTGTGAGCAGTGACATGACCTAAAACCACTTTCATGGCATCCCCCTTGATAAGGAAAATCACTCCTCTGAAGATATTTTCCTGTGAAAAACCTTAAAAATAGACCTTTTGGCCTTGGCGCGACCAACTAGTTCAACCCTCGCGCCAATAGGGGAAATCCACCAAAGAGGGTGTGCCAACTGGCACTCTGTCCTAGTGTATATCTCAAGCTTAATAAGGATTATTAAAAAAAAATAAATGGCGAAAGTTTGATTCCAACCAACTCCTGAACGAGTCTCTAAAATGAGTTGGGAGGTTTTGGCTCCGGATCTCCATGTAGGGGAAGTGGTTTTCCACCTATCATGGAAGCTTCCTTGAGGATAGGGCCAATCCCACCATTGTATGGATTCCAACTCCCCTTCCACCATCTATATAAGTTTTCCATTTTCCCTTAGCAAGCTAGTAGTAATAGTAGTCTTAGTAGCCTTAATGGTCATAGAACTAAGAGCTGAACCTATATCAAGGAGACTATCGCTAGATAGCCTTTGAGAGCCAAGCCGAAGAGAGAGAGCTTTGTCCTATTTTCGATGAGCTTCATTGAGAAGTGCTCCACTGTCGACCCCGCCAAAGGAAGATCCAGCATCAGAGCCTTGGGTTGTATCTTTATTTGTTATGATTAATGATAAGCAACTTTGACTATGGTTTCATTCATGTGTCTTTGTTTTTGATGCAATGAATTACATCCTCTTTGACTGATGTATGGTTACAAGATATAGATTCTATGCTGTGTATCGTTGTGTTTCTTCGCATGTGTGCAGGTGTTCGGACGTGTTAAGAAGAAGGACCGTGATCTGCCAAAGCGGAGGACGGGAAGTGTCATTCTTTCTTCAACAACGACTGTGTAGGACCTGAGGTAGGCTACTTATCGCATCTTTGTTTTTTTTTAACTAGGAACCAACGTCATTGCGTGACTTGATTGTTGCTAGACCCGATCTGGGCTAGTAGGGATCACCTCTGTCTGCAGAGGGTATTTACCTCTTTAACAGGTGTGAAAAAGTGAAATTATTCTTTGTTTGATTTTGGTGCCTTGGTTTTAGGAAGAAGTCAAAATCATGTTTCTTCAACCTACCTTTCTTGATCCATTTCTCCCCAACATTTGGGATCCCTGTAGCATTTGAAATGACAACAGTGGATAAGGTAAAAGTGACCCCAACTAATTTAACTTGGTTTTCATGGAGTCCATATATGAAAAGTCTAGTTAGCATGGGGTGGTGTTTAACCCTCTGAATTTTATCACAAAAATCATAACAACCAACATGTTTGAAGCATGTGACAGTCAATGGAGAAGCTAATAGGTCCCTAGTGTTGGTAGGTTCAATTCTAAGCACTCTTCCTCCTTAATGTGGCCTCCTTATCTCTGTTTCCTCTCCTTCATTGAATGATGTGTTTTCCTCTTCTGTTTCCATGGTGTTTTTGTTAAAACCCTAGGGATTAGGAAATGGAAATGGGAAAGGGAGATGGGAAAGGAAAAATGAGGGAGATTTTTTATAGGGATATGCGAAATGGGGAGGGGATAGGGAGTAATGATATGATATATTTAGGGTAGCGAATTAGGAATTGGGAGCCTAGGTAGATGTAAAACCTAAGACTTAGGGTTTTGGGAGAAAGTTGTAGGAAAAGGTAATTTTACAAATGAGGGGTTTGGGAATGGGTTTTTATTACTATGGGAAGGATGTAAAGGGTAAGGGAGTTAATTTTAATATTTTTCACAAGTGTAATGGGATACTAGGGTTTTTCCTCAATTTAAACACCAAATTACATCTTCAACTTGCAAAACTTCAACACATAAACTTAAGAAGATGATTTTTCATGGCATGTGCTTCTTACTGGTTTGCTAGAGGTCAATGACTGAGTTGGTGGAGCTTTGAAGGAAATTTCTGATCACTTGGACACTTTTTAGAGCTTGTTGGTCATTTGTGCCATGAACAATGCATTTGCGCCCTTAACAGGCTATTTTCGCCCTTGCATACATATTTGCGCAATCCTTTACACATTTGCGCCCTCTTGAACATCTTTGCATCCTCTTGAACATATTTTCACCCTCCTAAACGTAATAAAACCCTCATGAACATATTTGTGCCCTGTCTTCGGGATTTGCGCCCTCGTTTCAGCGTTTACACCCTTGATTCTGCTCTTTTGCCAATTTCGCTCAGAATTTTGAAAATTTGGTCTCTTAGAGTGCTTGCTTGATGTTTGGAGGAGGAAAATGAATTTGAATTGATGTCAATGAATCTAAATAGCTAAGTGAATTTAAATTTGAATTGAAAAACCCACTTTCCTAATGTCTCATTTCACTTTTTCGAAACATTTGCGGATTACCCTTTCATCTCATTTTTTCTTCTTTGCAGGATGGTGTTGCTGAAGTTTGACACTTTTTTCTTTCATTTTGGCATGTGTGTTTTGATTTTGTGGCTAGGTACCAAACTTATTACATATAGGAAGCATAAAATTACATAAAAAATTAAAAATAAATTACATCTATGTTTTCATATCAAAATTACAATTTTGATATGAAAATCAAACTTTAAAATCAAATTACAACTTTAAAAATATCATATTTACATGTTGATAATATTCTGCAGATGATAATGAAATGTTTATTGATTCACTCTCACACCTTTTGCTGACCTTATTGAGATGAATTGGTGCATTTTTGGACCTTGAACATTGAAACCTAATGACCTAATGGGACCTTGAATGACTTGAATTCCATGATTGACTTTGAATGACATGAGACATAGTGAAATGATATTTTCAAAAGTGTTTTTATGCCCAGAAAGACATGAAGGTGGGTCAGTAAATGAAAATTTGTGAGAGAGAATGAGATTTTATGACTATTACTACCATCAATGAAACAATTTTTAGCATGACGTAATGGAATGATATAAAAATTTCATAGAGGGACACCTAAAATGAGAATGAAAAGAGTAATTTTGATCACTGATGGAAGTCTGCAAATACTGACACTAGAATTGGCATTATTGGGCATGATAGCTCTGAAAGAGGTGTCAAGAACCACAGACATCTGAATTTTGCAGATCAGTGCATCTTCCATTGGGCCAATACGGTCAAAAAACTCAAACTGAAATGCCTGATTGAATGCTGAAAACTTAATGACACAAATTGACTTTGAAACTGATTGAAATTGACTCGAATAATGACTCAAAACTTAACTTACTTTCCTAAAAACTGACTCTTGAAAATGGTAGAAACTTAATGAAGCTTCGTGGCCTTCACTTCAGGCTCTGATCCATAATTATTTTCCACTTCACACTTGCAAGAATATCAAACTGATATATACAATGAGGATGAAAAAAATTTCATAATTTCACATAATAAAAAAATAGTGCTCCAAGAGCCTACCATTAACTGGCCCTCCTATGCAACTTTTCCCATTCATTTCTTGCAAGAGATATGCATTTTTTCCACGATAAGCTTCAATATTAAAAGGACCCTTCCATAAATTATCAAACTTCTCGTGCTTACCCTTTTCTTCATTCTTGGCATCCCAGTAGAGTACTACATCATCGATCTTGAAATCATCTTGCTTGGTTTTTCTATCATAGATTTGCTTGATATTATCATGGAGCTTATAAGTGTTCTGAAACACTTCTTCTCTTGTTTGATGTAGGTGAATCATTTGGTTTATCCGGCGCTGAATGTCATTTTATTCACTTCCAGGTTCTTATAAAAGCTTCATGACCAAGATAGCCAATGAAGAAGGGAGAAACGTGTCTACACCATAAACTACCTGAAATGGAGACATGCCAATGGATTTCTTGTTGCTTACCCAATCTACCCACAGTGCATTGATTATCTTATTGTGCCAATTATTTTTTTTCGCCTCCAACATATTTTTTATTATGCTGATCAAAGACTTATTGGATGACTCCACCAATCCATTTCCCTGTGGATAATATGTTATAGAATGACCCAAATTAATGTTATACCTGTTACAGAATTCTGTCATCTTCTTTTATTTGAAATCTGTAGCATTATCTATAATGATCTTTCTAATACAACCAAACCAGGACAAGATGTTAGCTTCTAAAAACTGAATTATAACAGAGCATGTAACTTTCCTGGTTGGGATCGCTTCGATCCACTTTGTGAAATAGTCTGTGGTGGTAAGTATCCATCTGTGTTGAGTGGATGAGGGTGGATATATTTCACCAATAAAATCTAAGCCCCACTGCTGGAAATGAGGTTCAACTGAAATGGGCTGTAATGGTAAAGGAAGAAGCTTACGTTTACCTTGGAAAAGTTGGCATTCATGGCAGCTCATGATTGTCTTGTACAAATCTACAAACGATGTCGGCCAATAGTAACCTATACTTAGTACTTTTTTGGTCATGTTATTCTAGTATAAATGGCCTCTGCAATCTCCCTTGTGGAAATCCTTCATCACTTCTTTGGACTCATCTTCAACCAAGAAATTGAGTAACACTCCTCCAAGATCCTTCTAGTAGAGTGCACTATCTAGTATGCAATATTTTTAAGCCTTAAGCTTCAAGTAATTTCTCTTACTCTTTGACAAGCCTGGAGGAGGGTTCAAATGTTGTAAAACATTAATGATATTAGCATATCGTGAAGATGATGAAAAGAGATCTGATACTTGAACATAGAATTACACCTTCTTCTTCATCGGATAGTGCTGACAGATTGATGTCAAGTGCATGTAGATTAGACTCAGCCATGAGCTTGGCTAAGCCTTTCCCTTTGATCAGCTTGGTTGGATTTATCTCAAGGTCATACTCTAAGAGCGCTACTATCCACCTACCTCTTCTTCCTTCTGGATCTTTTTGCATGAGTACTTCTTTAACCGTTGCATTTGGAACATATGCCAAAATATGTGAGTGCAGAATATAAACACAGAAGTCTTTGAGTGCTTTCACCAAGATCAAGGCATGTTTCTCGATTATGTTGTATAGGAGGGCTACATCCCTTATTGTTTGATTGAAGAATGCTATTGTCAGCTCTGTCTCGTCTTTTTTCTGCATTAACACCGCTGCGAAAGTATGCTCAGAAGTGAAATAAATATAATGAAATCTAGTGAATAATCGCGACTTGTCAAAACTAGAGAAGTGGTTAAAACAAATTTCATTGAATTGAATGACTTACGAGCATCTTCTGACCATTTTACAACATTCTCTTTCTTTATCATATTATTTAACTTTCTAAGATGCTCTGTTAAGTTGGGAATGAACCTACATAGGAAATTAATCCTACCATTGAATGCTTGAATTTCCTTCTTGTTTCTAGGGAAATCAATTTGTTTTATCACTTCAACTCTAGCAAGATCTATCTGGATCCCATATTTTGATATGTTGTGACCCAACAAATTTCCTTCTTTCATAGTGAATAGGCACTTAAGATTAAGGGATATCCAAAATTTTCTACATCGTTGGGACACAACTCTCAAATGGTGTAAATCCTCATTATTTTAATTTGAATAAACATTCATATCATCTAAATAAACAACAAGGAAGACATATTTCTCATTACCAAAATCTATGTCCATGGCACACTGGAAAGTGGCCCCGGTATTCTTCAAACCGAACGACATCTTGGCATATTTGAAGGTACCCCATGGTGTGGTGAACATTGTCTCATCCTGATCATCTTCATGCATAAGGATCTGATTTTACCTTGAGTAACCATCCAATAATGACATCTTTCTAGCTCCTACAACTCGCTAAAGTATGTTGTCCATTTTGGGCAGCAGGTAATTGTCTTTCAACGACACTTTGTTTAGATTTCTAAAATCTATACATAGTCGAACTTCATCGGTCTTCTTCCACACTAGATCCATATTGGAAATACAATTTGAAAATATGATTGGAACAATAATACCTGCATTATAGAGCTTGTTTACCTCCTTCTCAATGGACACTAGTAAATTTGGCCCAATTTTCGACGGCCAATTCGTCGCTATTCCGACACATAGTCGTCGCAAGAGTGACAGTTCGAGGACGGGAAAAATGTGGTTTGCCATTACGTCGCAATTCCGACGCACTGACAAAGTGTCGCACTACCGACACTTTTTCCATCGCTTCCAAACAAGCGTCGCTCTTCTGATGTTTCCCAAACCGTCGCGCTTTCGACGTTTGTAAACTGCCGCAATTTCGACGAAATGTGGTCCGACGTTTTGAACGTCGCTCTTTCGACGTTTATAAACTGTCGCAATTCCAAAGAAATGTGGTTCGACATTTTGAACGTCGCTCTTTCGACTTTTGTAAACTATCGCAATTCCGAAGAAATGTGGTTCGACGTTTTGGACGTCGCTCTTCCGACGTTTGTAAACTATCGCAATTTGGACAAAATGTGGTCTGACGTTTTGAACGTCGCTCTTTCGACGTTTGTAAGATGTCGCAATTCCGACGAAATGTGGTCCGACGTTTTGAACGTCGCTCGTCCGACGTTTTTATACTGTCGCTCTTCCGATGTTTTTAAGCTGTCGCAATTCTGACGCTTACAGAGCGTCGATATACCGACGGTGGGTTCAATTTTAAAAAAAAATGAAACTTTAAAATAGGACAGTAAATCTCCAATATTTGTTATGAATTGTGGGCGTTCCAATGACCGTGAAATATTAATATAATAAACCACCCCGCAGTGCTTCGAATATAAAAAATCATATAAACATGGCTCTGTATTTCAAAAAATGGGTTAAAATAGAAACAGGGCAACATTTTTTTTTTCAATTTTTATGAACATAATTCGACCGTGAAATATTAATATAATAAACCACCCCGCAGCGCTTTCGACTATAAACAATCATATAAACATGGCTCTGTATTTCAAAAAACAGGTTTAAAATAGAAACAGGGCAACATTTTTTTTTCCAATTGTTATGAACATAATTCGACCGTGAAATATTAAATATAATAAACCACCCCGCAGCGCTTCGACTATAAGCAATCATATAAACATGGCTCTGTATTTCAAAAAACAGGTTTAAAATAGAAACAGGGCAGCATTTTTTTTTTCTAAGTAAAGTTAATCTATTAACAGTGGGAATAAAATTATAGCATGACTTTAGTCAAAAACATTGCCTAGACTTATGGCAAATTTGTCATCAAAAAATAAAAAAAGAAGACTACCCTCATACGGGGAAACCAGTCTTGAACGTTTACAGAATTCAAAAATATTACAGAGGTCCAACACAGTAATATAATCTAAAACATGCCCAATTAAGTGGGCCTACGAAGCAAGAAAACCAAATTAACCAAAATACTCCTCCAGTGGTTCCTCGACGATTTGGCACCATCCTTCGGAAGGTCCAGGATCGCCAGGTGCTATCTCCACATTCGTGCCACCGCTCCCCTCCTGAAGGCCCGAATGCTGGCCGGATTTTTCTGAGCTCAGACCCACCGGACGGGTGCATTGTTCCTCCATTTGGGCCTCCTCACGGAAAACCACGGTGATTGAAGCTGTGATTTGTGGGCGGTTCAGAGAGAAATTAAAGGAAAAAAGCGCAGTGCGTGTCCTGGGAGATGGTGAAGTGGTAGGGAAATGAGGATCAAGGGAGCCCATACGGTGGCCAGATCCTAGAACCTGACCCCGCCCACTTCTAGTGTTTGGATAAAGACCTGTGTAATAATCACTAGACTGGGAAGATGATTCAGTTGAGGGGCTGGAGGGAGCACGCAAGGGTTGACCTCTAGTGCTCCCCCTGCGGCAACGCATCCTTTGACGCAGGCGAGGCATGGGTGCAGTCTCAGCAGTGGGCACAAGACGAGACAGAGAAGCAGGATTCCACGAAACCGAGGAAGAAAGACACAGACCAGACCAAGAGAAATGTAGATATGCACCAAGGTCTAAGCAGCAGTTCAGCTGGCCACTTCTCCTTCTCGTCACAGTGAGCAGGCAGTGTAACCCAGCAACCGGCTCGTCTGAAAAACCATAGCGAAACGCCATTTTATCGACCCGACTGCAATGCAATCGAAGAACGCCCGTCATAATTAATCTCTCATTAATGAGAGCCGAAGGCCGGATCATATTGGAGCATGCAGAATCGATAATAGGAGTGGAGGTCCGATCTTGAACAGTGTTAAAACTTAATGCGATTTGATGTGAAAACCTTGGAACTTAAATATTGGCTAATTGAACAGCGTTAAAACTTAATTGGATTGATATGAAATTGCCACATCCATGTCCCATCACCTTAAACGCCATCGAATGCACCCGCATCTGGGAACAGGGAAAATTTTGATTGAGGACATGTGGCAGAAATTGATTGGAGTGGATCTTTGTTTGGGCCGCTCGCGCAGTGGAAATCCAGACCCGAAAAATATTAGGGCGAATTTGATAAGAAATTCGCGTCACAACTCTCCCTCTGTACACCAGCCCAAATTCAGACCTGAAAAAGATTAGGGCGGAATTCATTTGGTTTTCGCATCACAAAATTGGCCGACGTCAGCAGGCTATTTTGGAATGCAAATTTGGTTTGAATTATGGTTTATCGCCGTTTGAAGTTCGGCAGGCTCGACTTAAGAACAATTTTGTTTGATCCCATCTTATAAAATTTGTGTTGGTTTTCTTTGATAATACGCATATTTATAATAAATCATGGGAATACCACACTAAACATGTGGAAAAGTTATATAAATTATTGAGAACAATCATTTTTATGTAAAAATATCCAAATGTGTTTTTGGGAAATAAGAATTCGAGTATTTGGTTCATATTGTTTTAAAGGAAGGAGTGAAGTTGGAGCCTCAAAAGATGCAAGCTATTACAAAATGACCTATTCCTAAGAAAATCAAGGTTCTTAGAAGATTTTTTAGACTTACATGATATTATTGATTATTTGTTAAGAATTATGCATGCATTTCAAGTCCACTCACATATCTCTTGAATAAAATATCATTTATATGGAATGATGAGGCTACTTTGGCATTCTCTCTTTTAATGGATGCCATGTCTGCTACACCAACATCGGTTGCACCTACTTTTGTTAAAACATTCATAGTAGAGTGTGAGGCACTAGGACAAGGAATTTACGTAACATTAACACAATAAGGGATATCATTGGCTTTTAAAAGCAAGGAATTCAAATAAAATATTTGGTGAAATCTACGTATGAAAAATAAATGGAAGCAATATTACATGCAATAAAAAATGGGGATAGTATATCATTGGGAGTACTTTAAAGTCAAGATATACCATGATAGCATAAAGTGTTTTTTGAAGCTATGATTTTCATTAGAAGATTAACAAAAATGAGGAGAAAAAATGCAAAGTTTTAATTTTGAGATAATCTGCAAAAAGGGTAAGGAAAATTTAGTACATGATGCTCTTTCTAAAATAGAAGAGGCCTCAAATTTATATCCAATTATATTTTCTATTCCTAGGTGGCTAGAAGAAGCTTGCCATAATGGAAAAATGACAATAGTACTAAACAAAAACTAAAATTTATAAAGGATGGGATGAACTCTATGGAGCATTGGGAGTGAAAGAGAGATATACTTTGGTGCAAATGTAGGATATTTTTATGCATGCAAGCATATTTGAATAAACAAATATTAAGGGAGTCCCATGTCTCTCTGATGGTAGGATGCAGGGTTCCTTAAAACATCTCAAAGGATCAAAAAATATATTTTTGGAAGAAATGAAGAAAGATATTCAAAATTTTGTAAGAGAAGGTCAGGTTTGCATAATAAATAAAAGAGAGATAGTAAAATCTCTAGGGTTACTTCAACCATTCCACATACATATCCAAAGACTAGAAGATATATCAATAGACTTTATTACAGGGTTACTGAAATATAAAGGTAAGTATTACATTTTTGTGGTCATTTATATAGACAAATTTTGTAGATTTTTTTTGTAGAGCCCAAAGTACATAAACAACAAGCCAAGTGGCAGAAGTGTCCGTGAAAGAAATTCATAGTCTTCATGGTTTTCCTAAAGTAATAGTAACAAGAAACTTTTGGAAATAATTATTTAATATGAGTGGAGAAACACTAGTTGCCATGAGTTCTACATATCAAACACAATCAAATGGTCAAACAAAAATAGTTAACAAATGTTTTTAAGGTTATCTACAATGTTACTCTTTAGAAAAGCAATCTTAATGGATGAAGTGGGTTCATCAAGGAATAATGGTAATATGATACTACCTATCACACATCTACTAAAATTTCCCCATTTAAGGCCCTTTATGGATATCCAACTCCTAGTATCTCATACTTTTTGCAAGATAAGTCCAAAGTATAGGAAACATAGTCACATATGGAAAATACTAAAGAAAATTTGAAAATTATTATGGAAAACCTTCAAATGACATGAAACATGATAAAACAACAAGGGGAACAACATTGAAGTGAAAGATAATTTGAGGAGGGTAATTGGGTATTTTTAAGATTATAGCATTATAAGAAATCTTCATTCAAGAAAAAGAAGAATAAAGAATTAGCTCAAAAATGTTATGGCCCTAAATAATTATTCATAGGATTGCACAAGTGGTATAGAAGTTATATTTTCATTCTTCTTGCATTCATAAGGTTTTTCATGTATCTTTCCTAAAAAAGGTTTTGGGAAAAAATATGCCAATGTAAATAGAACTTCCAAAATTAGATGAAGAATGAAAGTTGATTCTTGAACCACAAAAAGTTATAGATAAACATTATGTATCTATTTGACATATAACCATTATGAAGTACCTAATAAAGTGGAAGAATATTCCTCTAGAAGAAGGTACATGGTAAAATGATCAATTCGTGATGAAATACCCACGGCTAAAGGGTTCGTTTGAAGTTTTGACAAAGGTTTTGTTATATGTTTTATATAACGCGCGGAAGAATATTTTTATTTTTTGTTAAGGTCCCACACAATGATCAAATTTGAAGGGCAGGTCCGAATTTCAATTAGAAGGGCATATATCTATGTCGCCCTTCCATAATGAAAAGCTTAAAAAAAAAAACTTTTCAATTGACCATAATAAATTATTTTTACATTTAATTTTCAGAAAGACAAAACCATCATTCTTTATATTAATAAAAGACTATTACATATACAACAATGAAGAAGGCTCCATCTTTCATTGCTTAAATATCTCATTGGCAATGTCAACATAAGTCTTGAAGACACTATTATAAGAATTTGGATACATACCACCGGGATATAGGAGATTCTTATGTGTCAGATTGTGTAATGCAATTTTGACTTTGTTTCACAAGGAGCAGCAGCATGGAGGTCTGGATTTTTCTTATAGAACTTTTTTATTATTATTTGAAACGTTGTTTATAGATATGAAGACAACAATGAAATTATGAGCATGGTGGATAATTAGTCAAGCTCATGATGCCAAACCATGATGATGTAAGTTTGGAATTTAACATTTTTACATGTTAAAGACAAATAGTCAAAATCATTGACAACTTAGTATGCCATAATTAATAATCATTCCATGTTCACTTTTGTTAATAGGTTTATGTCACATGATGATCTCTCTTCTCTGGCATTTACTTGTATTGAAGATCACTATTCTAGGAATAAGGAGTTATTTTCTCCAAAAATAACCCTAGCAAAACATTGACAATGCATCAAGGATATCTTTCTATGCTTCATAAGTACATATGTTCTACTTCTAAATCATGTCTTGGAAGTGGTTGTTTTGTTGGAAATTATTCACCAGTTGGTTTCATACCAAAATATTTTTCTCATTTTCAGCATCCAATACAAGAAAAAGATAATGGTTTAAAACAACATAAATATTTGAAATTTTGCAAGAATTTTCTGGCACACTTTGAATATGAATTTTGAAGTCAAGTGCATGATGCTGTATAGGATCAAGTGTCATTTTAAATACCAAATGTTTCACAAGAAACTTCTCAACATGCTACCCTGCAGTAAGGATTAAATGACAATATTGCATCAACTATTTCCATAATAAAAGTGCACCTCGGCCATAAGACTAAACAACTAAAAATGTTGTAGATCTAACAAGACCACACAATAAAATGTATTCCACAAGGCCAATACTGTATGAAAAATGAAAAGGAGTTTGCAACCAAAAATACCTTAGGCAACTAATTCAATTAGATACACTAAACCATCAGCAAAAAGGAAAACCAGCCTACTCAAAAGGCAAGCGTTTACCTCCTTTGACAAAATTTTGAGTTCCGAAACAAGGGCCTTTATTGTCTTGTCAATTCCCCTAGTAATTTGAACGGGGTTTGCACCTGCTGCAACAACCTAAACAAAAAGGTTTCATTTCAAATTATTTTCCACAAATTTAAGATACAACCATTGTCAGTTTTGTATTTCCTAACAAGCTCATAAATTTTGAGAAAAGAACCAAATTTTTTTAATACCTGATAGCAATTTTTTCACTCAAAAACTATCTTAGACTCAATAAGCCCAACCCAAAACTAAAAACCAAACACCATAAGACCCTACAAAAATGAATAGATGATCTTAATCCAGTACTATCGACAAAAAGTTACCTTTACACCGTCACTTATTAAACCCTGTACAAGAACAACAGATGTTGTGGTTCCATCTCCAGCTAAATCATTTGTCTTTGCCGCAGCTTGCCTTACCAACTTGGCCCCAATATTTTCAACTGGGTCCTCTAATTCAACCAATAAAAAGGCCAAAACCATAGCATTGAGATACATTTCATTACACCGTCAATAAAAATAAAATTTGACTCAGCCATAACCCTTTCCTTTTATTGTTGTGAAAAGCTTTATGCATTACTCTAATGTGGCTAGTCCATAGGCCAAGTAGACCACTGGGTAACAAATATGTTTCCTTTCACCTTTGAGTTTTCAAATTATTCCTACCAAATCTAAGACATTTAAGAGGGGGAACTAATACAACGTTAAAAAGAAAAACAGAGCACACATCTACAAATTACCTCCTTAGCTACTGTCACACCATCATTAACTATTTTCAGAGAACCATGCTTGCTCTCCAAGACAACATTTTGCCCTTCGCCCCAAGGGTGACTCCAACAAGATCAGCAAGTTTGTTCACACTGCCTGCAAGAAAAATTGACAATGCTTTCAGTAAGTGTGTAATTGAATGCCAGACCATATGCCAAAACAACCCTCCATGAAAAATAAAATAACACATTAAAATCAAATATAAGTGGACAAGGAAAGATCCACCGCAGTGAAGTTTCACGTGTAGGTGACCTTCCTTTAAACATAATTTTTTCTCTGACCTGCAATTTTTTTGTCACTGAGCCATCCTTGTTGAAGTACAACTCTTTTTCCATAGCTCTTGTATTAACTACCTTCTCTCTGTCGCGTAATCTCAGAGTCCCTCTTCTGCTTGAGCGATTAAAGGAAATGGGTGAAAAAACTGAAAGAGAAGACAATTGTCTGCCATAATTATCAAACATTGCACCTAACTTCTTCCCCTTTCCATTGTTACCCAATGAGGTAGATGTGGCAATTGTTGTCATATTGCCCAAAGCAGAGGCCATCTTCTCTTATCCTGAATATAGAATTACAAGATATTCATATTAGTATGAACCTTAAAAAACATGACTCCCATTGCTAAAAACCACTTTTAAGTTGTAACAGGCAAACTAAACAACTATCGCAACTTTTGGCAACTTCTGGAGCATTAAAAGAGAAACAACCAAAGAGAAATACAACCAAAATCCTGATTTTAATGAGACCAGACTATATATTTGCATTAAGATAATAGAAATAAATCACGACTATATTAAGGCCAGCACAAAACAATCTTTAACCAGTGTCTCTCGCAGCCTTCAGGTTGCCATGCTAGAGGTTTCATATTTTTAATTTAAATTCTTGACCTCTCGTGCCCATCTATGAATGCATCCAATGGGATATCTACATCAAATGCTCCTTTATATCCCCAAAAAAAAATTCCATACTACAAGAGCACCAGTATTGATGGATCACCCCACACCATCCCACCCACTAGAAACGGTGAAAAAGGAAACTCGAGAAAACTTTTGAAATATCTCAAGATGACTATATGGGTGGTTCTTATGAATCAACCAACCATTCAGAGCATGCTCATCAATCCAAACCATGAGTATTATGTGACGATATTCAAGCAGGAACTGAATCAGATTTCTGAAGCTATGTTAGAGAAACCCTAAAATCTCACTGAAAAAATAAAAATATACTCAACAACAAAGATGATCACACTCTGGGTAGCCTTGGAGGCTATTTTGGGGTGATGAGTCCAATGGGTCTCAATAAACTGTTGCCCTCGCTGGGGAATACTATTGCAGTGGAATTTGATACTATTTTGGATGTTGAATTCCATGATCCTAATGGAAACCAGTACCTTCAGCTCCAGTACTTGTTCACAAAAGAGGGTGCCATAGTCATTCATGCATGCAGAGAGGGTGAATTGCAGGCATTGCAACAAGAGGTGTTGTTGTTGTTGCATTGGCCACTAGATTGTTTGTCTGGTTCTGTTACAAGCGCAAAGTATTGAAAAGGACAGACAAATTTAGTTCAGATATTGTGAAATTGCCTCGGAAATTCACCTACAAAGAGCTCAGCAATGCTACAAAAGACTTTTTTTGAATGTGATTGATAATCGATAATTGAAAGCAAGGGTAATCCCCTTGTGAAACCCAAATTTCTAAGAATTTTATAAAACCTGATGACAAAGTCATTGTAATGAACAAGCGCCTAGGTCCATATTACATCCAAATCTACCAAGCACCAAGATCTATAAAAAAAATCCACAGTATCTGCAAACTAAGAAGAAGAGGCAGAAAATTTATTCTACTTACCTGTTCGAATAGTGGTTGGGGTTTACGTCACGACAAAAATTTGACAGAGCCCATGTAGCATTTCTTATCATTGAAATTCTGGCAGTATCATTCAACTGGGCAAGCACCTGCCTCAGAGCTCCATGACTGTGAAAGATCCCCAAATGTTGCAGTAGTCTCCAAAGAATATTTCCAAAGCCTGAAAAACAACCCAAACAACCTTTACACGAACACCCGTTGAACTCAAAGTTGGGTACTAGTTTTTTAAATCAAATTCCAAAATTGGCGTACCTAAAAAGATAGTTGGAAGCAATAATTTTATGCCTCTTAAAATAATTCGTAAGTACCTGCTCTCCGAACATTATCATTCGCAGGTAAGAAGTTCCCACAAATATAGCGTAGTGTCTAGAATCAATCATCTTGGGAGTATTCTCGTAGGTTCTGAGACCTAATGGACTATATTAGTCAAAGCTAAAGCTGCTTCAAATTGCATTATCAATCACAAGGTATCACCATCAAAGCTATAACTTTAAGATAAAAATTTATCTACCATTGAAACTATAATTTTAAAATAGATACACCTAGTGATATAGATACCTAGTGAGAGTAGAGGTTAGGAAATTATAATAAGAATTATTACAAGATATCACTCACAGTGCAGTTGATTGTTCATTGTCTGCTGTAACTATAATTTTAAAGAAGACACACTTAGTGATATAGACACCACCAAGTGAGAGCATAGGTTATGAAATTATAATGAGAATTATTTCAAGATATCATATTACTCATAGTACAATTAATTGTTTATTGTTTGGTGTAATAATTTTTTATTATTTATAAACACAATCAAACATATTATGAGGGATGGTGATGAAATTGACAACGGTCTCATAACAAACCATAACGGGCACATCCCCTAGCAAGATAGACTCTGAATAAGAAAGAAAGCAAAACAAAGTGATTACTTACAGGATCATAGGCTTCTTGAAGAACAAGATCCAGAGCAGCATCTGTAACCCCTAAAGAAACACCTCTCTCTGCAAGACGAATTGCTACATCTTTCATATGTAGTCTAGCAAATTTTCTGAGCTCATCACGAGAAAGAGGATCAAATACAAATATCTCATCAAGTCTATTCAATAGCTCTGGCCTGAAATGTCTTCTAACCTGCAAAAATATTCAAAGGCATGTCATAGCACTGCAGCCAACTTCGTGATAAAATTATATGAAAAATATGCTTACACAGAGTCCAGGAGAATGAAACGGCAGTTGTATTGGCAGCTGCCGAAATGCAGCATCTAAAACGGAAGGTGTATTGGCAGTTGCGGAAATGCAGCTACTAAAACGGCAGGTATGTTGATGGTTGCAGGTGTGTGGATTATTGCTGGTATTTTCAACCGATTCCATGGAAATATACCAGAAACCAGTGGTATGTCAAACCTAGAAGGTAACCTGAGAGACTATGACCGTCAGATTAAACAAGTAACAGGTGTCGTGCATAGATAAGAAGTGTTGACGAAAAAAAAATTGATCTCTTTCATAATAGAAGGCCTGTCGGCCTAAATATCTAGGACATGTGGCACTCCATGATAAAGACACATGGTGTGTGGATTCGAGTTTTTCAGGTGGTCAAGTGGGCCGAAAATAGGTGAAATGTGGCACCACTCAGAGATTGACATGTGCCAATTGGTACAAGTGGTAGACAATTGGCATGCTCAAACAACGAGGTGATGCAATAATGACATGAGGGAGAAAATATCAGAAAAGCCCCAAATCTAGAGAACTAAAGCTCATCACCAACCTGAGATTGACAACTTTACATGATGTAACCTATGAAATCGTAAATGAAGAAATCATAGTAACAATAAATTAACCTATGTAACAATAAAGTTGGATTTATCCTGGGAGTGGCAATGGGAGAAATCATAGTGAACAACAAGAAACATGCAGAGTTGCTTACAATCAAATAGATGAAAAAACACATAAAAAAAACCTAGATAATAATCATGAACAAGCTTAATATTGAATTATGAAATGTAAAGGAACTTACAAAATGTGACATTACGAACCTGGTCAAGTGCACAAGAAAAAATATCCTGGACATGACCCTGGTTGACAAGTTGTATTGCTCATAATGCAAGAGGATTTGTACCTGCAGTTCCAAGTCAATAAAAATCCATCATTATCTATACAATAAATACAAGTAATTGATGTAGTATTTTTTACTCTAAGATGCATTCTTATGATAATGTTAGAACATATGTTGAAAATGTCAAAACATACCTGAATAAGCTCCTCTTCATTTCAAGAACAATTTATCGGAGTCGCATGAACTTGGAACAAGCCTCCCACGATCTGAAAGAGTAGCAACTAAGTCAACAGTGACTTTTTTGTTGCTACGCTGGATCGAGGGAGGTTTGCTCCAAGATTAAATTGCTCCAATAAATTATTCTCTACTAAACAGGGCCAACCATGTGAAGGTGGAAGCTCTTATGGCCCCTCCCCCCCCCCTCACATCACTCTCAATTCCCCAATACCCAATCTATATTTAATTTTTTACTTTCATGAGCATAAAAAAAATATTCAATTACTAATCAAAAACAATTCAACAAAAAGTACGCAAGGAAACATTGAAATTAATGCTTGACATAAAAATAGTATGATAAATGAGTTTTTTATATAACGTAAAAAATGTTCCAAGTATGGTAACGTTTGTCTTATAATAATACAATATTTTACATTATCAATTTTACTTTTTTTTCTTCCTATTTCTAAAGCTCCTAATTACATCATCAATATCATCATGCTTTGCTCCTTTTTTGTGCCTTTCGACCCGCACTGCCGACCTAGTTGCGTAGTCACGATGTCTGGTCTCATCCAGTGACGGGGCATCACCTACAAAAACAGATAGTATTAAATTTTAATTGTCAGTTTTTAAATATCATTGAACTAGTTCGGTAATATTAATAAAAAAATTTTCAATGAGATTATTTACCTGGTGCACCAGTTGTCACCGTTGGGACTGTTGCCCTGTCTTCCTCTCTGGTGGTAAGATCCTCAAGGGAAAAATTCTCTGTCATTTAAAAAAAAAACGTTATAAGGAAAACCATCAAGGTATAATTAGAAAAAATTAAAAGGGAAATTAATTACCATCACGGCCCTCACTGATAGTAGCATTGTTGGCCTGGTCCCCACTACAATGATCAGGTTGAACGTGAGGAGCATTTACATCTGGCTCTAAAACTGGGTTATTTGCCTCGTCGGTAGTGCTGCTCCCCTAATTTAAAAAAAGTTGTTAGACATTAAATTTATGGACGAAAACAAACATATTGAAATGTTAATGTTTTACCTTATCAGGCATTCTGGATCTTGGGACCTGCCCCAAGCTTCTGCGACGTTCAACTACGACTTGATAGCCGAAATGGAAAGCGATATTTTTATCTTCCTCTGTAGTTTCTATTTCGAAGTCATCACCCTACATTACATATGATTGTGTATTTTTAATCATATTTGATAGGATTACAAAAAATTTGGAAGGCGATACAATTAATTATAAGATGTTTAGCTACTTAATTACAATTCTTGCAACTAATTTCAAGTAGCCGCCCTGGCCTAGCTTGTGATGGCCCTTTTTTTCAATCCTAGCTTTGGTTGCCTTTGAGGTGTCAGGAAACCTAGCATCAAAATATTGAAGTCAGATATGACGTAGCACACTTTATTTTAGACATAGAGAAAATTAAAGCTATTGAATTAAAGTTGTAATTTACCTTGCGGGTCCAGTTGGCATTTTTCCTTCTTTCTTTGCCCTTTTCTCTTTTCCGTCATGGATGAGTGCTCTCCACTCACTCTCTGAAACTGCGAGAGGATGATCATATCTAGGGTTAAATTGCAATTGCATCCTATAGGTGTCCCTGGTATATTTCAAATATTTGCCGGCTACCCGAGCCATCGTTGTTCTGTCAAATGTGCCGACCCCAAAAAGGGCTTCTAGATAATCTAGAAGTTCTTTTTTCAGGTTGGAATTCTGGGAATTCCACCTTGTGCATATGGTTGGGCCAAAAATTACCAACGCATGGCTCTCCAAAAACATGTAGAACTCATTGTTTCCTACACAGAAAAAAATATATTATCATTAATTTAAAAATAAAAATCATAATAAATATGTTTTAGATAGAGTACATGAAATAGTGAAAATATTAAAATTTACCTGGGAGTTGTACGTGCTTTATAGGGACACCTTCATCGTTCACCAACAACGTGCCATTAAAGGTCCCTATGGAGCTGACATGTGTAGCTCCAGGAAACGCAATAATGTAGTTGGCCATATCAGCCTCATCACTGCCAACACGTTCAATGGTTGGCTAGGTGTCTTCTTGGGCAGGGTGTGTTTCTTGGCTGGCACCTAAAGGAGTAGAAGGTGTACGAGAGGGTTGCTGGGAAATCTCTTTCCCTTGTGTCCCACTACCACCAACACCGGGTTCAGAAAGTGCCAGAAAACGCCACATACAAAATAACTTTTTGTTAGTTTAGTCAATGTAAAAATCAAAAATCAAACTATCACAATTCATCTCATGCAGAACAAAAAAAATATCCTTTTGACTTTTTATTATTACCTGATATGTTTCTAGCTGGGTCATAAGTTGTTTTATCCTCTCTTTTGTTTTAGGTGTTTGAGGCACGTCTATCAAAGTATTAAATTCCAACCATGCATCTCGTGCCTTTTTTCGCAACAAGAGCGCTAGAGATAGGGATGAATAAAGCTCTTCCTCAAAGAGGGAATCATCAGGCATACCATGGCTAGGTGTCTGCATATTTGAAAAAAATTAATATTATTTCAATTATGTAAATAGCTAAAATACCTGAAGATAGAGCAATGTTGGCACTTTACATGTTCTTCCACTGGCCTCTTTCCACGATCATCTCGTCTCAGGGTTGTTTCCTGTACTGCCCTGATCAGTCTGCCACATTGCAATAAAATTATAAATGTAAAAACTTGAAAACAATATCTAACTTGAAAACAAAAAATGAAAACTGAAATAATTTCTAATAAGACACCGGAAGACAGAGTTAGAGTTTCAAATATGCCTTGCATTGAATTCAGACCTGGAAACATGTCATTGCACATTAAGACACCCAAACAAGAGATGAGTTGACAATGAAGACCTTATTGAATATATTGTTGGAGCAACTTCTAGTAAACTTGTTGTGAAGACCTTGAGGACATTTTTGGAGCAACATTTTTGAAGCTGATGGTATAGCATTGTTGGAGACGATCTTGAAGGGCCTTGAAGTGAAGCTTTTGGAGAAACTATTGAAAAATCCTTAGAGCATTTAAGTAAGGCACTTTCTATCTTCCATCACCTTTTTCCTTTCAATATCCTTTAAATGATTTTGTTGATATTTAATGTTTGAAATCACGTTTTAATTCCTTGATTATATGTGTTTGGGGACTTTCCCTTTGAAATTACCCAAAAATACCCTGGCAATTTTATCTTCAAGATGCATGTCTGAACCTATTGTTCAATATTTTGATTGATAGTAGTAAACATAGAGAGTTAGGGGGCTCTTGACTTGGTTTGGTTGGGCCATTAGATCCCTAACATATACTAGGGAGAACCCCCCTTGAGTTGGAGGAGAGCTATCCCGAAGTGAAAAGAGGTTGGTGAGGTGACAATGGGGCTATTGAATTACACATGGTATCACACTTTAGCTTTAGGAATTTATCTTGAGAAGTGCGAGATTTTGCTATATCAATTCTCAAATTGCTTACAACACTATTGTTAAGAACTAATAAGAAGTGATGTTGAGGGGTTTTTGGGTATAAGAAACAATACCATTTAAAAACTAGGGTTCTCAGTCCTTGGCATTCCTTCACCTGGGCCTAGGGGCACACTAGAATAATTTCACACTAAACCATGCAAAGTTAAAAGTAACTTAACAGATCCATAAAGTAATAATAATCATAATTCCTAATTTCCTATTGTACGATATGATGCAAATTATTCAAACATGAAGCAATGAAGACATGCAATGTCTGAATTTCAAGATTGATGAACCAATATAAGAAGTTAGAAACTACAACTTTGATTCAATACTCTATGTCCTAACTCCATGAAGGAATCTAGTTTGTAGTACAGAACATGCATCGTGTATTATCAATTCTTAATTGACAACAACTAAAGGTCATCTACCTCATCAATTCCTTCCCATTTTGTGTTTTTATGTTATATTCCTTATAAAAGTGTCAAATTTCTCTCAAAGTAAGCAACCACTAATAAAATAAAAAATAGTTGAGATATGATTGAGAAATGGTCATTTATTTCTTGAAAGGATCTTCACAATTTCTTTGGTTGTTTTTCATCTCAAGAAACAAGAAATGACCTAAGAAACTATCGTGATGTAATATAAGAAACAACACGGTGCAATGGCCATTTTCAAAGCCAAATGATGTCCATCGAGGACATGGCCTTTATTTGGTTCCTGTTTCATAGGAGTTTCGGGTAGAAATGGAACTTTGTTGTACCATTTCCAGTAGTAAAAAGGGAAAACCTTCTTTTTCCATGGGAAATAATTTACCTTTCCTTTTTTAAGATAATCTAAATCACAAAAAATATGAACTATACCGCACACATTCTTGGATAATGTGAAAGTGGAAAAGGAATACCCTACACAAGTGATGCACACATGTACATTTGAACACTAATAGATTTTTGTAGTTGAAATGCAATGCTTGTTTTCATTTAAATGTAGGGTTTTTAAAGCAAGGAGAAATAATGGTTGCCAAATTAATAAGCGTTTCTTTGGGAAAAATTTAAATCTTGTATTGGGTGATGAAGATAATAGAGGGTATTGAATCTTGATTCTTGACATTGTGTTTAACTTGAATAACTCAAATGATTATAAATATCAGTGGATGAGTTCTTTTTTTCAAGTATGTCACTCAAAACTCTTATGTCAAAGCATTATATGATGGCTAGCATTGATCCAGGTGGATATCGGTGGCCACCCACCTATTCCATTTGGACCAGCACCATCAATTCTTGCAGATTTTCACATTCAGCACAACTTACTATTTTTAGCAGGTTTTCGGGTCCTCCACTCTCGGAGCCGTTTTGGGGGCTTAATGATCCAGGTGGATATTGGTGGCCACCCACCTATTCCATTTGAACCCCCATCTTCAGTTCTTTCAATTTTCAAGTTGCAACAAAACTTACTATTTTTAGCAGTTTTTTGGGTCCCGAACTTCCGGAGCCGTTTTGAGGCCCTAAACGACGTTTTTTGGGTATGAAAGCGCCAGTGAATTTGCTGATCAAATTCGTCCCGACAGTTGTAGTCCTCGGATAGATCTTTCTAACGAGCTATTGAGCGCATAAAACGGAGATCGGGTGCCAAAGTTATGCCCCCGGGAAGTTGAACCACCAATTTACCCAAACGGGCGCCCACAGTTTTGGCGCCTCATCTCCTACGGTTAGGTTTTTGGACGTTTCAGATTCTACATTGTTTCTCAACAATAAATAGGCCCTAGAGCCTCATTGTAACACAGTTCAGAGGTCTGTAGCCATCACATCTCTTCTCAGAGATTCGCTACCAGCACCCTAGCTATTTTATTTCCATTATGCCTGTAAGCATATTTCTGTTATTTGATATCAATGAAATGAAGCATTATTTCCGCTGCATCTCTATGTTCATGGTTATTTCTCAGATCAAGTGCTCCGGGCATAAAACTGATCAAGCATTTTCTTGTTTCCCTTTCTTCAGTTCAATTTAAAAATTATATTAATATATTGGAGCACGAATGATAACTACAATTGTTTGCTCTGCAGTATATCCAACCCCAAGATTATGAAAAATTTCTCAAGGGGAACTATTGGTTATTGATGAAGCAGCTGCAATTCTATTGCCTGTTGTAAAGGCTCTACTCAGGCCATATTTAGTGTTTCTGTGCTCTACTGTAAATCGGTAATAATTATAAATGATCCAACCACAATCACAGATTTTGTAACCATTCGGTTTCCATGGATAGTGATGATGATATTAACCCCTATATATCGCTGGACCTATATCTATATGAGAATGATCTCAACATTGACCTTGATATGGTTGTATGGATGTGACCTTTGGTATGTCATCAGAAAATCGCCAAATATCAGAAAATCCCCAAATCTGGAGAACTAAAGCTCATCACTTTCGATCTAGAGTACTACCCTTGTGATAAAGTTGATGAATTTCGATCTCCCATTCTCTACCACTTTGCACTTCACCTTCAATATATATCAAACCAATGGAAATTCGTTACTGGGTGTTGAGATGGATGAGTTTGTCGAACTAAAATCCATAGCTTAAACTTCATGAAACTGGTGGAGTCAAATTCATGCAAGCACAACCACATCTTACACATCCTCTTTGAAACTCATCCGAAAGAAAATTTGAAGACATCTAGAGAGAACCCTATAGCCTAACACAATCCAATGGAGTTGACCAAAAAAACCCAAATAGAGTCAACCCTACTATAGGAGGAAGGGCCTGCAGTAATAACTTACCATTTTGCAAGAGCTGAGGGCGAATGCTGTTTTGCAAGAGCTGAGGGCGAATGCTATTTTTCAAGAGCTGAGGGAAAATGCTGAGGGCGAATGCTGTTCTACAAGAGCTGAGGGCAAATCCTGTTCTGCAAGAGCTGAGGGCGAACGCTGAGGGCGAATGCTATTCTGCAAGAGCTGAGGGTGAATGCTGAGGGCGAATGCTGTTTTGCAAGAGCTGAGGGTGAATGCTGAGGGCGAATGCTGGGGGCGAATGCGCGCGTGATATTAGGTGTTAATGTAGCTTTTAATAAAATCATTTTTATGTAGCACACATATAAGTGTCGTAGTTTTTAATAAAATAATTTTTATGTAGCGCGCATATAAGTGTCGTTATACTGACGGCGGCCAAAGCGTCGCTATTGCGACGGCTGCCTCCAAACGTCGCAATTGCGACACTTATACATTGTGTCGCACTTGCGACGTTTGGAGGCAGCCGTCGTAATAGCGACGCTTTGGGGCATAGTGTCGCAATTGCGACGTCTTCCTCCAAACGTCGCAATTTCGAAACTTTTTCTAAGTGTCGGTATTGCGACAATTTTCTATAAACGTCGGTATAGCGACGGTTTCGGGCGGGATTGAAAAAAATTGGGGAAATTTCCGACATTTGGTCAAAAGCGTCGGAACCAAGTGTCGGAATTTCCCCCAAATGTACTAGTGGGACGACAAAAACTTTGGGTTTATTTTCCTGAGCTTCGTCCTAAAAGGCTTTTGGTCTGGCTTTAATGGGATAGTGTGTTGAATGATATCTTTATTGTACACCTTTAAATATCAGTAATCCCAAGCAAACACGTCAGAAAACTCAGTAAACAAATCAACATATTTAGGCTTTAATTTTGGAGGCAAATATTTTGAAAGCTTAATGAACTTGGCTGCTCCTTTGTTCCAATATTAACATCTTCTACGCCTTTTTTTGTGGGGACCAAAGTAGGTTTTCTTGCCACATCCTCTTGATCAAATAACTCTTCCAAAGGTATTAGACCTTTTGGAATGTTATTTTCCTTGAGCTGAAGTATGTCAATCTAATATGCCTCAATGACTTGGTCATCCTTGTCGTACACTTTTTCCATAGAACACTTCTCAAACTCACCTTCACTTTGAAGGAAATTGTTCACTTGTTTATATTCCCAGAAAACTTGCCAAAATTTCAAGTTATCTAGAATGGCGGGCCTGTGTTTTATATGAATCTCAAACTTTTTATTTGAAAAAATTATGGACCTAAAATTACTTGCAGTAGTGGCTAATGAATCAGCCATCAAGTTTTGCAACCTTAGCACTACTTTAAGTGTATAGTCTGAAAACATTCTCAAAATTTCAAGTGCTTCATTCCTATATTGCCTCATCCTCGGGTGATTAGCTTGATACTCACCTTTGATTTGTTTAATTACCAGCTCTGAATCACCGTAGACTGCAATTCTTCTAGCTCCCATTTTTTTCAAAATTTTCAAATCGGTAATGAGCGCTTCATATTCAACCTCATTATTCATACAATCAAATGCTAGTTTGTAGGAACACAACCTAATATTATTTGGGACCTTATTTTTTTTTTGAAATGGGTTTCGGATCCATAAAACAATGGCAGCCCCGTCTTTTCCAATGGAACCATCAAATTCCATGCTCCAAAGACCATATTCTTCTTCAAGGTGCTGAAACTCTTGACTATGATTTGACACAATTTTCTGATCTGATTCTTTATGTTGTTATGAACTTTCATCTCCAATTTCTGACTCTAAATTAAAAGGTATAGTTATGTCTAAATATTTTATGATAATATCCATTTTCTCAACATGATCTCTCGGTGCAGCTTCTTTTCTTTGAATATATATTTCTTTGAAAGGTGCACTTGTAGAATGCTAATTTCTTTTGTTCTGATTTGGAGCTGCAATCTCTTTACCATTATTTTGAACTTGTTTCAGCGGTGCTTCTTTTTGCTGAATTGTCTTCTTTAGAGGTGGAGTTATTGGAACATCATGACCTCTCAAGGTATACTGCATTTTTTGGGAACTCAATGCCTTTAGGTATCCTCTTTGATAGTCATCGTATTCTACTTCTAACTCATGATCATTTTCCATTATGAAGTTTTTATCATTATGTGAACTTGTTTTTTCCACATATTCTTCATCTTTGGTGAGAAAGATAGGCTGACCATCAGCTATGAAAATAAGTTTCTCTTCTACTATTAGTTCTTTCTCTTCATCACTCTGAGCATAGTTCTGTTGAAGTGGTGTTCTAATTGGATGATGTTGCTATGTTTTTGGAACTCTTTTCTCTCTTTGTTTTATCTGGAACTGAGGTTGTTGTTGCTGGCCTCGAAAGTTCGGATTCCTGATTTGTGGCTCCATCTGTCTATCTGAAATAGACATATTATCGGCCATTCTTTCCATGGTTCTAAGCAAAGCATCAAATTTAGTATTGGATGAAGTTGAAGTTTCCTCTTTGATAGTCACTTTGCGTTTAGTATTGAGTTTGGAATTTTTAATCAAGAGATTGGCCTCAACACTTACTGAATTTTTTATCATCTCTTTAAGTGTGCTGGGATTTCTTTCTCTCAATGAGTAGGCCATATCTGGGTCAAAAGCATCAAGATAACATCGCAGAAAGGCTAAAATAGGAGGTGTTTTCATTTTATTTGGGATAGAGCTATAAATTCCAAGGTATCGGGAATTATAATCAGACACTAATTCATTAGGATTGTGCTTTAGGTAATAATATTCAAAAAGTATTTGTAAATGGTTTTTCTTCTCATCCCACTTGTCTAAGAAAGCATAAGTTTGTTCTGCAGGAGTCCAAATAGAATTAGTTGCTAGTTCACGGAACCAAAATTTAAGTTCACCAGGAAAAAATTGTGCAATTATTCACATCTTGGCATCATCTACATCTAACTCCTCAAGATCTATGAAGGTTGTGATCTTGGCCATGTGTTGATGAGCAGTGATCTAATACTGGATTGACAACCGGAGGGATGGGATGAATAGGTAGAGGTGCTGAAGTTGTTGGCACTGAAGTGGCAGGTATGTATGATGAAGTCGAAGGTGCAGATGAATATACTATAATTGACTGATTTTTAGGTTCAGATGAAACAAAAACTTCCTCGTGATGATAAAATTAGATCCACTCCTTAATATCAAGGTTGGACTCAAGCTTAATTTCTTTGAAAAACCAATCTTTCAAAGGACTTAAGTATAATTCAGACAAATATTTTACCTCAGATAATCTTAGAGGATCAAATACTATATCGGACAAAGAATTTTCAGATTTGTAGTTAAATAAAGATAATTCAAACTTTATGTCATAGGTTTTATCTTCTAGAGAAAGTAACTTTGCAGGTAGAGATACGAATTTTTCAACAGAACTGGTCCTGATTGAATATGCAGAGTTTGATATCGGTGTCTTCGAAAGAATTGCTCTAGATCATCAACCGGATCAACTGGATGGTCTAGATTCTCTCTAATATATCTTGTAGAAGATAGATCTATTGTGAGGCACTGCAATTATGAAACTCGATCCTATCATATAAAGGATCAGTTTCCAATAAATTTTTGTCATGCACCCAGGGGAAATTTGTCTTTTTTTTCCTCGGAAATGGTGCCAGAATGTTAGCACTCCGCTAGATTCCCAAGGCTGAATAAGGAATCCCAATGGAGGTAACCACAGACCAATATTTTGACTTGATAGCTAGCCCTATTAAGTCAGACAAGGCTCTCTCCAAAAGGGTCACAACCAAGCCGACTGGATCAATTAGGGTTTTTAGGCTAGATAATGAGTGCAGGGGTTGTTTTTATTTTATTTGGTTGGGTTATCGCTAGATGAAGAAATTAGGTCAAGGGAGCTAGGTCAGGGAAAATGAGATAGGGTTTCAGGGATCAATGGGGAAAGTTAGGCATAAGGTTTATCAATTAAATATGATTGTGATGGAATGGTTTTGAGACTGAAAATAATCTAGGAAGAGCATGCAAGATGTATTCTTCTTAGACAGATGAAAATGGAAAAACTATGATCCATTCCCCAAAACAGAGCATGCACAAGCAAGAGTTTTGATTATCAAACTTGAAAGAGATCATAACATAGAAATGAAGTGAACATGAATAAAATACATTCTAGCATATGAAGCTGAATAGAAAACAATGATAGACATCAATAACACAAGTATCCCATAAAATAGCTGCAACTCCTGTTTATTAGCTAGCCAAACTAATTACAAAAGTTCCTTGATCCACTAGAGAATTTGGCGGAAATTCCGACGGCCAATTCGTCGCTATTCCGACACATAGTCGTCGCAAGAGCGACAGTTCGGGGGTGGACAAACCGTGGTTTGTCATGCCGTCGCCGTTCCGACGCAAGTAAAAAGTGTCGCACTATCGACACTTCTTCCGTCGTTCCGAACAGGCGTCACTCTTCCGACGTCTCACAAACCGTCGCGCCTCCGACGTTTGTAAACTGTCGCACTTCCAGTGAAATGTGGTTCGACGTTTTGGACGTCGTTCTTTCGACGCTTATAAACCGTCGCAGTTCCGACTAAACGTGGTCCGACGTTTTGGCGTCGCTCTTCCGACGCTTGTAAACTGTCGCAATTCCGACTAAACGTGGTCCGGCGTTTTGGACGTCACTCTTCCGACGTCTGGAAGATGTCGTAATTCCGACGATATGTGGTCCGACGTTTGAAACGTCGCTCTTCCGACATTTTCATACTGTCTCTCTTCCGACGTTGCTGGGTTGTCGCAGTTCCGACGTCTACAAGTCGTCGATAGACCGACGGAGGGTTCAATTTAAAAAAAAAAAATTAAAATTTTAAAAGACGAGAAACGTTGTTTTGAAGATATTATATGAAGTAAAACAGTCCATGAAAGTGAAATAGCAGTATGTAGAATAGTAAAGCAACATATAGAGTACCGACGTCCATTGTTCCAAATACAAATTAAAGTACCCAAAACCCTACAACAGTGAAGTAAAACAGTCCATGAAAGTGAAGATATTATATGAAGTAAAACAGTCCATGAAAGTGAAGATATTATATGAAGTAAAACAGTCCATGAAAGTGAAGATAGTATATGAAGTAAAACAGTCCATGAAAGTGAAATAGCAGTATGTAGAATAGTAAAGCAACAGATAGAGTACCGACGTCCATTGTTCCAAATACAAATTAAAGTACCCAAAACCCTACAACAATGAAGTAAAACAGTCCATGAAAGTGAAATAGCAGTATGTAGAATAGTAAAGCAACAGATAGAGTACCGACGTCCATTGTTCCAAATACAAATTAAAGTACCCAAGACCCTACAACAGTGAAGTAAAACGGTCCATGAAAGTGAAGATATTATATGAAGTAAAACAGTCCATGAAAGTGAAATAGCAGTATGTAGAATAGTAAAGCAACAGATAGAGTACCGACGTCCATTGTTCCAAATACAAATTAAAGTACCCAAAACCCCGCAACAGAGAAAAACGCTAATCATAATCATGTGAGGAGTGTGATATGTCCAAAATATAAAAAGACCATCAGACCATATCAATAAACCAGCAACATAGACTAGCATCGCTAGTTTTGAAGGCAGAGTGATAAACATTAATCATTTTTTTTTTTCACAAGAGAAAAAACGTTGTTTTGAATATATTATATGAAGTAAAACAGTCCATGAAGTCATTACATTTTCACATCTGAAGATTGGAACCCAAATATCCATCCAGAAAAGTGGAAGTCCCACCCCAGATGGTGATAGAAAAATACCCCATGTCACATACAGGGACTTGATATAAAACCCAGTAACGGTCCACATGGAGATTATCGACAATCTGAGAAAGCATCCAAATATGCCCGAGGCGTCTATAAGAAAGTGAAATAGCAGTATGTAGAATAGTAAAGCAACAGATAGAGTACCGACGTCCATTGTTCCAAATACAAATTAAAGTACCCAAAATCCTGCAACAGAGAAAAACGCTAATCATGTGAGGAGTGTTATATGTCCAAAATATAAAAAGACCATCGACCATATCAATAAACCAGCAACATAGACCAGCATCGCTAGTTTTGAAGGCAGAGTGATAAAAATTAATCATTTTTTTTTCACAAGAGAAAAAACGATGTTTTCAATATATTGTATGAAGTAAAACAGTCCATGAAGTCATTACATTTTCACATCTTAAGATTGGAACCCAAATATCCATCCAGAAAAGTGGAAGTCCCACCCCAGACAATGATAGAAAAATACCCCATGTCACACACAGCGACTTGATATAAAACCCAGTAACGGTCCACATGGAGATTATCGACAATCTGAGAAAGCATCCAAATATGCCCAAGGCATCTATAAGAAAGTGAAATAGCAGTATGTAGAATAGTAAACCAACAGATAGAGTACATACCGACGTCCATTGTTCCAAATACAAATTAAAGTACCCAAAATCCTTGAACAGAGAAAAACGCTAATCATGTGAGGAGTGTGATATGTCCAAAATATAAAAAGACCATCAGACCATATCAATAAACCAACAACATAGACCAGCATCGCTAGCTTTGAAGGCAGAATGATAAACATTAATCATTTTTTTTTCAGAAGAGAAAAAATGCTATTTTGAATATATTATATGAAGTAAAACAATCCATGAAGTCATTACATTTTCACATCTGAAGATTGGAACCCAAATATCCATCCATAAAAGTGGAAGTCCCACCCCAGACAATGATAGAAAAATACCCCATGTCACATACAGGGACATGATATAAAATCCAGTAACGGTCCACATGGAGATTATCGACAATCTGAGAAAGCATTAAAATATGCCTGAGGCATCTATAAGAAAGTGAAATAGTAGTATGTAGAACAGTAAAGCAACAGATAGAGTACCGACGTCCATTGTTCCAAATACAAATTAAAGTACCCAAAATCCTTGAACAGATCAAGAAAAACGTTAATCATGTGAGAATTCAAAGTAAAGTTAATCTATTAACATTGCGAATAAAATTACACCGAAGTCGAAAACATTGCCTGGCCATACTCATGGCAAATTTGTCATCAAAAAATCAAAAAATTAAGAAGACTGCCCTCATACGGGGAAACCAGTCTTGAACGTTTAATTTACAGAATTCAAAAATATTACTTAAAGGTCCAGCACAGGAAAATAAACTAAAAGCAGCCCAATTAACTGGGCCTGCTAAGCAAGAAAAACAAATTAACCAAACTAATCCTCCGCTGGTTCCTCCACGATTCGGCACCATCCTTTGGAAGGTCCAGGATCGCTAGGTGCTACCTCCACATGCATGCCACGACTCCCCTCCTGAAGGCCCGAATGCTGGCCGGATTTTTCCGAGCTCAGACCCGCCGGACGGGTGCATTCTTCCTCCGTTTGGGCCTCCTCGCGGAAGACCACAGTGACTACAGCTGTGATTCGCGGGCGGTTGAGAGTGTAATCAAAGGAAAATTGCGCAGTGCGCGTCGTGGGAGAAGGTGAACTAGCGGTGGGGAAGCCAGGAGAAGGGGAATCCATACGGTGGCCAGATGCTACAAGCCGACCCCGCCCACTCCTAGTATTTGGATATCGACCTAAGTAATAATCACTGGACTGGCCGGAAGTCATCTCTGTTGAGGTGCTGGAGGGAGCGCGCCGGGATTGACCTCTAGTGCTCCCCCTGCGACAACGCATCCTATGACGCACGCGAGGCATGGGTGCAATCTCAGGCGCAGTGGGCACAAGAGACGAAGAAGCAGAATTCCAATTAACAGAGGAAGACAGACAGAGACAGAACCGAGAGAAATGGAAATATGCAACAAAGTCTAGGCAGAAGTTCCGCTGGCCACTTCTCCTTATCGTCACAGTTACCAGACAGTGTAATCCAGCAACCGGCTTGTCTGAAAAACCATGGCTAAACGCCATTTTTTATGTCGACCCGTCTACAATGCAATCAAAGGACGCCCGTCATAATGAATCTCTGATCATTAATAATGAGAGCCGAAGGCCGGATCAAATTGGAGCGTGCGGAATCGCTCAGAGGAGTGGAGGTCCGATCTTGAACTGTGTTAAAAATTAATTAATGTATATTTGATGTGAAAACTTAATTGAACAGCGTTAAATGTTAATGCGAATGATATGAAATCGCCATATCCATGTCCCATCACCTTAAACGCCATCGAATGCACTCGCAGCCGGGAGCAGGGCAAGTTTTTATTGAGGACACGTGGCAAAAATTGATTGGAGCGAATCTTTGTTTGGGCCGCTCGCGCAGTGGAAATCTGGACCCGTAAAATATTAGGGCGAATTTGATAAGAAATTCGCGTCACAAAATTGGCCGACGTCAGCAGGCTATTTTGGAACGCGAATTTGGTTTGAATTATGGCTTATCGCCGTTTGAAGTCCGGCGGGCTCGACTTTTGAACAATTTTCTTATAAAATTTGTGTTGGTTTTCTTTGATAATACACATATTAAAATCCCGCTTAATAAAGAGACAAAATTGTTGTGCTTTCGGAACCCGACCCGAGGATTGGACATGAGTTAACAAACAAAAGGATAGCGGAACCAGACATGCACCCGTGGTCAAGCCCTCTACCAAAACCACGAGCGGAATCACAAAAGCGGGTTGCCCATATCGCACCGCTTTTGCTGAGTAGGCGGTATTTCCTATTCGCGAGCGATTCCATAGGGAATGCGACACGTGGCGAAGTGACCCCGGAAAACAACCGTTTAACCCACGCCATCGCACGTTAAAGCCCGACGTTGGAAGCCGAGTGAAATTTCCAAGAGTCGTTGATTTGGAGAAGGGCCATCGGACGGTGGTCGCACGTTGAACTTGCCCGGAGGTTAACTAAGGTGTGCGGAGGATAGCCAGGTACGATATGAGTGTTTGATTGGTTATTGATATATATAGGTGGGGCCGGAGTATAATGAAATTGTTTAATTAAACGATTGGCGAATAATTAGCATAAGTCTGGAGCGTGATTGTTGTAAGGCTGGGTGGTGAAATATAGAGCCGAAAGTTCATTACAAGTTATTTATTTAAAAAGAAACGTGAGTATAAATACAAAGTGTTGAAAGTTAAACATTGGTTATAAGGCTTGGAGATAATATAAAGTCGGGAATATAAATTAAAGTCCAACCATTGTGGATAGTATTTATTTATCAAATTCTACGAATTTGATAAATAAACCCGAAGAAAGAAGAAGTCAATTAAGACTCAGGCTGGAGGAAAAGAACGGGTACACCAAGGGAAAATGCTGACAGAGCGATTGTAGACACACCAGCTCTCCTTGGGGGTCCAATTTCAGTTTTGTTGCATCACACGATGATCTCTCTTCTCTGGAATTTACTTGTATTGAAGATCACTATTCTAGGAATAAGGAGTTATTTTCTCCAAAAATAACCCTAGCCAAACATTGACAATGCATCAAGGATATCTTTCTATGCTTCATAAGCACATTTGTTCTACTTCTAAATCATGTCTTCGAAGTGGTTGTTGTGCTGGAAATTATTCACCAGTTGGTTTCATACCAAAGTCTTTTTCACATTTTCAGCATCCAATACATGAAAAAGATAATGGTTTAAAACAACCTAAATACTTGAAATTTTGCAAGAATTGTCTGGCACACTTTGAATATAAATTTTGAAGTCAAGTGCATGATGCTGTATAGGATCAAGTGTCATTTTGAATACCAAATGTTTCAAAAAAAACTTCTCAACATGCTACCCTGCAGTAAGGATTAAATGACAATATTGCATCAACTATTTCCATAATAAAAGTGCACCTCGGCCATAAGATTAAACAACTACAAATGTTGTAGATCTAACAAGACCACACAATCAAATGTATTCCACAAGGCCAATACTGTATGAAAAATGAAAAGGAGTTTGCAACCAAAAATACCTTAGGCAACTAATTCAATTAGATACACCAAACCATCAACAAAAAGGAAAACCAGCCTACTCAAAAGGCAAGCGTTTACCTCCTTTGAAAAAAATTTGAGTTCCGAAACAAGGGCCTTTATTGTCTTGTCAATGCCCCTAGTAATTTGAATGGGGTTTGCACCTACTGCAACAACCTAAACAAAAAGGTTTCATTTCAAATTATTTTCCACAAATTTAAGATACAACCATTGTCAGTTTTGTATTTCCTAACAAGCTCATAAATTTTGACAAAAGAACCAAAATTTTTTAATACCCGATAGCAATTTTTTCACTCAAAAACTATCTTAGACTCAATAAGCCCAACCCAAAACTAAAAAACCAAACACCATAAGACCCTAAAAAAATGAATAGATGATCTTAATCCAGTACTATCGACAAAAAGTTACCTTTACACCCTCACTTATTAAACCCTGTGCTGTTGAATTTTAACTTCAACTGCTGCAGCAGAAGGACGGATGCAGCAGCAACATTTTTTTTTGGAGGTTGCTTGCATGCCATCCAGAAATTTAATTCAGCATTTAAAATTCCCGCAAGTTTTTTTTGTAGACGGCCACAGCCATATTTCTGTACAGGATTGTATTTAAACACAACAGCCAGCATTAACGCAATTCACCAACCAGAAATTAAACAAATAGAAATTTACCCGACAGTTTTGTAAATTCAAAAGGACACGTGGAGCATTAATATTGGATTGCATGAAATTGAAGGGAATCTGAAAACCTGAAAACCGGACCCGAATTTTTTATAGGGTACATTGGATTGAGAATTCGAGTTAAAATTAGGCAGACGTCAGCATCCCATTTTGGAACGCGAATTTGGTTTGAAATTCAATCTATTTAGACTTTTGAAGTCCGACGGAAAGGGTTCTTTAATGTTTTGATAGTTTAATATATACATATGTTATATATATCATATGCGAAATGAAAGGTGGGCCATAGAATTTAGTTTTAATTTTATTTTTTTAAAAAGAGGGTTTATTATAATATGTTTTATATGTTACGGCATATAAAAATAAAAAGGTCGAAAAAGCTTGGTAGTTTTTTTTTTTTTTTTTTTTTTATAGACAGTACGTAAATTTTTTATTACACAGCAGTGTGTAAAAAGTGAAAGACCGAGTGTAACTTTTTAAGTGTGTATGCACAGCAGTGCGAAAGTGAAAAACACAGTAGAGTGTTTTAGAGACAGAGTATGTTTGTTTTGAACAGACAGTGAGTTGGTTTTATGCACTGCGTTTTGTAGCAGTCATAATTTTGTAATCCCTCTCAGCGAGGAAGTAGTGTAATAGTTTTTTTTTGAGTTATTGAAGGGAATAGAAGTTTGTTTTCAAAGTATTGAAACTCTGTCTCCTGTCAAAGAAATTTTTATTTTCTGTGTGTTAGAGGAAGGGGGATTTATGGGTGGTTCTTATGAATCAACCAACCATTCAGAACATGCTCATCAATCCAAACCATAAGTATTATGTGACAATATTCAAGCAGGCACTCAATCGGATTTATGAAGCTATGTTAGAGAAACCCTAAACTCTCACTGAAAATAGGTGAAATGTGGCACCACTCAGAGATTGACATGTGCCAATTGGTACAAGTGGTAGACAATTGGCATGCTCAAACAAAGAGGTGATGCAGGAATGACATGAGGGAGAAAATATCCAAAAAGCCCCAAATCTGGAGAACTAAAGCTCATCACCAACCTGAGATTGACAACTTTACATGATGTAACCTATGAAATCGTAAATGGAGAAATCATAGTAACAATAAAGTAACCTATGTAACAATAAATTCGGATTCATCCCGGGAGTGGTAATGGGAGAAATCATAGTGAACAACAGGAAACATGCAGAGTTGCTTACAATCAAATAGATGAAAAAACACATACAAAAAACCTAGATAATAATCATGAACAAGCTTAATATTGAATTATGAACTGTAAAGGAACTTACAAAATTGGACATTACGAACCTGGTCAAGCGCACAAGCAAAAATATCCTGGACATGACCCTGGTTGACAAGTTGTATTGCTCATGATGCAAGAGGATTTGTACCTGCACTGCCAAGTCAATCAAAATCCATCATTATCTATACAATAAATACAAGTAATCGATGTAGTATTTTTTACTCTAAGATGCATTCTTATGATAATGTTAGAACATATGTTGAAAATGTCAAAACATACCTGAATAAGCTCCTCTTCTTTTCAAGAACAATTTATTGGAGTCGCATGAACTTGGAACAAGCCTCCCACGATCTGAAAGAGTAGCAACTAAGTCAACAATGACTTTTTTGTTGCTACGCTGGATCAAGGGAGGTTTTCTCCAAGATTAAATCGCTCCAATAAATTATTCTCTACTAAACAGGGCCAACCACGTGAAGGTGGAAGCTCTTATGCCCCCCCCCCCCCCTCACATCACTCTCAATTCCCCAATACCCAATCTATATTTCATTTTTTACTTTCATGAGCATAAAAAAAAAATATTCAATAACTAGTAAAAAAACAATTCAACAAAAAGTACGCAAGGAAACATTGCAATTAATGCTTGACATAAAAATAGTATGATAAATGAGTTTTTTATATAACGCAAAAAACATTCCAAGTATGGTAACGTTTGTCTTATAATAATACAATATTTTACATTATCAAATTTTCTTTTTCTTTTTCTTCTTCCTATTTCTATAGCTCCTAATTACATCATCAATATCATCGTCCTCTACTCCTGTTTCGTGCCTTTCGACCCGCACTGCTGACCTAGTTGCGTAGTCACGATGTCTGGTCTCATCCAGTGACGGGGCATCGCCTACAAAAACAGATAATATTAAATTTTAATTGTCAGTTTTTAAATATCATTGAACTAGTTCGGTAATATTAATAAAAAATTGCAATGAGATTATTTACCTGGTGCACCAGTTGTCGCCGCTGACCTAGTTGCGTAGTCACGATGTCTGGTCTCATCCAGTGACGGGGCATCGCCTACAAAAACATATAATATTAAATTTTAATTGTCAGTTTTTAAATATCATTGAACTAGTTCAATAATATTAATAAAAAAAATTGCAATGAGATTATTTACCTGGTGCACCAGTTGTCGCCGTTGGGACTGTTGCCCTGTCTTCCTCTCTGGTGGTAAGATCCTCAAGGGAAACATTCTCTGACATTTAAACAAAAAACGTTATAAGGACAACCATCAAGGTATAATTAGAAAAAATTATAAGTGGAAATTAATTACCGTCACGGCCCTCACTGATAGCAGCATTGTCGGCCTGGTCCCCACTACAATGATCAGGTTGCACGAGAGGATCATCTACATCCGGCTCTAAAACTGGGTTATTTACCTCGTCGGTAGTGTTGCTCCCCTGATTTAAACAAAGTTGTTAGACATTAAATTTATGGACGAAAACAAAAATATTAAAAGGTTAATGTTTTACCTTATCAGGCATTGTAGATCTTGGGACCTGCCCCAAGCTTCTGCGACGTTCAACTACAGCTTGATAGCCAAAACGGAAAGCAATATTTTTATCTTCCTCTGTAGTTATTGTTCCAAAGTCATCACCCTACAATATATATGATTGTGTATTTTTAATCATATCTGATAGGATTACAAAAACGTTGGAAGGCGATACAATTAATTATAAGATGTTTAGCTACTTAATTACAATTCTTGCAGCTAATTTCAAGTAGCCACCTTGGCCGAGCTTGTGATGGCCCTTTTTCTCAATCCTAGCTTTGGTTGCCTTTGAGGTGTCAGGCAACCTAGCATCAAAAGATTGAAGTCATATATGACGTAGCACACTTTTATTTTAGACATAAAGAAAATTAAAGCTATTGAATTAAAGTTGTAATTTACCTTGCGGGTCCAGTTGGCATTTTTCCTTCTTTCTTTGCCCTTTTCTCTTTTCCGTCATGGATGAGTGCTCTCCACTCACTCTCTGAAACTGCGAGAAGACGCTCATATCTAGGGTTAAATTGCAATTGCGTCCTATAGGTGTCCCTGGTATATTTCAAATATTTGCCGGCTACCTGAGCCACCGCTTTTCTGTCAAATGTGCCGACCCCAAAAAGGGCTTCTAGATAATCTAGAAGTTCTTTTCTCAGGTTGGAATTCTGGGAATTCCACCCTGTACGTATGGTTGGGCCAAAAATTACCAACGCATGGCTCTCCAGAATCCTGTAGAACTCATTGTTTCCTACACAGAATAAAACCAAAAAAAAAGAAGATATTATCATTAATTTAAAAATAAAAATCATGATAAATATGTTTTAGATGAAGTACATGAAATAGTTAAAATATTAAAATTTACCTGGGAGTTGTACATGCTTTATAGGGACACCCTCATCGTTCACCAACAACGTGCCATTAATGGTCCCTGTGGAGCTGACACGTGTAGCTCCAGGAAACGCAATAATGTAGCCGGCCATATCTGCCTCATCATTGCCAACACGTTCAGCAGTTGGCTGGGTGTCAGCTTGGGCAGGGTGTGTTTCTTGGCTAGCACCTAAAGGAGTAGAAGGTGTACGAGAGGGTTGTTGGGCAATCTCTTGCCCTTGTGTCCCACTACCACCAACACCGGGTTCAGCAAATTCCAGAAAACGCTACATACAAAAGAAATTTTTGTTAGTTTAGTCAATGTAAAAATTAAAAATCAAACTATCACAATTCATCTCATGCAGAACAAAAAAAATATCCTTTTGACTTTTTATTATTACTTGATATCTTTCTAGCTGGCTCATAAGTTGTTTTATCTTCTCTTCTGTTTCAGGTGTTTGAGGCACGTCTATCAAAGTATTAAATTCCGACCTTGCATTTCGTGCCTTTTTTTGCAACAAGAACACTGGAGATAGGGATGAAGAAAGCTCTTCCTCAAAGAGGGAATCATCAAGCGTACCATGGCTAGGTGTCTGCATATTTGAACAAAATTAATATTATTTCAATTATGTAAATAACTAAAATACCTAAAGATAGAGCAATGCCGGCACTTTACATGTTCTTCCGCTGGCCTCTTTCCGCGATCATCCTGTCTCGGGGTTGTTCCTGCACTGCTCTGATCAGTCTGCCACATTGCAATAAAATTATAAATGTAAAAACTTGAAAACAATATCTAACTTGAAAACACAAAATGAAAACTGAAATAATTTCTAATAAGACACCTGAAGACAGAGTTAGAGTTTCAAATATGCCTTGCATTGAATTCAGTCCTGGAAACATGTCATTGCACATTAAGGCACCCAAACATTCAATCCACGAATGATATATTTAAGTAGGCTTCTCCTATTCGGGAAAACACCATACCTATAATGCATTCACTTGCATGTATAAAGGGAAAGGAAAACATGTTTTCATACAACGGTGACAAAGGCATCTTGGGGAAAGGTATCTTCACTTTTTATTTATGTTGTTCACCCACACCACTCTCGTGTTTTCACTAATCCCGTTTTGTCATTTTTGGATTCAAATTAAGTTAAGGCCTTAAGTATTTTTTGACCTTTCGGTGTAGTTTTTATAAGTGGCATGTATGGATTTTCCATTAATTCTGCACTTTTTCTCTTCATGCGCATGTTTCCCCGGAAATCAAATGCATGATTTAGTCCCATACATTTAACAAGTTGTTGGATCAACTCCATAGGAAATATCATGTTTCCTATTCAATCAAAATTTATCTCAGTTAGGGTAGGTAGGAAGGTTTTCCTTTTGTATTAATAGGGCACTTCTAGCTTGCATTTTTATTATATCTTTCAAATTTAGTGTCGTTTCAATTAGGGCATGAATTTTTGCAACTTTCAAGGTGAGAATGAACAAAGACAAATTTTTGTGATGGATGACCGTATATGACTCCATGGCCAGAGGAAAAGGCACTAATCTACTTCTTCAAATATCTATAGTTCTCATTCACCTCATACGGAGATGGTCCCTGATTTTGAGCCAAATGTTGCAGCAAAAAGTTCCCCCCCTCCATAATTTGATAGTCAATGGAAATTTCTTAAATTGATGATGGGGCAAGATTATGGAACATTGGAACATACATATGTAATGGATTCCAAGATCATGATATATGTTTGCATATGTTTATGGCAATGTTCCACCAAGTCCCCTGGAGGTGGGAGCGAGGGGACGAGGGAGCGCGGGAGCGGCCTATGCAAAAGCTCCCTACCAATTTTCAGGAAACGTGGGGGGACGTCGGGTCATAAAAATTATAAAATTTAATATTTAAAATGTAACTATATTTTTGCAAGGAATGTATATACAGTCATCATACACTTGCATCATGAAAGATAAATCATAAATGATAAAATTACAAATCGATGAATGATGAATCATATAATTGAAACAAATTTAAAAGTTAAAAGTTAAAACATACATCATACAATCATGCATGTAAGTTTTTAAGTTTGTAACTATATAATCATTAATGTAACTACTAACAATGTACAATGAAAATAAAGTTTAAGATATCATATGACATATTATATCAAGATTCAAAATAGAGTTTAAACCGAAGTTTACAACTCAAGTCTGAAACATAAAACTTAAACGCAAATAAGTTATGTCTGAAACATAAAACATAAAACATAACATATGAATATCAAATGATATCATCATACTGATAAATGAGCACAAATGCTCAAGTTAATGCCCCACTAGTCTCTGCATCCAACTTCTGCACGAATATATCAAGATCAACCATGTCACCATCTGAATCAGAATCACTTGGATTCTCAAATATGCTAAGTGGCACATCAAATTTTAACACGAAACCATAAACTAAAAGGGGCGGTGAGGGGGCCGTGAGGGGGCGTGAGGGAAACATCCCCTAGAAGTCCCCAAGACCCCGGAGCGCGAGGGGGCGAGGAATCTAGACCCCAGGTGGGGGGCGAGACCCCGTGTAACACCGTTTAAGGAGGTGGTGGAGCAAAAAAGAGCTCAAATAGAGCTGAAATTTTTCACATAAAAAGGACTGTGGGCTTGATTAATGGTTCCATTTAAAAAATGATATCTAGACAGAGAATAAGTGTAGCATGCAAACATGCATTGAAAATCCATCTGAGTTTGCATTGTATTACTTATGATGGATTCAAATTTGGGTTTCAAAATGCCATGTTATGGCATGATTTTGTCAAGAAACCCTTAGTTGGATTCTCATGTTGGTTTAATTTATATTTTAAGTTTGTTTTGCAGTCTTTGGGTGATAGTAACTCATGAACTAGGTTACCAATGTGTAACAATCATATTTCAAGAATAAAGTTGTGATTTTTTTATATTATTATTATTATCTAATAGCTACGAGTATTGACACCTAATGCCTGGAATTTTGACATCTTGATAGCATGGATAATTTCGAAAATGTTTCTAGTAATGTTAACATAATAACTATCATTACATGTCTTCACTTTTTTCACCATAATAGACCTGTGATATGGACTCATCACACAACTTCATATGCTATGTCCCAACAAGTTCAAACGGGTTGAACCTACCTCATAGTGTGGTTATTAAGGACAAGTTGCTTGATATATAACTCGATAGCATAGACCACGTTGCAGTTCTAAAAAGAATCCTCAAGTGTCACAAAAACTTCACAATATGTTCTACTATAAAGCCTTTTGGGATACCTGAAATAATATATGTATCATTGATGACTTTTAAAGTATGACAAGATCCAAAGGGAAAGGAAATCAATGGAAGAGTGATCCACCAATGAGAACCTAGAATTTAGCATCATATGAGTTAGAGTCTAGGAAATTGAAACCCTATAATTTTAATTAGTGATGAAGGACATCACATAGGTAATTATATTTTCATGTAGAATAATCTGTTAATTCAAATTTAAACTACATAATATGAAAGGCATACCATAAATTTTTCCACGTAAGTCTAAACAACCTATAAAAATGGAAAACCTTCTTTTTCCATGGGAAATAATTTACCTTTCCTTTTTCAAGGCAATCTAAATCACAAAAAATATGAACTATACTGCACACATTCTTGGATAATGTGAAAGTGGAAAAGGAATACCCTACACAAGTGATGCACATATGTACATTTGAACACTAATAGATTTTTGTAGTTGAAATGCAATGCTTGTTTTCATTTAAATGTAGGGTTTTTAAAGCAGGGAGAAATAATGGCTGCCAAATTAATAAGCGTTTCTTTGGGAAAAATTTAAATCTTGTATTGGGTGATGAAGATAATAGAGGGTATCGAATCTTGTTTCTTGACATCTAGAGAGAACCCTACAGCCTAACACAATCCAATGGAATTGACCAAAAAAACCCAAATAGAGTCAACCCTACTATAGGAGGAAGGGCTTGCAGTAAGAACTTACCATTTTGCAAGAGCCGAGGGCGAATGTTTCTCTGCAAGAGCTGAGGGCGAACGTTGTCTCCGCAAGAGCCGAGGGCGAACGCCGAGGGCGAATGCCGAGGGCAAAGGCTGTTCTCTATTCCGCAAGAGTTGAGGGCGACGGTTGCGACGTCGTTCGGAAGAGCTTCTAATCCAGTGGCGAATGCCGGTTTCGCAAGAGTCAGTGGCGAATGCCGAGGCAACGTCGTCTCCGCAAGAGCCTGCAGGCGACCGCCGGCTTCGCAAGAGCCGAGGGCGAATGCCGAGGGCGAATGGTGTTTCGCAAGAGCGGAGGGCGAATGCGCGCGTGATATCGACGTTAATGTAGCAAACATGTACATTTGAACACTAATAGATTTTTGTAGTTGAAATGCAATGCCTGTTTTCATTTAAATGTAGGGTTTTTAAAGCAGGGAGAAATAATGGTGGCCAAATTAATAAGCGTTTCTTTGGGAAAAATTTAAATCTTGTATTGGGTGATGAAGATAATAGAGGGTATTGAATCTTGATTCTTGACATCTAGAGAGAACCCTATAGCCTAACACAATCCAATGGAATTGACCAAAAAACCCCAAATAGAGTCAACCCTACTATAGGAGGAAGGGCCTGCAGTAAGAACTTACCATTTTGCAAGAGCTGAGGGCGAATGCTGTTCTGCAAGAGCTGAGGGCGAACGCTGAGGGCGAATGCTGAGGGCAAATGCTGTTCTGCAAGAGCAGAGAGCGAATGTGCGCGTGATATCAAACGTAGCTATTGCGACAAATACGAAACATTTTTATGTAGTGCGCATATAAGTTTCGAATTTTTATGTAGGGCCCATATAAGTTTGGTATTTTTATGTAGCGCGAAAATAACTGCCGCTATACCGACGGCGGAAAAGGCGTCGCTATTAGGACGGTGCCTCCAAACGTCGCAATGGCGACACCTAGACATTGTGTCGCAGTTGCGACGTTTAGAGTCATCTCAATAGCGACGCTTTGGGCCATGGTGTCGCAATTGCGACGTCTTCCTTTAAACGTCGCAATTGCGACACTAGTTTAAGTGTCGGTATTGCGACACTTTTCTATAGACGTCGGTATAGCGACGGTTTCGGGCGGGATGGAAAAAATTTGGGAAAATTTCCGACATTTGGTCAAAAGCGTCGGAAACAGGTGTCGGAATTTCCGCCAAATGTAGTAGTGATCAATAAGAAAAAACTGATTCCAACCCTTGCTTAGTGTGAATAAAGGGGCTAAATAGATATCAAAACAAGATTCACTCATCCTCGGGGGTTGAATCCATGAGGTGAGGAAGAGATCCAAAAAATATTGAACTGTAAACTGAAGTATAGGATGGTCCAAGTGACTCACTCCTCATTACATTCAAATGATTCATTATGACTCAATGATGACTTTTACCAAATGAATCTAGCCTAGGTAACTAATCTAAAACATAATTACATTTAACATCATTAATTACATGAGTAGAAACATGATTTTCTAAAGAAAAGTCAAATTTTTAGAGTAACTTGAAAAACAATCAGCAAATTTGTCATTTGCGCCCTCCACTGTGCATTTGCACTCTCTTAGTGTCATTTGTGCCCTCTATGTTCAGGGCCACTTTTGGCTGACCTAAAGGGGTCCAAATGAGGCCCACGATGGCTTTTTGGAAAGCCTTGCCCGTCTTATTTCTGAATATGCCTCAAGTTCTAAAAATGGAGGTCATTTTCCCCTTCAAAAATTCATTCTCCCAAGACTGGTATTTGCGTAGCGCCTAGGTCAAAAAAGGGGTAGAACGGTGATTTTTTGATGGTTTTTTGAGATTTTCACCTACGAAAATTGCAAACCAAGGCCGGAAACATGGTTTTCTGGGATGCATTGGTCATTAGGAATCCAATGGTGCCTTCCTTATCCTCAAAAAAGTGTGCCAATATTTTGCGTAGCTCCTAGGGTGCTGCACAAATGTCAATAAATTATAAATAGCTAAGTGAATTTAAATTTGAATTTAAAAACATACTTTCCTAATGTATCATTTCACTTTTTTGAAACATTTTTTGATTACCCTTTCATCTGATTTTTTCTTCTTTGCAAGATGGTGTTGCTAAAGTTTGACACTTTTCTCTTTCAGTTTGGCACGTGTGTTTTTATTTGGGAGCTAGGGACCAAACTTATTACATATAGGAAGCATAAAATTACATAAAAAATCAAAAATAAATTACATATCTGTTTTCACATCAAATTTACAATTTTGATATGAAAATCAAACTTTAAAATCAAATTACAACTTTAAAAATAACATATTTGCATGTTGATAATCTTCTGCAGATGATAATGAAATGTTTATTGAGTCACTCTCACACCTTTTGCTGACCTTATTGAGATGAAATGGTGCATTTTTGGACCTTTAACATTGAAACCTAATGAACTAATGAGACATTGAATGACCTGACTTCCATGATTGACTTTGACTAACATAAGACATAGTGAAATGAGCTTTTCAAAGGTGTTTTTATGCTCATCAAGACATGAAGGTGGGTTAGTAAATGAAAATTTGTGAGAGAGAATGAGATTTTATGACTAGGACTACCATCAGTGAAACAATTTTTAGCTGGAGTGTAAAAACTCTGGTAAACTTGATAATTATATATTATTATTGATGAAGATGAAAGATGAGATGATTACAATGAGGGATCGCCTAGGCTTTAAATATAGCCTCAAGGTGTCCCTTGGCGAAGAGGCATGATCTTTGATCATGCCCTTTCAGTTAATAAAACCTAATATAACTATATCTAACTACTAATTAATAAAATATTCGTAACATTGCCCCTCTCTTAAGATGCTTTGTCCTCAAAGCATATGTAATGATGGACAATGTTGACGAATGTCTGGTTTTCTCAAGCGATGAGCTCTTGCTTCCCATATTTTAAAAAGATCGTGGAGCAAATTCTCGAGTTCAATCTTTTGTTGATCTGGATAGGGAAAAGATCCGATATCGACAGAGTTGGATACTGTCTTGAATTCTATTGGATGTTTGATTTTCCTATCGGAAGGCACTTTTATGGGTAGATCTTGGAATACTTTTTCATATTTCCCAGCTATTCCTTGTTCTTTTGGTGATTTTTTGGGATTCCTTTTTAGATTTAGAGGTAAGTTACCAACAATTATTGTCTGATGTAACTTCTCCTCATCATCACATGCTTCATTCTTAACAACCATATCTGCTTCATCACCGAAGGCCTCAACAGCGTCTGTCGTTATATCAGTGGCTTCAGATGTGTTTGTTGCTTCACATGTTTCGTTCAATTTTGGGGATGGAACATTTTGTTGTTTATAAACATCTGTATCTTCACGGTGATGTGGAAAATCAGTTTTTTCCTGATGCTCTTCCAAGTCCCCTGAATCTGCAGAATTGTTTTGTTGATTTTGTTCCTTGTTAGGAGATATTGGGGATTGTGTCGGACTTAACATATCTATTTTATCATTTAGCTTACTGTAGAGTTCTGTCATATTGTTCATGATTGCATTAAATTTCTGCAATATTTTGTTCTCCTTGTCCTTAGCCTCCATTTGTTTAAGCCATATTTGCCTTTTTATCTGGTCAATTGTCATCATTGATAAAGACATACTGAATATGTATGAGATGGGAAATCTCTTTCTGCCAGTTTCTCCTCTCTTTTTTTTTTTTGAATTAATTAATTAATTAATTAATTAATAATAATTTTTTTTTAAATAATAATAATAATTATTGTTTTTAAATAAATTATATAATTATTATATTTATATAATTATTTATTTGAAAATTATATAATATATAAATAAATTATATAATTTTTATATAACAATAATAATTATTATATTTCTTTTTTTTATAACTAATTTTTATATAAATTTAATTGAATTAAAGTTTATATAAAAATCGAATTATAAACATATATGTATTTATTATATATATGTTATCAATGAACCCGTCAAAAAACTATACCCGTCCGTTTTAAAATTCGATCCTTCTACGTTGTACCCGGATTTTAGAACGCTGACGCTGTTTCATAAAACAAATCGATTCCGTTTGAACAGTCACGCTGTTTCATAAAACAAATCGATTTTTTTTAAAACTTGCCCGTTCACAACAAATCGATTTATACTTTTAACAAATTGATTTTTTTTTTTAATATATCGATGCACCTGTTCACGATTTTTTTTTTAAAACGCAAATTTTTAAATGTAAATTCCGCACCACGTTGACAAATGGTTGACTGTCGGTGGTGAATCCGTCCGGTTAAAAACAAAACGTGGCACAGCACCGTGGCACAGCACCGTTCCGTTAACAATTGTGCCGTTCGGTTTAAACTTTAAATGACACTGTTCACGAATTTTTTTTTTTAAACGCAAATTTTCCACGCTCAGCAATTTAAAACGACACCCGTATGTGATTATCACAACGAAATACACGCTGTATCGTATTTTTTTATGTGATTATCCTCTTTACACGCTGTATCGTATTTTTTTTAAAACGATGGGTCGTATATTCCAAATGTCGTATCGTTTAGCGCAGAGTGTAATGTAAAGGTACGTTATTGCATGCAATCAGAAGTCACCCCGACTTCGTGAGTTATAAATTCGAATTTTTTTTATTTTTGTTGCAGTAATGGATCGAGTGAAAATAGATATCAAGAGCATAGAAAACCCAAGGGCATGGATGGTTATGCAGTGTCAGAATCCTACAAGGTGCCGAGGACAACGAGGTGTATGGGCGCCCGCTGGCGGGGTGCTTATTCTGTCAAAGGACCGGAAAATGCTAAGGCAGCGGCTCTGCGGTCGATTATTAAATGATGCCGTTCTGTTTAAACTATGCCCGTTTCATATAACTTAAACAAATCGACTATTAATATATTGCTGCCGTTTAAAACGATACCCTCTTTCCGAATTACCACCGTAATATTTACCGAATATTTAAACCAAATTTCCGAATTACCACCGTAATATTTACCGAATATTTAAACCATATATTTAATCGATTAATATATCGCTGCCGTTTAAATCTGGTAATTTTTTCCTTGCAGAAAAATGTGTTTTATTTGCTGCCGTTTTAAAAAATGTTATGTGCGTTTTGAGTTGGTCTCAATGGTAGTTGGGAAGGCGGTTTTGTTGGGCGGAGTGTGCAGACAGAGTGGGTTTGAGGGAAAACAGAGTGGGATGCGAATGGAGTGAGGGGTTGGGTAAAACGCAGAGTGGGAGTGAGGGACAGATCCAAAAAGAGCGATTTCCTTTTAAAACTAACTGTCCACAAGCCTTGAAAAAATCTGCAATTCTGGAATTGCAATTCTGGAATTCTGTAATTCCGGGGTGATCACACAGATCCCGAAGAGCGATGGCTCCGATACCAATGGAGTGTAAAAAATCTGGTAAACTTGATAATTATATATTATTATTGATGAAGATGAAAGATGAGATGATTACAATTAGGGATCGCCTAGGCTTTAAATATAGCCTCAAGGTGTCCCTTGGCGAAGAGGCATGCTCTTTGATCATGCCCTTTCAGTTAATAAAACCTAATATAACTATATCTAACTACTAATTAATAAAATATTCATAACATTAGCATGACCTAATGGAGTGATATAAAAATTTCAGAGTGGGACACCTAAAATGAGAATGAAAAGAGTAATTTTGATCGCTGATGGTAGTATGCAAATACTGACACTAACAATAATTATACAACCTGGAGAATATTCATTTGCATGTGAAGTACTTCATTATGAAAATCATCAAAGGAGCATACTTGTTTCTGAGGTTTCTAAAAGGAAAAAGAAATTATGGCTCCTCTCTAGCATGAGGCTTGAGGAATTGCTTGTAGTTTTCAATATCCAGGTCAATACCCTTGAACCATTGATCTCCATGAGAAGGGATACATGTAGCTGAATCAATTAGCTCATATGATAGGCTTATCTCCACACCTGCAAGAGTGACCTTTCCCATACTATATCTTGTTGCAAATAGGCTGGACAACTGAACATGATACCCCCCTTCCCCTAGTGTTTCACAAAATGTCAAACATTGAGATCTTTCAAAGCACCTTATAGCGAATGGTGATGCATTAAAATCATGCATGGTGAAGGGATCTAGCCTCATTTGGCGCCCTCATTTGAGTTCTTCTTGTCACTTTTCATTGTATTTTTCACTGGAATGATGAAATCCCTAGGGTGTTAATGCGCTGAGTGAATGAATGGAAAACTAGAAAAATAGAGTGTACGAAAGTGTGAGTTTGGTGGATGAAATGAAGGGCCTTGAAGCTGAAAAAAATCAGGAATAATTTTAGTAGGTTATGTTGTGTGTTAGCTTCAAGTTTTATGTGGAATGAGAGAAAATGAATGTGAGGAAGGTGTCAAAATGCCTAAAACACAGGAAATTTCCAAATTTGACTGTGAGAATAGCTTGTGTAATAGTAGGGTAAGTTGGTAAGATGAAATCTAGATCATGGGGTTAAGAAAAAAATTTAAGAAAATTTGAGTGGATAGGGCAGTGTCTTAACTCAACAATGAAAGTGGAATGAAGAGAAATGAGTAAGTTTAGGGTGGTGAAAACCTCAAAACACGGAAAATTCTCAACTTAGGCTGTGAAAATAACTAGCGAAAAGGTGTTTTTGGGTTAAGAAGGTGAAACAAGGGCTATGGAGCTAATTTAAAATTTTGATAAAAATTTGGTGAGGAGTATGGCACCTTAGCTCCACAATGCAAGTGGAATGAGGGAAAATGGATGGGTGTAGGATGGTCAAAAACATAAAACACAGTGAACCACACGGTTTTCACTATTTTCACTATGGAAAATAGCTTAGAATTAGGGTTTGATTGCATTAGGCATGTTAGGAATGGTAGTGTAAATGATAGGAGTGTGGTGGTGAAGCATAGGATGTATGGTTTAGGGTTTATGTGATGGGGTAATGATTTAGTTAATGGGCAGGTTAGGGTTTTTCATAATAATTTTTTTATATGTATGATAGTGAACATATGGAGACAACATTAAATGAGCATGAAATGTTTCAAAATATTCAACATTCAATCCAAACACCAGCAAAGGATGGAGGCTTACCTTGTATAGAGGACTCACCAAAGAATGGGATCATGAGCTTTGAGTGTTGGAGGGTTATCTGAGCTCAAAACACTGGAAACTTCTACCTAACAAAAACATAACAAAGCTCTACAGGAGCGTAACATAGTGTTATAGGAGTGTAACGTCAGCTTACAAGAGCGTAACAATGGGCTGTGTAGCACTTGTGCAGCACTCCAAAGGGTAACAATGTGTTGTGAAGCGTCCATAGAAGCATAACACAACAACCCGAAAGTGTAATATGATGCCTCAGAAGTGTAACAAAGGTGATCTTTGAAAGATTGCAAGTGATTTAATGGGATTTGAATGTTATGCTTTGGAATTTAGAGACTATGGAGGGAAAAGGAAGAGGAGAGATGCTCTCACACTCATCAAAGGGTAAAAATGAATAAAATGAGGGTTGTCTTTGCCTTCTTATATACTGTGAGATGACATTTACCCTTTGAAACTTAAAAATGACTTTTTTGACCCTTTTGCACTTGAAAGTGACATTTTTCTCTTTTAAGTGAGATGAAAGGATAGAACAAACCTCTTTTAATATTTGATATTTGAGGTGAATTTATGAACATTTGAATGAGACAATGAGACATAATTGACCTTCCTTTATGAGATAAAACTTCTCCTTTTTAATGAGATAGTAAGGTTGCTTTTCTAAAACCTTTGGACTTTCACACCTTTGAACTTTCACATTGGATATGACCTTTTCAAAACGGATAAGGAGTATTTGAATATTGGAAATGTATTCCTTTGCATTTGACTAGGACAGTAGGTCAGAATTGACCTCTTGTGAAGCTCTTTTAAAGTTAAAATTATTTTTTAGATCCTTTAACAAGATAGTGAGACAAAATTCTTCTTTTTCATGAGACAGTGAGACAGGAATGAGTCTCTTTGAAATTTTTGAAACTTGAACCATATGAAACAATACATTTAGTCTTTATTTCATTTCATAAACAAGCTAGCTCCCTCATTAGGGTTTTATGACTGGAATGGAGAGTTGTTGCCTTGTTTTAAGAGAAAAATTGAAGATTTTTCGAAGGCAAAGATGAACCTAGACATTGACCTATATGAAATGGAGTGACCTAACCCTAGACTTCTTAAATGATGATGATGGAGATGGTGACCTTGAAACTGATTTATGATGGATATGACCTTGACAATGATGGTGGCGATGAATGAAATGAAGGAGCAACATACATGATTTAGACTTGTTTAATGACCAAAATTATTTTTCTGAGAACTAGTTCGAAAAAGTGAAAAAAAATGACCTATGACTTTATGGAAAACAACTAAAAGAGTTACTTGATCGCTGACATACCTAAGCTAACACTTCTAGTAGGCTCAACAACCCGATTGTTTTGTTTGAAAACCTAGGGAACCCCCCCCCTCCCTGCATTTCTATGCATATCAATTGTCTAAACATAAATTACATCAATACCATTATCTTTCAATTTGATGAAAAATCAATACATAATTGGTTTTTGTTTGAGTAATTGTTGCTTTTATCTTTTCTTATAACCTTCTCCTCTTGATAAGTCTTTCCATGGCCCATCCAAGGAACCATCATATGATATTCAATCAACATTACTTCCTTAAGTAATCCCTTTCTCTCGAGAATAAACAAAAACATGTCTAGTTCATATTTTTTATTGGTTAGACACAAGTCCTTGAAAATTCATCATGGGATTCTTAAAAAACACCAAGTTCTCCTTTAAGATTTTTATATTTTCTCCCAACAATATCAGGGCATCGAACCCATATGTGACTAGCACTCACCATGCTAATTTTCACAATTGTTTATATGCAATTATTAAATCCATTAGATAACCTATTTCATAGTGATTATTTTAGGCTCATTTTCACACATCAAGGAAAAAATTTATATGTCCTTGATGCCCTTTCATTATTTAACATCAAGTTTCACAACCCCATCATGGGCTTTCTATCAAATTTCAATGCACCCTTTTAAAGCCTTGTCATTGCTCCAATGGAAAATCAAATAAGCCTATCTACAAATAGTATTTCGTCTTCCATGAGGAAATATAATATACATATAGAAATATTACATTCCAAGTGAGAATATGTACCAACCGTATTGAAGGACATGATCATCTCCATTAAGCATAAATATTCATATAAGGTCAACATCTACATCTTGACCTACCTGGTAGCATGCTTATTTCCTGCTCCAATCTCACACCAATATTCATGTCATATACCAATACCATACATTATACAAGGTACTCAAAGGTATAATTCTTTGCATACATTCATATATTCATTCAGAATCATACCCATGTGTATCACCTCACACGATTCTTTCAATGAGATTTAAAAAAAATGATTTGCAAGGGTCTACCTCGATACTTGCTCAATCCATAATTTTCAAACATAAATTTTCATAGAGAGAGCTTTCTTCACCAAGAGAGATTTCTCTTATACACTTGCATCCATTAGCACCATGTTCCATATGACTCCTAATGAGACAAACAAAGAAGTGTCCAAATATCTTGCACACTTGCATTCATGAGCATTATGTGCCATTTGGCCTTTAACTGAGACAAAATAGGCAGTATCCAATCTGACCAAAACATAACAATAGAATTTATGCTTTATGTATTAGCTTAGTTTATTTGTGAATTTATCCCCATGCAATTCAATCAACACAAACAAGTGCATTCCTTTCCATGAATGATCTTCCCCATCAACTCACATCAAGGAAAAGTATCTTTCCATCCAAGAAATCTATCTTGGAACTAGAATTAAGGACTTCCAATTCAATCTGTTCCATTATTCACATAAAGTGTGGGTATTTTTAATTTTTTTTATCATTCACAGTCTAATCACCTTTATCCATTTATGCTATAATATGGTTGACTCCAAACTTATGGAATTTAATTATATGACTTGTTGATTTCTAGATCAATATCATTCATTGGTGATGCAGGAGCATCAAAGCTAAAGTTTTATTATTCCTTTATGTAATTTAGGGGGTGATATAGGGATGAGGAATTCCATAAACAGGACTTAGTTGAGTCGAAAAAAAGATAAATCTAATTTAGATTTTAACTTGAGATTTGTGTGGAGGAAATTATGGAATGGAATAAATTATATTTATGTATAAATATGTAGCTTGTGAGGGTGATAAAAGAAAATCAAGGAATTGAGGAAGTGAGGAATACAAAGAGAGTAAGAGAAATGGTTTGAAGGGCCAAGAGCCAAGAGGCCGCCCATTGTAATATTTGGCCAAAGAGTTTTTTTATGTTTTTATATTAGTATTTTATTTATGTGACTCTTTTTCCTTCATATGTATTTTTGAACTGAACATATTTGTGGTTTTAACGAAGAATTTTAATGTTGAAAGTAGCGCATGAGTTTTTATGTGCTAGGATTTGTTTAACCCAGTATCGGAGCCTTAGAAGTGTGTGTTTATTAAATTATGATTAATTCCCAAGCTGTATGAATGCCTTGAGTTATCTATAAAGTATAAGAATGGTGTTGTAATAGCCAAATTGAAAGGGTGTGGAGATTGTGTGATCAGGAAAGCAGTGTCAAGGGCATGTTGCAGAAATTAGTTTGAAATTGTGGCAACATGAAATCTTAGCAGTGCAATATATCTGAAAGAGTGGAACTTGTGAAGAAATAGTGTGGAGCTGACCCTACATGTGTATCTGAATTAACTCGGAGATGAGAAACAAAAGTAAAGGTTCAATCCAGAATATGGAAGGAGAGCGTTGTTGTATACTCATAGAAGTTCGAATAGAGTAGGAACCGATTTGGAGAAGTCAACAACTAACGTGTTGAAGTTGCGTGGTGGAAGCAGCGTAGCCTAGGAGTGCTGCGAGTTTTTCACGCTATGCAACCAGTGTTGGTGATTTGATGAAAGGGCACATATCAATTTAATTTGAAGTGTTGACTAACGTGCGGTGGGTGCATCTCAAAATTGTGGTATTTTGCCATAAGTGAAAACACTTCAGTAAAATACTCATATATTTGTGTATTAATTACTGGGTGTATATCCATTTAACTTTGCGGACAGGTGCATATCATTTTTTTGGTAAAATACTCATATACTTATGTGAATTTAACTTCATAAGTAAATGAGAGCAGTGCGTGAGTTTTTAAAGGTAATATGGTAATAGTGTGATGGTTTTTTGGTGAAATTTTATTAATATATGGATTATAAAAGCATTCTATTTTCAAGAGAAGAGGGAATCTAATCAGAGTTAAGTCTCTAGTTATTTAAAGCACAGAAAATTGATTTCTGGATTAATTTCACGAAGCATTGCATCAGCCAAACGGTAAGTGGTCATGGAAACAAGCGAGGAGATTGAAAAGTTTGGGTGAAATGGTATTTTGGTAAAAGGGATTGTATTGCGTTGGAGGTATGGTTAGTTTTCTATAATATATTTTACGTGAGTTTTTTATTCAAATTCATTTTACAAGAAGTTATTCATTTAAACTCACAAGAAGTCATTAATTTACTTTCACATAAAATTTGCATGCTTAAACTCATAAGTGACTATTGAATGAGGTGAAAGTAAATAATAGAGGTAAAGGTGAAAGTAAATTGATGTTGTAAAGCATGGTGGGGAAAAATGGTGAGTTGTTGCACACGGTTTTGAGTGGGTAATATATGGTTTCATAAAACCATGTGTGGGTTTTGAGAATGTATAACTTCATAGTTTAATTTTATATTTTTAAGTAGGAGAGTTGTGAGAAGAAGGATTTATAAAGTGTGAAAAGGAGTTTATATTATTTTGGGTTTTTTTTGTAAGAAGTGGATTGAATGGTATAAGAAGTGGGATAATTAATGTACTAGTGTCAAAGTTGAATTCAAGGTTTGTATATCATGAAGTAAAAGGAGTCTAGTACATTATGTTAAGGTCAACTTCAATTGCTTTTTTTAGAAGATTTTTTCAAAATTGAAGAAAAACTCCAGAGATTGAGATGAGGAAATTTGGCTTAAGCTAAGAGGGGGAAGAGATTTATTTGTTGGGGAGAAGATGGACCTTGCGCATTCAAAGTAAGTCTGTAGAGGCTTGAATGTATTCCTAAAATAATACGCGAGAGAAGGGCTGGATCATTTCAACCACGAGAAGATTCAAGGTAAGTGCTCATTGAATGAATCAATATTCATTGAGTAGAGGTATTTTAAAATTGGATGATTAAATTTCCTTGAAGTTGATCTTTTGTAAATGTTATGAAAAAGTGAAAATGTTAAAAATGCGGAGGTATAAGGTTTTTTCACCACAGTAGCTTTAAAGAAATTTAAGTTTCGCTTAAATAAATGGAAAAGGATAATATGCTATCTTGGGTGATATAAAAAGAAGTATGCATTTTATATGAGGTAGTTTATTATGCATAGTGTGGGTTCTTCACAGTTTTGGTTTAGTCATTTTGGACCAAAGCTTGTAGTTGGAAATGGGAGAATTATTTTGATCTGTGTTTAAGGTTGAAAACACAAATGCTTGATGCTGTAGAATCTTTATTTTACCATCATGTGGCGGCATCTAAGGAGGTGTTATTAAGGAGGGACACAATGTATGAATTGTACATTATTCATCAAAGAGATTGAAAGCATGTTCTCTATACACAAGTGAAGAGATGTGAATTGATGTTGTATGGTACATAAAAGTGCAGGGAAAATGTTTGCATTAAGATGACGAGCTTATGGGCATGCGAGTATTTACAGTGACAAGGACTACACAGAAGAATGGAAACCAGAGAATTAAGATTGTGAAGTGAAGGTTTGTTAATAACCTTAATAGGAGCATAAGGTATGATACAACATTTTGAGAAGGTATTTTGAATGTTGGAAATTGAATGGTTTATTTATTTTCACCATAAAATAAATCTTGGGAAAGTGAAATGTATTTCATATTAAAGACTTTAGCATCATGTGAAATGATAATGGGAAACTGATGATCTTTCATACGAATGAAGTATGGAAGAGAGAATGATGATGTTATATCCTAAAAAAATGTAATAGGGGTGTATGTTCATTGGAGGATTGTATAACTTGAATTAAGTCAAAATATCCACTATCATAATTACTGGGTCGAGTCTTGAAGTCAAAACAAATGTTAGAGTCAAAAGAAAGTTTGGATAGTTTGAGTTAAGATTAAGTATTTTCATTCAAGATGAAGAATTTATGTAAGTCTGAAGTCAAAGAGTCGTAGGCTAAGTCAAGGGTCTGAATGTAATTAGGTGCATGATCGGCAAAGCCCGACACCCAAAGAATTGGTCATTGTAACACATGAGTTACTAAAGTGTTGTTTGCAACAAAGTGAAGCAAGGGAGTTTCCAGAGATGATTCCAAGACAGAGAACTGAAAGAGGTCATGCACAGGTAGAGAGCTTGTATTACTGAATGGCAAGTGGGAAGACTTTCTGAAAAGTGGATTGAATGAAATCCACATGTGAACAGATGAAGTTCACAAAGGAGGAGAAGATGTCTGTTGATAGTAATTTTCGAAGATCTGATGAAGACCACAACAGAAGGAAGAAGAAGGAAAATGCCAAGGTAAGTGGCATATGTGAGGGGTTGACGGATGAAGAGTACGAGCAGGAGAAGGCTGAGATAACAGTTCACCTTGAATTGTTAATAAAGTTGTTGCAGAAAAATTTGAAAGACCGGACACATGGTTGAACCATGAGAAAGAAAGTGAAGTGGCAGATACTACACAAAAAGAGGGAAAGACAGGAAAACATACAGTTGACAGAAGAGCTGAGGAACCTCGAGCAGATGTTAAGGTGTGAAGAAATCAGAGAGGCTGAGCTAAAAATGGATGTTTCCATTTGTGACCCAGAATAGGGTGAAATTCTGGGTGAAGAGATCAATGAGGAAGATCTCATGAACTATTGGGATAGTTTGGAGTAATCTGAAGATGTGTTGGCGAGAGAAGCAGATGAGGCTATGAAGCCTTGAATTTTTAAATCTCACAGTTTATGTGTGTTTGTAGGATGTGCGAAAGATGGTGGACAGTCTGATGGAACTGTCACAGAGATGAAGGAAACTCTTGAGGTGAAGTCTGGTGGAGAATTCCTTTCAGAGGAGGAAGGTACTGATTTGTTGTAGCGGGAAGAAATCATAAATGAATTCTTGGTTGGGGTAAGACAACCAGTTGAAGTTTTATGGAGCAGAAGCATAAAAGAAATGCCGAAGAGATATTCCAAGGAGGTAAACAAATGTATTTGTTTAGTGAATTTGTTGACAAAATTTTACAATGTGATGATGCTGAAACCATGACAACTTAGGAAGATTACTGGAAGAAGAATGAAGCTGGGAATGAAGGTTGTGATGAAGTGTTGGAAAGATTTCATATGGAAATATAGTTCTTGGAACGATGGCTTAAGGAACTCGATGGAGAAGTAAAACTTGCAGAACCTGATCTAGAAGAAATTACAGTTACTATGTAGGATAGAGATGAAATGTTTTTAACATTTATAGAGTTGAATTAATGTTATAAATTTTCAGATAATAATGTAACTGTAGGTACATAAACTGATGTTAACAGATATGATGTCTAAATCAGAGAAATTAAGCAGAAATTATTTGACGTTGAGATGGAAGATCAGAAGCAGCAAGAAAGTTATGTCCGTAAAGACATAAAGGAGACAGAAATATTGGTCCAACAGGATAAATATGGAAGCAGCCAGCAGTTCAAAACAAGATCTGTTGAAATCCAAAAAGTTGATGATGGGAGATTGGTGCTTAAAGCATCAAAAGAGACCGAAAGGTCTTATCTTTTTAAAACTAATAGTTTGTTGGTGAATGCAGGTACAACACTGGACGAGAAAGTTGTTGCTATTAAAACAATAAAAGACTATAGTTTTAATCAAGAAGGAGTTCTTGATTATTTTCCATTGCAAAAAGTTGAGTGTTCAGCTCAGTTGGAGATGAAAGAGTTCGACAAAGAGGAGTTACTCCAAGGAATTGGCGAAAGAAAGTGTTGGAGGAGCCGATGGAATCCGAACGATAGATTGAGTGATGAGTTACCAAATCGAGTTGATACTTCGAAGGACCAGCGGTAGAATAGAGTTGGGAATCCTAGAGGGAGCAAGTCATCAAGACTTTTGGCTGTCGCATTGTTACAGAAAAGTGATAGACCTCATAGACAGGAGTCTATGGAAACTTCTCTACATGGGGAGTCTGAGATATTTTAATTATTTATTTAATTATTTTTTTCATTTTTAATTAATTAAGAGAGAAAATATAAATGTGAGGATTATTGTAAATAATCCTTAAATAATTAAGGATATGAGTGGAGTTGAATTAAGTAGATAATCTAGGGATGAGGAATTCCATAAACAGGACTTAGTTAAGTCCAAAAAAATATTAATTTAATTTAGATTTGTGTGGAGGAAATTATGGAATGGAATAAATTATATTTATGTATAAATTTGTAGCTTGTGAGGGTGAGAAAAGATAGGCGAGGAATTGAAGTGAGGAATACAAAGAGAGTAAGAGAAATGGTTTGAAGGGCCGAGAGCCAAGAGGTCGCCCATTGTAATATTTGGCCAAAGAGTTTTTTTATGTTTTTATATCAGTATTTTATTTATGTGGCTCTCTTTCCTTCATATGTATTTTTGAGCTGAACATATTTGTGGTTTTAAAAAATAATTTTAATGTTGAAAGTAGCACATGAGTTTTTATATGCTAGGATCTGTTTAACCCAGTATCCTGACATCAATAGAAGATGAACTCCTTAAAATAACCTTCTACAAGACAAATTTTTCAAGCATGACTTAGTTTTCTTAGATAACACTCTTTATTTTACATAGTTGTTAGAGTAAAACCAACATAACCCTTTGTCCAATGTCAAATCCAAGCAATACTACTATTATTAAACATAACTTACAATCTCTCTATCTTGCTCCAAATTCACCTATGTGGTATATCTCTAGCACTCCAGGACTATTGTTTGAACCACATCTTTGCTACCAATTTGTAATACTTCCTTATATATATATATATAAACATGAATTGAATCATAATTTATTTTTTGATGTCTAATTATCTATATTAGTCTCAACCCTTTGGGCTATCTTAGGAAATGCAAGTAGAAAATGTTTCTTGCTTTAAAAATATCAAGCCTCTTTTATGAGGACATCATCGTCTTCTACTTGTCAAGAGCTTTTCAAGGATATGAATTTTATCAAATTCTAAGCTCTAGACACAAAGTCATGCCTCTCATAAAATTTCACTTCCTAATCCATGTCATCATACCATACCATTGACAAAAGCTATTCCTACCCATGTGCCACCACAACATAGTACCACATTCAAAAGTATAGCACCTTATCATGCCATGTCATATCTTGATTTAGATCTTCTTTAGCCTTTTATAATTTTTTCGATTCATGTAGCTCTAGATAAATTGCTCAATAAATGGGTCGAATTTATGGATTTCTAGATCTAAATATTTCCAAAAGTATTCTTTTATGAAAAACTCAAATGTATAGATTCCACGTCACTTCCACCACTACCACCACCTACCCTCCATCACAGCATTTTCAAGGCGACCTCAAATCTATCGACATGGATCGAACTCATTGATTTTTAAAACACCTAGATAAAAAAAATCCATTTTTACAATCTCCTGGATTTATGGATTCTTGGGTTCCACGTCACGTTTCATGACAAATGCCACATTAGCCACCATGTTGGCTTCCTTGCACTTTCATGCCACATTAGCACTCCACATGACCATGCCACATCATATTAACTTGTATTCATTGCCACATCATTGTGAAAAATCACCATGCCATGTCAACACTTGCTCATTTTGTGGTCATGGGTTTACTTATGTGAACTCCACATGATCCCCACATAGTCTACCCTATTGGAATTTGGATTTGGGTTTTCCCAAAAGGTGCAATTTAAAGAAGTTGTTGATTCCCAAATTTTCATATATGATTAACTAGAGGAATTCCAGATTCTCCATATATTGGGATTTTATCAAAGGAAAATAAACATTCTTGCTAATTAATGGAAAGGTTGAGTTTATTGATTATGAGTTTTCCATATTTTCAAGTATTGTAAAATAATGAAGAGGATTTCAAGTAATCAATGAAAAGTAAAATATCTAGATTCCACTCTTTGTCCACTTTCACCTACTAGCCCATGGTCATGTCCATCATTAGTCCATATGACCAGGGGTTAGGGCCAGAGCTTGAAGCCTAAATAAACAATGGTTAATCCTTACAAGATCCAAACTAGGCATAAATTTCATGGTAAATAAGAATTTATTGTAAGTGATGTAAGAGAATTGTCCAATATTTAAAGTATTTCATCAACTAAATATAATGGGTAATCATAGAATAAAGCATCAAGGAACACCATCCATGCCCAATTTTAATCCAATAGATAAGTCGTTGTAGAAATTTGATTACGAAGAATTGAAGTAACAATCACAAGAATTTCATAAAAGCTATAATATGGTTCAATGTGTGTATATATTGAAATTTTCACAATGAAGCAAGCTTTAAATTCACATGCTTATTTATAAACTCTTGAACAAAGAAAAAATTATCTTTTTTAGAATATGACAAGAAAATTTACTAAGCAGTGATTTATACCCAATTGTAACTAGTTCGTTGTATAAATCCACCCCCTAGCCAGGATATGATACCACTTGGGTTAAATTGGAAATGAGTTATGGGTTCAACTTATAAGGCATTTAACTAGGGTAATTTTCATTACCAAGTTTTCAAAGGACAAAGCAACTCTAGGTACCTACGTTACTTGCCTCTTAGCACATAAGGGGGACATACTTCCCTACTTCTTAGTGCCTCATAAGTTTATCCTTCTTGTGCTTTATACATAGGAAAAATAAAGGTCTAGTTGATGTCACAAAAATTCTTGTAGATTTTCCTAGTTTATTAACTCTTTCAACAAATATATTTGCTTATTTTCATTGAAGGATTGATCTATATGTTCATGGTACTTTGTTTTATGCTCTTCTAGTCTATAAAACTTCTATTTTATTGTCATTTTACTTGCCTTCTTCTTCCATAATAGAATTTCCCATGCACCCCCCCTAAATAGAAATCCCCCCTATTACTTATTATTTTTCCAAGAATACATAGGAGATACCTTGCTAAACTATAAGAGTGACAACTTAACTTGATGATATAAGAGGCTCTAGAAAACCTCAAAGATAAAGGTGCTTAAAATTTTATGGAAATAACATTCATATAGCTCGGAAATCTGATCCCAACAGCATAACCGAAAACTCAATCTCAGTCTGTATAACAAAGTTATGGCAAGTCAAATTTTTGGTCAAACTGGGCAAAAATTCAAAGGTCAAAGGGTCATTACCACATGGCATTATGTTAGCTGACTAGACATATTACTTAAGCTTCTACAAAGTCACGTGGTAGCCCCTGCAAATTGACACATGGCACTGATCCATATGACTAGTTGGATGATTTGGAAGCTAACTAAGTTATTGATTCAGTGACAAGTGGACAAATGAGAGCATTCCATGTGGCCTAATCACATGGTGCCACATGGCACCTCCAAATAGACCAAGTGGCCTTGGGACGTGCACAACCTCCATATTTGTCTCATGCTATGGTCAAGTGGGCATATGTTTTTGTTATATATGGATTGATAATACCATATATACGTGGGAGGGTCATCAGGTGTGACCCTAGGACCTTATTAGTAAATGCCAACCAACATGCCATCACATGGTCTTGTAACAACTCCCCCACCATATTGTATTTAAACCATCTCTATTTTTATGGCAAGGGAGGCGGAACCATGAAGGACTAAAACAGTGTGCGTCGGCAAAACCAAGAGCAAAACTCTACTTTAAAATATTTAGTGGTATATTCTAGGAATATTCAAATAGCCTGTAATGTCCCAATTTTAGCCTCAAGCTAAAATGGAAAATTATAGTTGCATATTTTCATTTTGTTGAATAAAAATGGGTAAATTAACCCATTGTTGTAATAAACAGGAATAAAATCCCTTACAATGTGAAAAGGGATCATCATGGAGCTGGATTTCACACCCTCATGTGTGAAAGAGGTTAAAATGCAAATGGACAAGGCCTAATTGACCAAGTCAAACTACGTTGGTATGAGTTGGCAAGCACTAGGGGAGGACAACGCAGTTTTAGTGGAGGAATATTCCATGAGGAGGGAAAATTCTAGAGGAAGGAAGATGGAGACTTCGATTGTGTTTAAAAGAGGAGCAAGGAGCCCATTGAGATATTCTTAGATCATTTGATTATTTGTCTAGTGAGACAAATTGCTGCCTCTTGATGTTCAGCAGAGCTGAAGTGCCCTCGAGCATGAGGGAGTCCTGTTTAGGATTTCCTCTCCTTCTTGAGTAGCTCATGAAGGATTGCACACATCCTCCATATTTCAGCATTCAGGCCATAGTATCAGTTGTCTTCATCAGCATAGTGTCTGTAGTAGATTATTGTGCAGTGTAGTTGGGTGTTGCTGGAGGTTTCCCACAACACCATTTCTAGTTGATCTTTCAGAGGAGGGAAGTTCTCTACTTTTGGGTGGTTAGTGAGGATGGTTTCTGATCATAATCCACTATCATTGGTAGGAGGCCAACCATTCGCATTAGTCACAACACAGATACTCTCATAGACTGCGTTCTAGCTGGATCACATTTGCAGTGAGGGTTTTGCAGACATTTTAGAGGGTGAGATCTTTGGTGTAGGGATCAGCCTTGCACTTCAGATTTCCAAAGGAGAAGGGATCTTCATCAAATTCAGCCATTCAGCCTTCTCCATTCCATTCTATGTATTGAGTTACTGCAGCTACCCAGCAACTCCGGCATTTTAGCACTTTTTCATATTTGAGCCGATCCTTCTAGGATTGACTTGAGGTAGTGTTTGGGAGCTTAGATATTCTCTCCCAATGTTGTATGAGCCATGTATATGCAGATCCATGTTGTTTTTCACTCAGTACAGCAATCTCCCTTCTATGACTGCGCAGTCCCTATTCATGGGCATCTTGCTATGGAGCAGGATTTGGTATTATGGCATGTATATTCATGGAAGGCTTCTTGCCTTATCCTTCTGATATTCATTGTATATTTTGTTGCGGTTATTAATAATAAAATGGCTCAAGGGTTTTCATACATTTTGGAAATTTTTTATCTACTGCTATTTCTAGTTATGTATTTATATTGCTGTAGCTGCATTTTTGGGTTATCCTGAGAGATTCCCAATCTTGTTGTATTCCCTCTTGGGGATATTGTCCTTTGAAAATCACTCTATAGATAGAGTCTGATAGTGGGCCAGGAAGCCTCTGGTTTTCATCCTCTCTTTAGAGGTGAAAAATATAGTAAATTCCCCTTCAGTCCATCTCTGGAATAGATTTCCTTTTCGATTGACAATGTTTCTGAAAAATAGACATTACAGTGGTATCAGAGCATAATCTTGGCTTAGCCTGTGGATCTTCGCCAAGATTCCATCTAAGAAGATGAGGAAGACTCCACTTTTTTGAGGAGAAGAAGAGAGAAAAAGGAGATGAGCTAGCCAAGATTTTCCCTAAATCCATCTAGGGCATTCATGGGAGCCCCAAGGAAAAGAAAAGGGAGAGATTTGAAGAATTTCCACAAGGGTTTGAAGTAGAAACAGACTCTAGAGTTTCTGATGAGGAATGTGAGCATGCAGTCACACCCCTTGATGCAGAGCGCAGTCACATGTGCAGTTTGTCATGAAAGAGATGGGAAAGGAAGGAGAGGTGATCAAGAGGAAAACTCTTGGAGATTTTCTGAGAAAGTATGAGTCTCAAACTCCGGCATTCAGAGATCATCTGAATTTCATGGATTTTTGCAAGTCCAAGGTGAAGGAAATCCAGTAGCAAGATAGATTTGTTCTATCTAATTTCAGAGGTTTACCTACATGATCAGCCAAAGCATGGGTAGAGGAGCTGAAGACCATGTTACAACAACATAAAGTTTCCAAAGGAGATGCTATCAGATTTGCAGCATTGCACTTGAGAGGTAATACCTATGCATGGTGGATATTTGAGTCATATTCTTTCAAGGATGCAAATACTTCTTCCTATTTCAGATTCATTGGAACAATGATGGAAGGATTTGGTGGGAGAAAATCTGAAACACATGCAAAGAAACAAACCAAGAATTTGCATGCAAGGGAAGGAAACATAAACTTAGATCCACTTCAGAACCTTGATGAGAAGGCTAACATCTTGCATCACACCTTGTTGGAGGCAAGGTATCCATCTCATATTCAACAATGTTACCGATGAAATAGGTAACCTGACCTCAAAACGGGAACTCTAGCCCAAAAACGCTCAAAAAACATGAAAAAACACCCAAAAAAAAAAAAATGTGTCTTCCAGAACGCACTTGTTTTTTTCGAAGGTCAAATTTCAACATTTTCTAAAATTATGCTAAAAACAAAATTGTTTGTTGAAAAAAGGATTGAAAAAACACCCCCCAAAAAAAAAGTGTGTCTTCCAGAACGCACTTTGTTTTTTTTTAAGGTCAAATTTCAACATTTTATAAAATTATTGTAAAAACAAAATTGTTTCTTGAAAAAAGGATTGAAAAAACACCCTCAAAACAAAACAAGTTGATGCTGGAATAACAAAAAAAAAATTTGTGTCATACTTTTCGCATTTTTAAAAATAGAAATAACATTTTTTAATTTTTAAAATTCAAACATTAAAAAAAAACTAAAATTTAAGAAAAAAATAAATTTAAAAAATAAAAACATTTAAAAGCTTAAAATTTAAAAATATATGAAGATAAAAAAAAATAAAAATAATAAACAAAATAAAAATTTTAATTCAAACACTAAAAAAAACCTAAAATTTAAGGAAAAAAAAATAAAACAATAAACAAAAAAAACTAAGATTGAAATTTTAAAAAATATAGAAATTAAAAAATAAAAAAAAAAAGCAAAATAAAAATATTAAATTAAAAAAAAAAAACAAGTTAAAAAAAGAAGGAAATTATAAAAAATAAAATATAGAAATTAAATTTAAAAAAGAAAAAGAAAATGCTTATTAAATTTTAAAAAAATAAAATAATTTAAAACAAAAAATTAAATTTAAGGAAATATATTAAATTTTAATAAATTTAAAAAATTTAAAATAAAAATATTAAAAAAAAAAACATTATTTAAATTAAAAGTAAAAAAAATAAAAAATAAAAATAAAATACAATGAAAATATTAAATTTAAAACAGTATATATTAGAAACACAAATAAACTATAGAAAATAAATTAAATTTAAATTACAAAAAATAAAATATATATATGAACTTAAATTAAAATATGTATATAGATCAGATTTTATTAAATTAAAAAAAAAAATATTAAAATAACTAATTAAATTTAAAAACAAAAATATTAAATTTTAATAAATAAACAAATAAACAAATAAATTTTAAATATAAAAGAAAAAAAAATAAAAACTTTAAAAATCAATTAAAAATTGAAAATTGAAAAAAATATAAAAATATTAAATAATATTAAATAAAAAAAAATTTAAAAACAAATTAATTTAAAAAAAATTAAGTTTAATTAAAAAAAAAAAAAAAATCTAATTTTAAATACAAAATTTTTAATTGAAATATAAAAATATAAAAATTTTATGTTATTAACAAAAAAAAAATTAATAAAAAAGTAAAACATTTAAAAAACAATATTAAATTCAAATAAATTTAAAAAAAATACAAAATTTATTAAATTCTATAAAATAAGAAAGAAAATTTATGAAATAAAAAAAAAAAAATCGATTAAATAAAAAAAAAAAGGGGCAAAATTTAATAAAAATTACTAACAAAATAAATAAAAAAAAAAATTTAAAACAAAAAAAATAATAAAATTTACAAAAAAATTAAAACAATATTAAAAAAAAAAACCAAAACAAATTGTATTTTATATATAAAAAAAAAATTAAAAAAAGAATTAAATTTTTTGAAAAAAAAATTAAAAAAATTTAAAAAAAAAATCAATTTAAAAAAAAAAATTAAAAAAATTAAAAAAAAAACCAATTTATAAAAAAAAAAATATAAAAAAAAAATCTAGGGCGGCGGCGGTGGTGGGGCGGCGGTGGTGGTGGCGGGGGCGGCGCCACCCGGCCCTCCGCGCCCGGGCGGCGGCGGAGGCCGGCCCGTGGGCGGGCGGGGGGCTGCACACCGCCGCCGCCCTAAATTTTTTTTCTTAAATTTTTTTTTAAATTTTTTTTTTTTTTTAAATTGGTTTTTTTTAAATTTTTTAAATTTTTTTAAATTGATTTTTTTTATTTTGATTTTTTTAAATTTTTTTCAAAAAATTTAATTTTTTTTTTATTTAAAATACAATTGGTTTTGTTTTTATTTTTTTTTATTTTGTTTTTATTTTTTTTTAATTTTATTATTTTATTTTTTGTTGTTTTAAATTTTTTATACATATGTATACTTTTTATTTGATTTGATTTTAATTTTTTTTTTTTAATTTTTTTTTTTAATTTTTAATATTTTTATCATAATTTGATTTTTTTTAAATTTTTTTTTAATTTCAAAAAATTTAATTTTTTTTTTATTCAATTTGTTTAATTTTTTTTTTTAATTTTCTTTTATTTTTATATTTACTATTATAGATTACTTATATTTTAAAATTTAAAATTTAAAATTTATTTATTAAATTTTTTAAATTTTAATTTAATTTAATTGTTTTTTTTTTTATTTTTTTAGTTTATTTGGTGTTTCATTTTTAAAATCTATAAATTGTTTCATTAAAAAAAACACTAAATTTATGTGTATTTGTTTTTTAATTATTTGAATGTGTTTTTTTTCTTTTTTATTTTTGTTTTTTAATGATAGTTTTTTAATTTTTAATTTTTAATTTTTATTTTCTTTTTCAATTTTAATTTTTTTTTTTTTTTTAATTTGTTTTTTTTGTTAATTTTAAAATTTGTATTTTTTTTCTTATTATTATTTTTTTTTTAATTTAAATTTTTAAATTTAATTTTTTTTTTTTAATTTTTTTTTTTAAATTTTTTTTTTAATCTAAATTTTAATTTTTTTTAATTTTTTTTTTTTAACTTTTTAATATGGTTTTTTTAATAAGTTTTAAAAAAATGTTTTTTTTTATGTTTTTTTTTTTAATTTTTTTGGTCAATTTTTGTTTTTTTCTTTAAATTATGTGTTTTTTTTTTCAAATTTTGTCATTTCCTTTGATATAATTTTCAAATATTTTTGTTTTTATTTATTTATTTTTGTTTAAATTTTTTATTTTTACGAGCTATTTTTGTTTTTTTTACATTTTTATTGGGTTTTTTTAATTGTTTTTATATATATTTTTTAATCTAAGTTTTGTGTTTTATTACCAACATGAAAATCACCACTCTAAAAAAAAAAAGGTTGATGCAGCATCAATACGTTTCAAAATTAGCATGAAAATCACCGCTCTAAAAAAAAAAGGTTGATGTAGCATCAATACGTTTCAAAATTAGCATGAAAATCACCACTCTAAAAAAAAAAATGTTGATGCAGCATCAATATGTTTCAAAATTAGCATGAAAATCACCACTCTAAAAAAAAAAAAGTTGACGCTGAGTTGATGCTGCATCAATACATTTCAAAATTAACATGAAATTCACTAACATTTTAAAACAAATGTTCATACTTCATAAATAAAAATATTAGAGTGTCAAAAATGAGCACCAAAAAAAAAAATGGTGATTCTGCATCACCACTTTTCAAAATCGGGTGCTTTTTATGCTACCAAGAAAAAGTAGGTAACATTGCGGTTACCTATTTCATCGGTAACATTGTTATTCTTGCACAATAGAGCATGGAGGTCTGTTTTTCAAAGGAGATCAGATTTTGGAGAGGTTTTCCCTACATGTTGATGAGGAGGAGGGCAGCTACGCTGTATAGCTAGAGTTGATCCAGTGCCTCATGCAGAGGAAAGATGAGCTTTAGCTCCACATAGAGGGATTCTTGTGCCTTGAAAGAGATTCCCCAGGATATCCCATGTAGAGATCAAGGCATAACTCATGATACATCTGTTCCATTTTTGGTAGGGTGCAGAGCTATAGAGATAGAAGGAAGAGATAGGGAAGATGATTAACATCATGTGATGAGGAGCACATAACTTGTCTATTTTATGAGGTTGATGCACCTAAGATGATAATTAGATTGCGCAGTGGAAGCATGGAGGGTTTTCTCCATTCATACATTCAGTCATCTCTTGATGATGGTGTCTCACTGCATGGAGACATTGCACCAAGGAGACCACTAGATCAGCAGAGGAGGTTGGATGCTCCATATTTGGGGGCCTCACACCTTGATTTCAGGAGGTGAAACCTTGGGAGAGTTTATCACAGCGCGGAGAGTTTGGGATGGACTCAAGGAGGAGGGAGACACTCTCTCATTTTCAGCATCACACACTCTCATCAGTCATACTGCGCTAGCAGATGTTGCTGCAAGGTTAGAGGATTGCATCTTCATGATTCAGGTTGATTGCTCCGTAGATTTTGTGAGAGAGATGATACTTCCTTTGAGGAAGTACTCTTTCATGCATTGGAGTAGATGGAGGCCACTCATGCTTACATTGCCCAGGATCGAGAGATTATTTGGAGATGATAGTCTCTCATGGGAGGCTCATTTTCAGAGATCAACATTTCTATTTGAGCATGAGCAGCTGCATGATGGCATGGAAGAAACTTGGAGGATGAATTTGACATGAGGGGATGTCAAGGTAGCAGGCAGCAGCGTGATGGAGCACCACATTGCAGAGCACCAATGCTGTCTATGAGGAGGATTGATCCATGTTGGAGGACTCAGCTTCTAGTTGAGAGGTCCCAGGATCTTAGTGCATGCATTAATTTGGATGGCCTTGATGGAGATGGGAGATATTTATTGGATGATATGGTCATCTATCATCATGGCAGACTCTTCTTGGCTAGATTTTCTAGTCTCAAGGAGAAATTATTTGCATGCAGCACATGAGGACTTCCTAGCTGTGCACTTGGATGCATATTTTTCTTTGCTAGAGGAGTTCACTTTGGAGGGCACTCAGCATGATCTTCATCAGCATATGGATAGATGCATAGCCCGGTTGATTTTGGAGAGGTTGGAACAACCATTCCCTTACTCATTGGAGGAGAGGGAGAGCATTCCGTTGAGCCATTTCAACTCAAGAGCTCTAGTGCATGATGGAGGAGGTATAATCTCATATTTTTTATTGTACTTATTTTCATTGATTGAGGAGCATGATGTATCAAGGAGGCTTGTTCCTTCTTTCATTTTTCAGAGGATGTACTTGCAGCTACTTGTAGCCTTGATTGTGGCCATTCTTATGATGGTTTGTGGGGGAAGCCACATACTTCTTGGTGTGCACCATTGGCACCTATTTACACTTTCATGATTTCATCTCATGAGGATTTTGTGTCAGCAAACAAGTGGCTAGTTCAGCACTTGATACTTTTATTTTTAGGCAGGCTAAGGAGGCGTTGCACAGGTTCCATGAGTGGAATTTGGGACCACTCTCCGGTTGTCCTTTGACAACTTGTTTCTATTGCATATTTCTCCTTATGTATTTATGATGATTGTATGTTTATTGAGGAGATTATTTGGAGAGAATTGTATGAACAGCCCATTGGGAGCATGATTCTCCCCATTATACATGTTTTATGTTGCAGGAGATACCATGGGAAAACCATGATTGCCACATTTGCTACTTGTACCTTCTTGTGGGAGGAACCACTTGGAGAATTTGTAGAGGCATTTCATGGCTAATTTTCTTGATGGGGTAGCTTGGGCCATTCTTGGAGACCATACCATTTCAGCCCAAGGATAGATGTAGCCCCATGAACACTTCAAATGGAGAGAGGACCATATTCAGAAGCACAAGCACACTCTCCATTCAGCCCCAACACATTGCAGAAACTGGGGGTTAAGAATCTCATTTGGATGATAGCATGGATGAGAGGGTCATCATTGGGAGAATAATTATCCCATGCTTATCATCACTCCTACCTTAAGGAGGCCACATTACAGCAGGAAGGATTCCACTACACCTTCTATCTTTCCATGAGGAGCATCATTTTCAGTTTGCATACTTGAGAGAGAGCATTGGAGGGCAGATTTATTGCAGCATATTTGAGAAGTGGTGGGAACATGGATGAGGAGACCACAAGAGGAGAAGGAGGAGAAATTTTGTTCTCTCTATGCAGTTGCTTGAGGACAAGAAACATGTGGGAGGGGAGGACTGTAATGTCCCAATTTTAGCCTTAAGCTAAAATGGAACATTATAGTTGCATATTTTCATTTTGTTGAATAAAAATGGGTAAAGTAACCCATTGTTGTAATAAACAGGAATAAAATCCCTTACAATGTGAAAAGGGATCATCATGGAGCTGGATTTCACACCCTCATGTGTGAAAGAGGTTAAAATGCAAATGGACAAGGCCTAATTGACCAAGTCAAACTGCGTTGGCATGAGTTGGCAAGCACTAGGGGGGGACAACATAGTTTTAGTGGAGGAATATTCCATGAGGAGGGAAAATTCTAGAGGAAGGAAGATGGAGACTTTGATTGTGTTTAAAAGAGGAGCAAGGAGCCCATTGAGATCTTCTTAGATCATTTGATTATTTGTCTAGTGAGACAAATTGCTGCATCTTATTGTTCAGCAGAGCTGCAGTGCCCTCGGGCACGAGGGAGTCCTATTTAGGATTTCCTCTCCTTCTTGAGTAGCTCATGAAGGATTGCATGCATCCTCCATATTCCGAAATTCAGGCCATAGCATCAGCCATCTTCATCAGCGCAGTGTTTGTAGCAGATTATTGTGCAGTGTAGCTGGAGGTTTCCCACAACACCATTTCTAGCTGATATTTCAGAGAAGGGAAGTTCTATACTTATGTGAGGTTAGTGAGGATGGTTTCTGAGCATAATCCACTATCATTGGTAGGATACCAACCATTCCCATCAGTCACAGCGCAGATACTCTCATAGACTATGTTCTAGCTGGAGCACATTTGCAGTGAGGGTTTTGCAGACATTTCAGAGGGTGAGATCTTTGGTGTAGGGATCAGCCTTGCACTTTAGATTTCCAGAGGAGAAGGTCTCTTCATCAGATTCAACCATTCATCCTTATCCATTCCATTCTATGTATTGAGTTGCTGCAGCTACCCAGCAACTCCAGCATTTTAGCAGTTTTGCATATTTGAGCCAATCCTTCTAGGATTGACTTGAGGTAGTGATAGGGAGCTTAGATATTCTCTCCCAATGATGTATGAGACATGTATATGCAGATCCATGTTGTTTTTCACTCAGTACAATAGTCTCCCTTCTATGACTGCGCAATCCCTATTCATGGGCATCCTGCTATGGAGCAGCATTTGGTATTATGGCATGTATATTCATGGAAGGCTTATTGCCTAGTCCTTCTGATATTCATTGTATCTTTTGCTGCGGTTATTCATAATAAAATGGCTCAAGGTTTTTGATACATTTTGGCAAATTTTTATCTATTTCTATTTCCAGTTATGTCTTTATATTGCTGTAGCTGCATTTTTGGGTTATCCTGAGAGATTCCCAATCTTGTTGTATTCCCTCTTGGGGATATTGTCTTTTGACAATCACTCTATAGACAGAGTCTGATAGTGGGCTAGGAAGCCTCTAGTTTTCATCCTCTCTTTAGAGGTGACAAATCCAGTAAATGCCCCTTCAATCCATCTTTGGAATAGATTTCCTTGTCGATTGACAATGTTTTTGAAAAAGGGACATTACATAGCCCAAAATTGACAATGTATAAACCTAGATGAGTTTATACTCATTCACAATATAATCACCTTTATCCATTTAGGCTATAATATGGTTGATTCCAAACTTATGGAATTCCATTATATGACTTATTGATTTCTATATCAATATCATTCATAGGAGATGAACTCCTTAAAATAACCTTCTTCAAGACACTCTTTATTTGACATAGTTGTTAAATTTTCCTTAACCTATGTTTATCAGGTGTTAATTACAAGCAATACTATTTTTTATTAAACCTGCACCACAATCTATCACCACTTGATTACCTATATGGTATATCTGCACTCGAGTTATACTGTAAATTCCTTAACACTTTATATATATATATATATATATATATATATATATATATATATATATATATATAAACAAACATGAATTGAATCATAATTTTTTTGTTGAGGTCTCATTTTCTATATTAGACTCATCCCTTTGGGATATATTAGGAAATGAAAGTCTAAAATGTTTCTTTCTTTAACAATATCAAACCTCTTTTATGAGGACATCGTCATCTTCTACTTGTCAATAGTTTTTCAAGGATATGAATTATATTAAATTCTGAAATATAGACACAACGACATGCCTCTCAATATATTACACTTCCTAAGCCATGTCATCATACCTTACCATTGACACGTGCTAGTCCTACCCATGTGTCACCACAACATAGTACCACATTCAAAATTCTAGCACCTCATCATGCCATGCCATATCTAGATTTAGATATTCTTCAACATTTTCTAATTTTTTTGGATTCATGTAGCTTTGGATAAATCACTAAATCAATGGGTCAAATTTCTAGATGTCTGTATCTAAATATTTCCAAAAGTCTTCTTTTATGAAAAACTCACATTTATAGATTCTACGTCACCTCCACCACCATCACCACCTCCCCTCCATCGCAGCATTTCCAATGCCACCTCAACTCTATCGACATGGATCAAACTCATTAATTTATAAAACATCTAGATCCAAAAAAATAAGAAGTTTAATTTTACAATCTCCTGGATTTATGGATTCTTGGGTTTCATGTCACTTGTCATGAAAATTGCCACATTAGCCACCATGTTGGCTTCCTTTCACTTTCATGCCACATTAGTACTCCGCGTCAAAATGCCACATCATTTCAACTTATATTCCTTGCCACATCGTTGTAAAAAAACATCATGCCATGTCAACACGTGCTTAGTTTTTGGTCACGGGTTTGTCTGAACTCCACATGATCCCCACGTAGTCTACCCTATTGGAATTTGGATCTCGGTTTTTCCAAAAGGTGCAATTTAAAGAAGTTGTTGATTCCAAAACTTTCATAGTTGTTTAACTAGAGGACTTCCAATTCTCCATATATCGGGATTCCATCAAAGGAAAATAAAGATTATTGTTAATTAATGGAAAGGTTGAGTTTCCTAATTTCTGGTTTTCCATATATTCAGGTATTGTAAAATAATGAGGAGGATTTCAAGTAATCAATGAAAAGGAAATTTTCTAGATTCCACTCTTTGTGCAGTTTCACTTACTAGCCCACGATAATGGCCATCATTAGTCCATATGACCAGGGGTTAGGTACAAAGCTTGAAGCCTAAATAAACAATGTTGAAGTCTTACAAGGTCCAAACAAGGCATAAATTTCATGGTAAAGAAGAATTTATTGGAAGTAATGTACAAGAATTTTCCAATATTTAAAGTATTTCGTCAACTAAAGACAATGGGTACTCATATAATAAATCATCCAATAACACCATCCAAACACAATTTTAATCCAAGACATAAGTCGTTGTAGAAATTTGTTTACAAATAATTGAACTAACAATCACAATAATTTCATAAAAGTTATAACATGGTTCAATGCGTGTATATATTGAAATTTTCACAACCAAACAAGCTTTAAATTCACATGCTTATTTATAAATTCTTGAATAAAGAAATACTTATCTTTGTTATAATATGACTAGAAATTTGACTAAGACAGTGATTTCTACCCAATTGTAGGTAGTTCATTGTAGAAATCCACCCCCTATCTAGGCTATTATACCACTAGGGTTAAATGTGAAATGAGTTATGGGTTCAACATATAAGGTATTCAACTAGGGTAATTTTCTTTACCAAGTTTTCAAAAGACATAGCAACTCTAGGTACCCATGTTACTTGCCTCTCACAACATAAGGAGCACATCCTTCCTTACTTCTTATTCCCTCATAGGTCTATCCTTCTTGTGTTTTCTACTGAGGACAAATAAAGGTCTAGTTGATGTCACAAAACTTCTTGTAGATTTTCCTAGTTTACTAACTCTTTCAACAAGTATATTTGCTTATTTTCATGGATGGGTTGATCTACAAGTTCATGGCACTTTTTTCTCTGCTCTTCTTGTCTATAAAATTCTAGTTTATTGTCTTTCTACCTGCCTCCTTCATCCCTACTAGAATTTTCCATGCATCCCCCCTAACAAGAAATTCCCCCTACTACTTATTATTTTTCCAAGAATACATGGGAGATACATTGCTAAAATATAGGAGTGAAAACTTAACTCGATGATATAAGAGGCTCTAGAAAACCTAAAAAATTAAGGTGCTTAAAATTTTATGGAAATAACACTCATAGAGCTCGGCGATCCGATTCAACAACACAAACAACATCTCAATCTGAGTCTATTTGACAAATTTATGGCAAGTCAAAGTTTTGGTCAAACTAGGCAATAATTCAAAGGTCAAAAGATCACTGCCACATGGTATTTTGTTAGCTGACTAAGCAGATGACGTAACCTTATATACAGTGACGTGGTAGCCCCTGCAAATTGACACATGGTACTAGTCCATATGACTAGTTGGATGAGTTGGCAGCGAACTAAGTTAGTGATTCGGTGACAAGTGGACCAATGATAGCATGCCATGTGGCCTAATCACATGGTGCCACTTGGCACCTCCAAATAGGCCAAGCTGACTTGGGACGTGCACAACCTCCATATTTGTCTCATGCTATGGTCAAGTGGACATATTTTTTGGTTATATATGGATTGATAATACCATATATACGTGGGAGGGTCATCAGGTTTGACCCTGGGACATCCCCCAACCATGTACACCTTTATTTGTGGGTGCCAACCAACATGCCATCACATGGCCTTATAACAACTCCCCTACCATAATGTATTTAAACCATCTCTATTTGTATGGAAAGGGAGGTGGAACCTTGAAGGCCTAGAAAAGTGTGTGTCGGCAAAACCAAGAGCAAAACCCTACTATAAAATATTTAGTGGTATATCTAGGAATATTACAAAGGAATATTTTTAAAATATTATTATGGCATCTTAAAAATTATCAAGGAGCCCAGAATTGACAGTGTCAGAACCTAGCTGATTTTATACTCATTTTACTCATAGTTCTGCAAGGAATTAAACTATGCAGTCATAATGGATATTTGAGTAGCAGATTTGAGGTACCATGGTAGAATCCCATGTTTTCCATTAATTTTTTTCTGGAGGTTCAAGGAAACCTTTCACACGTCAGATGGTGGTCATATTTATACTCTAAATTTGTAGAATTCTGAGATGAAGTTGCTGGTATGGAGTATGTTGTAGTTTGAGTAGTGGAACTCAGAGCTCATGGTTGGAGCTCACATTTGAGAGTGATGGTGTAGCATGCCTAACGAGGCAAGGTTACACTCTTCAGAAGGGGGTTGATTTTATAGTCAAAATTCACTCAAACGTGTTGGTGATGTTTTTGTCAAAGTTTGAGCAACGTTACGATCACCTTGGAATGACAATCGATGTTACCTTTATGATTTTATGGTTTTTTGTCACTTTTTTAATATTGTGAAGGGATGAATGTATGTTATAGTTTTTGGTGACCTTTGTATGGTGCAACAAGGCAAAAATATCTGAATCATTACAGGGAATTCATTATTTGAGCCTTTGCCTGCAAATCGAGGTGGTGTGGTACTAATAAAGGAAACTTTAACACTTCATTAGAAAGTATTCATGTTCACAGTCATTGGTCTTAGAATTATGAGACTAGCATGATGATTATGAATATGATTTGAATCTGAACAATGGATTCAAGAGGAGCTATTGCCACTTTATGTGAGAGACTCCAATTTATGCTACATGCTTGTGAGAATCAACTCTCAGTATTGTGTATGAGAGCATATCTTCGATACTGCCACTGTTGTGGGAATTATACTGCCTCTTAATGATGTGGGAATTCAACCCTTTGTAAGTGAGAGTATCTTTGAAGAAGAGAATGAAGTGGTTCATGCATTCATGATCCCGGAGACGTAATCCACACTGGGTGAACTTTGTTACCAACTTGGTGATTTATTCCCTTATGTATTTGGTATCTTGCCTCATATTTTCTTATCCATGTCTTTCTAATTTCTGCAATTATTTTGAGACGCATTAAGTGATCATAGAAAGACAAAAATAACAATTAAAAGATGTTTTAATTCAAATTGGATTCAAGCCTTCAAATTCAATCAAGTTCAATTAATTTGGTCCTAAAAATATAATCCTTTTAAGTGATCCAAATCTAGATCAAGTTCGTATTAAAGTCTCACCTCAGAGGTAGATCACTCTAGGAATTGGTTTCTTCTAGTAATCATAGCTTAAATAAGGTGAAGACAACAAGGTAGGAAAGTTAGAAGGAACAATAAATAAGTTCCTTGGACTCCCTAATCTTTCCCCACTTGTGGTATCATAGCTCCTATAGACACTCATGTCTATTAGTCTTGGTGACCATAATTTTATTGTCTATAAAATAAAAATACTTGCAATATTTAAACCACCATGATATATTTATCTCAAGGTGATCAATATAAAAATAAATAAAAATATCTATGCATAGATTATAACATTTTTAATTACAATTTTTCCAAGGAGAAAAATTGGGATGTTACACAACATATGGCTTAATTACATCATCCAATAAATGTCTATAGCCAAGCTTCATCACTTTAATTTCCACGGGTGTAAGAGGACATAATGTAGGAATAAAATAAATGGTAGGAATCACTATAGAATAGTTACATGTTATAGTATTCTCTTGAAATGTTGAGCCAAAAAAGGTTTGGATTTATCATCATCTTTAACTTATACACACGTAAGTACATAATGTTTGCTCACACTTGCTAGCCTTTTCATTTTTCCTATAGTAGTAAGAGACGAGTTATAATTCACTTGATGGACTCTTATAATATACTCAATACCATCCTCCGGATGTGGATGAATGCCTTGGTTGATGGGACAACAGTCCCCGGGCGACTCCCAATGGAGCTCGCGTGGGGTGGCCATATGGCCCTCTGCAGCTCCACCATCGTCGCATTAATGTTTCCAACTTGCTCCGCATTAATTCACACAGGCTGGCTCCTTCATTATCTTCCTCCGCTCGATTGGTTAGCAATGGCATTCGTCTTGGATAGTTTGGATTGTTTCTGTGCTGAATGCAATTCTCTGCCTCCCCTGTGGAGTGCCTGCCCACCTGCGTGTGCTGAGGTAAGAACTCGCACCCAGACTGGGCGACGTTGTTCTCTCCTCATTTGTTTAGAAACGTTGCCGGGTTTTCACCTCACCCAGAGTGCCCTCTGCTATTTGAATTTCCATCTGCATGCTCAGTTTGTTAACTCCTGTGGGCTCCCTACGCTTTCCACCTGCTCTTCTCACCTCTGGCTCTTCCAGCGCTCCTCTGCGGACATGCCATGGCTCCGACAAAGGATGCGATGTTGTCGCGGTGTTAGTCGAGGTCAGGTGGTTTGCTCATGGCCTTCCACCAGCTCAGATACTGAAACTGCCTCTGAGGACACTGTATGGGGTCGATATCCAGACACCCGAATCCAAAGGGGTCGTGCTCGCCACCTTGGCAATGTTCGTTTCGCCTAGCCTTCCATGTCTCCTTCTGTCGACCCACCTAGACCTGTCTCCCTTGCCTCTCATGCATTTTTCAGTCACTCCCTCCGCTAATCCTCCCAAAGAGCAGAGTTTTGCTTTGAATGCTCTCTTAACCAGCCCATTGTCACTTCTTTTGTAACCGTAACCCTGAGAGAAGAGTTGCCTATGAATGGCCCTATTCATTCGTCACTTAGTCTCAACCCCTTGCCATCTAAGAGTAAAGCCCTGGACCCGGATTCACCCTTTGATCCTGTGCACTCCAACTTGGTCAAAGAACCCATGCAGGTGGACGTCCCCAGTAAGAGCAACGAGCTAGAAGAAGGAGAAGAAGCTACAAGGGACGAGTATTGGTGCAGAATTGTGGAGGAACTACCCTCCCCAGCTCATGAGCAGTGAATATCGCTCCTCTCGGCTTGCCATGGTACAATTTCTCAATCGTTCTGGAAGAATTTTTGATTTCCTTTGTTTCTCATCAACTCAAACAGCTGATTGTTACTCTAGTCTAGTTTTTCATGCTATGTTTAACATTATGAACAATGAGCTGGTTTACCTATCAAGGGCGGAAAAACTCTTTCCAAAAGAACTGGTTTCCCTTCTAGGGCAGTTCAGTATTTTTGATAATCTTGGACATCAAGCCCAGTTTTTAGGTTTCCATAGCTGAAACTGTGGCAGTTTTGTATTATTATGTTTTATAAATAGAATTAGTATTACTCAGAAAAGAAAAAAAATAAAAATAAATAAATATATATATATATACTCAATACCATCCTTTGTAATATGCTCATACAAATATGGAGTTCTCAAAATAATTCCACAAATATCAAGTGGTACGACATCTAACTCTATCTCATCTATGAAATTAGAGGTGATTGTAAATTTGAATCTACATTTTTTATATACTTGTACCTTATCATCTTCACACACTCATACTAAATGATATAGTTTTAGATGACTCTTAGTTTCCAATCCTAATGTATTATCAATTTATTCAAAAAATGAAATTAGCATGTGAACGACTATCAAAGAGTGTAGTAATATTTGTATGTTTTTTTGATGACTCTAATATGGAATAGTTCACTCTTTTACCTTTCATCATGCATATTTTAAATTTTTAAAGAATGAGAATGGGAGTTATAATAGAAAAATAATATGTACCTTGTATTTCCCTGGCTGTGATCTTGGTTTCACCGCATAAATTTGATCCAATATCTCATTAGACTATATCCATGTCCTACTTATTACTCTTTATATTTCTAACTCACTTTGGCTTTAGTTCTAGATGAAATTTCCAATTCTTGGAAACATCACATCATTTCTACAATGTGAACATGAATACTTCCCATCTTCTTTCTTTAATGTACCTATTCTTTTGATTTACCCCTTTCGTTTTTCCTTACCTTCAACTAGCTCAATTGGTTTCTCTAAGAAGTTTCCCTAAACATTGTTTTCCCTTGACCCAATATGAGTGGTTTGGATACAAACTTCATCAACACCAGTTGAGTTAAATCCAATGTTAATGCCCTCTTTTTATAATTTTGAGAATATCTTGTACATTCTATCCCCTACCAATCCATTATTGCTTGTTGCATATACCCAAAATGGTAAAATTGCTTCTTTAAATCATTTGTAAGTTCATACCAAGAAGATATAATTTCACCTTTCTTAAGAAGACCTTCTTGAGCCTCCCCACCCATTTATTCACCTACCTAGTGACAAAATGATCTATAATATTCCATTTAGCTAAAAGCTAAATTTTAGGAATATTACAATCCTCCCCTCCAAAATGTTTCTTTTCCTCAAGAAATTGTAAAGGTGGAGAAAATTTCCTCCCTTCCTCCTCTTGTGTCCTCCTCATCAATAGTCCCCACCATTTCTCAAAATAATCTGCAATAAATCTTCCCTCCAATGGTTCCTCCCAAGTATGAAAAACCAAATGGCTCACATCATGAGAAAGTGGAAGGTGTAAGTGGAAACATTCTTATTGTCCAGTGGCCTCCTCAAGGTAGGAGTGATGAATAACATATGGGATCTGATTCCCAATGAGAGACTCCCATACCCATGTTATCATCCAAATGAAATGAGCCATTCTAGGTAGCTCATCAAAGAAATCCCCAATCCCCAGTTCATGCAATGTATTGGGGCTGTATGGAGAGCTTATATTTTTCCACCTATGTTGTTTCTCTCTCCATTTATGAAATGTATGGGGCTACTGCTGATCTTGGGCTGAAATATTATGGCCTCCAAGAATGACCCAAGTTACCCCACCAACCAAAAAATCCATGAGGTGCCTCTCCCAAGAACTCAAGTTATCCAAATGGCTCCTCCCACACGAAGACAAGAGATGTAGTGTGGAAATCATGGTTTGCCCATTGTTTCTCCTAAAACATGAAACATATGAAGTATGGAGAATCATACTCCCAATGGGAATCTCCAACTCTTGTGCCATCCTCCCAACAAATCTTCCCATAATAACAGGAACATCATCAATATATGGAAGCAAAAAATAAATAAAAACAAGTTGCCATATGACAACCGGAAGGTGGATCATAGTCCCACTTGTGGAACCAGTGCAGTGTATCCCTTGCCTACCTCAAAACAAAGTATAACAAGTGTCTTTTTAGAAACTTTTTTTCTGCCACAATCATCCTACAAGATGAGAACATAAAAGTAAAATTTGGTGCCAATGGTGCACACCAAGAATCATGTGGCATCTCCCACAAACCACCAATAGAATGGCCAACATCAATGCTGCAAATGGCCTCAAGTACATCACAATAAAATACACAAGAAGGAAGGATCCTCCTTGGTACAATATGCTGCTCACAAAAATTAAAGGAGTGCAAATCATAATGCATAAATGTACATCCTCTACTATGTACCTTGGTCATTGAGCTGAAATGGCTCAACTAAAAGTTCTCCCTCACTCTCAATGAGTAGGGAAGTGGTTGTGACAACATCTCCATCATCATCCAGGCAATGCATCTCTCAATATGCTGATATAAATTTTGTTGGATGCCCTCCCAAGTGAAATCCCCAATCAAGGAATGATATGCATCAAAGTGCATGGAAATAAAGTCCACATGTGTTGCATGTAAGAGCTTCTCCTTGAGCTCAGATGCTCTATTCAAGAAGACTCTGCCATAAGAATAGATGACCCCATCATCCACCATGTATCTATCATCTCCCTCCAGGTCATCAAGAATAATGCAAGCACTAAGATCCTTGGAGTACTCTACCAAAAGTTGAGACCTCCAATATGGATCAATCCTCCTAAGAGATAGTGTTGAAGATCTGAAATGTGAAGCTCCCCACATGCTGATGTCTTTTCCTTTGACATTTCTCATGCGAAATTCATCCTCCAAATTACTGCCATGCCCATCATGTAGCTACTCATGCTCAAGTAGAAGTGGTGGTCTTTGGAAGTTGGCCTCCCATGAGAAGCTACCATCCAAAAAGAACCTCCTAATCTTGGCCAATGTAAGCATGAGTGGCCTCCATGTACTCCAATATGAAGAGGATTCCTTCCTCAAGGGAAGTACCCTCTGTTTCTCCAAATCCATGGAGTGGTCTCCTTGCACCATGGTGGTGCCATCCTCCATCACTGCAGCAACTTTTGTCAGCGCAAAATAGATAGTGAGAGAGGGTAATGTTAAAAATGGGAGGATGCCTCCCTCCTCCTTGAGTCCACCCAAAAATCTCAGTGCTGTGTCAAGTCCTCCTAAGGTCCTCACCCCTCTGAAATCAATGAGTGGTGCAACCAATTGTGAAGCATCTCTCATCATCTCCTGATCTGGTGGTCTCCCAGGTGGAATGCCTCCATGCAATGAGACATAAATATCAAGAGTAGATTGCATATATGAATGGACAACTTTGTACTTTCCCTCACAGTGCAAATCAGTCTGCCTCTTATGTGCATCAAACTTCTGAAATATATAGGGGTGTGTGCTCCTCATCATATGATGTTGGCCATCCTCCCTACCCTCCCCTTTCATCTGCAAGGTTTCACAATATATCAATAATGACACAGGTTGTTCATGGATTGTGCCTTGATCTCCACATATGAAATCCTTTGGAAATCCTTGTGAACATACATGATACTCTTGTTGGAGAAAGTTCTCCATATACCTTTGCATGAGGTGCTAGATATGCCTTGGGTTTGACAGCGTTGTTGCCTCCAAAATTCTCTTCCTCTTCAATATGAATGGGAAAATTTTCAATTAGAGGGTCCTCTTTTGAAAAAAGGGTCTCCATGCCCTTTTTTCCAGGATTATGAGATATATATCTTGCCTCTAGCAAGGTATTATGCAAGATGTTAGTTTCTTCAATAGTATTCTGAAGTGGAGTTGGGGTTATAGGTCCTTCGAACCCATGCAAAGGTTCTGTTTGTTTTGGTTTGTTTAGCTCCACCAAAGGTGTTTCAAAATTGTTTTCATCAAACCTTTCCACTATTCTCCTAGTGAAATTAGCATAAGTAGATTTATTTGAATTTTTTGATGAAAAAGACTCAAATATCCACCAAGCATAGGTCTTACCTTCAAAATGCAGCACTGCAAATTTGATGGCTTTATTATCTAAAACTTGGTGTTGCTGCAAAATAGGTGTCTAGCTCCTCCACCCAAGCTCTATGTTGGGCCATAATCGTAATCTATGGATAAATTACGCTTCCTTAGGCAGGTGTTAGCCTAGAACAACAGGTGAAAGGCTATACTACCATTTCTCCTAATTCAGAATAGATACACAGAGAGGATTGGATGCTTACTTGTTTTAGTCGCTTCTAAATGGCTCATTTCTGTCGCTTCTGCTATAGCTTCAAATTCAAGCGGTTTTGTTGGTTGAATGCTTCCTGCAAGAAAGAACACTGAAACTATAGAAGATGCAATAATATAGATATCTATTCAAGCTAGTTAGCTAAATCAGTTAATCATAAACTACATTCATCAACCAAGATCTTACAATATGGAAAATCAAAGTTAACATAGATGCATGTAGGGAAGAACAAGAAGTACTCTTTATTGATGATAGAAGGAGAGGTTACAACCTAGTGACTGATTTGAAGTGACCTTCAACAAAGTTCCCAAGTCTCATCACAGCATAAATATCTCTAGCAGCAGCTCCACAAATCAAACTCTCAATTGAAAATTCTCCAGCATTTCTCTACTCAAATTTTTCCTCCTCGAACACTTAGATCTGTGTTCAATTTATAGATGAATTGTAGGTTTTTTTGCAATCAATAGAATTCCAAAAATAGGAAAGACATGTTTCCATTCATGTAGATGTCAAATGGACACTTGGATTCGAAGCTTGACACATGTGAACCCTTCTAGAAGACACTGGCCAAGTGGAGATTCTAGAACAATAAGAATTTCGCTCCCAATGTGACCATCACACCTTTGATTGTCCACACGTCGGTGTTCATTTTGTATTTTTTAGAAACATCGACCTGTGACAGTGCAATTATTGTGATTTTTTAAAATTAATTATTCATCAAAAGTTGACACATATCTTATAAAAATATTCATATCAATTAAAATTTTATTAGTGCATTTGAATGTGTTGTTTGGATTAATTTGTTATATCATATCATAATTATTGTGATTTTTAAAAATTCATTATTCATCAAAAGATGACACATATCTTATAACAATATCATATCAATTAAATTTTTATTAGTGCATTTGAATGTGATGTTTGAATTAATTTGTAATATCATATCATCAGATTTCACATCTCTTCATTATAGTATTTAATCATCCATATATTTAATGAGTTGTGTTACATTTTACAATGAGAATGGAAAGCACAATATAATAAATTAAAATGTATTTTATTATATATATGTATGAATAAGACACTCTTTGTCATACAAAATGGGACAATTATTGGTATCCCTTTGTATTTCAATTGGGACACTATGTCCATTACATTAAAAAAAATGTCTGATTTCACATACAAATATTTCAAAAAATACAATGTCTTTCTTTGATATCTAAACATAATGATCATCATTCTTCGCTTGAACTATTTTCACTTCTCATGCTAATTCCACGACTTGGGTTATTTTGAGGAATGCTTTGTTTACGGTGTTGATTTTTTTCTTCTTCTTCACCTTCCATCTACAAACATAAAAATAAACTGTAATTAGTGTATATACATTGGTGAGAATAATGAAAATTTCAATATTAAATAATATACATCAATGTAAATCGAAAAGAAATGGCGTACCATAGAAACAATCAACTCATGAACTATATGTGTTCTTTCAAAACCAAATTTCATGACATCTTTCAAGATTTCAATTATTGGTGCAGTTCCATAACTTGTTTCTTGCAAGTTTTATACCCCATAAAAAATCATATATTAAATATAAAAGTTTTTTTTTGTTCTATTAATTATAAACAGATCTAAGTAAAACAAGATCAATAGATGCTTACAAATTCCACAATTAATTTCTGATATGCCAAAATATATTGACAACCCATATTTAACCCAATGTCAATCAATTCATCTGATGGTTCTTCTTTGTATGTTAGAACCTATTTGAAGACATTCAATGATGATTGTTGTAAAATGACTTAAAAACTACAAAAAATGAAATCTAGTTAAGTTGTTATAAGGAAGTAACAATTACTCACAAACTTAGATATCAACCCTTTTCTTCCTTGTCGTCCTGTTTTATGTGCTGAATGTGTTCCATTTTATTTTATTTTCTGCAAGAAAATAGTTGAAAATTAATATTTAATGCTAAATTGTTTATTTATTGTACCTAATAAAAAAAAAATTAGTGATTACATATTACATTTGAAGCACATTGTTGTTAAGATGGATCCTCGTGCGATGCAATTATGTCCATTTCCTTGACCATCTCCTTGTACAACGTTTTGGACATTCCTACTGACATATTTAGATATCAGCTCGCTCATCCTTTGAGATTTTCATAATCTTCTTGAAAATGTAACATGACAATAAACTATTTAATTTATATTGATATATGAAAAGTAAATATAACAAAAGTGATATTTATAAATTATTTCTTTCTAGTAATATATACATATAATTCTAGAAAAACATTTAAAGGAATATTACTTTTTCGTTCCTTCTATTTTATTTTTTTACGTTTTTGCTATTAAAAATATGACATGACTCATTGACCAATTCTCTGGAAACTCATCCTGTAGTTTATATAAAATTTGGTTCTTGGAATCATTGGATTCATTTTTGTATTGTAAGTGGAAAGAATTTCTATACATTCATTCCACTAGATCCCTCAAATTTTTGTAAAATTTTTTCCCGCTTTTGTTAACCTCCAACACCACTCGAGATGAGCTAAGGAGAAATTCATTTTCATTTGCATGTTCTATTTCTTTTCTTTTCTTAGAACAAAATTTCTTTTCTGAGTTGTTGGTCCCTGTAGAACATTAAACATATGTGAATTAATAGATTGTTATAAACATGTTATCTAATAATTCTAAGTATATTATTAATGAAAATAAAAAAATAAACTCATATTGGATCGATAGTATTTTTTCATTCACTTGATTCATCCTTTTGCAATTTTTCCATCAAGCTTTTATGCTCTTCTGGTCCTAGATCAAAAATAATCTTATCGAGCTTCGTCATTTTGTGGCTCTGAATGATACACAACAAACAATACATATTATTTAAACTTACATATAGTTCAAAAATAATAATTTTTGTAAATAATTTACAAAGAACTTGCCTTTTTTGCTTTTCTTGATGTGCTATCAATATTTTTGTTACTTGATCTCTTGTTAACCATTTCTTTATCTATATGAAACATGTACCATACCATTCATTAATATATTTTATAAATAAATCATAAAATTTTCAGGTAAAAAAATAATAATCAAGAAACCAATGTGCCTTTAATGATGTATGTACCGATGTCGGTGCGACGTGTTTTTATAAACGCACAGCTAAAACAGTAGAAACACCGTACAATGCTCTATGTCAACAAGGAGAACCGATGCATTATATGTTAATGAGCACACCAATTAACATAGACGAATTAATAAAAATACTCTAGCGTTAGTTTTTTTAGCATATGATGTTGTGGAGGGGGCGGTGCGGCATATTCTTATAAACACATCGTGAAAACAAGGGACCACTGTACGGTGCTCTCTGCCAACAAGGAGACCCGGTGAGTTATATGTTAAACGATGCACCGATTAACACAAACATAATTTTTTTTTTCAAACAGTATGTGTGCAGTGCGCTATAATGAAATAGCGCACCAGTGCCCTATTTTACATATGGCACACGGATTAAAAAAATTATGTTTTTATTTATTTTTGATCAAACAGTATGTGTGTAGTGCCCTATGATAAAACAATGAACTGGTACTCTAGTTTACATAGGGCACACCGAATAAAAAAATTATATGTTTTAAAAATTCACGCAAGGGTCGACATGGATTGGGATCTGAATATGGAAGTCATCCCATGGGTTAGATGTCATAGGCCTATATATAGCAATGCAAACCCTATAAATCTAAAATGAAAAGCCCTAATTCTGAAATCAGAGAAACAGGAAGAAGCAAGGGTCGAAACAAAAAGAATCAAGAGTTTAGTGTAAGAATGGATTTTTTTTGTTTTTTTTTTTTAAATGAACAATAAATTTAAATTTTTTACATACTGCGTAAAAAATACTGCAGAAAATGTAAAAAAAAAAACAACAAAATTTAATCATCAGATGGTTTGAAATTCGGTGCTACAGGGTTTGAATCATTAGAGGTTTGGAATTCTGATTGTATGAATAGTTATGTTCGAAAGTATTTCGCTGCTCCACAGTGCTCTTGTGTTCTCTTGATCCAGGTATGTCTCTTGCAAATCTCTCCCTAAATTTTTTTGCAAAAATAATGAAATAATTAAGTGTGTTTACTATTTAAAGTATCGTTTTATGAAATTAGATTTTCGAAAATATTTTTCCGCCCATTTTTCAATTTACCATTTTTTTTTCACTTAAAAAAAATAAAGTTGTGCTTTTTTATTTGCGGTTATTCAGCACTGGTGCATCAATTAATAACACTGCACTGGTGCGTAGTAACTAAAATGCACTGGTGCAGTTATATGTACATTAGCACCAATAACAATAAGTCCATTTTTAAGGCATCGAAATTAATTTTAGGTGTGTACACAAAATTTATTGTTGATTATGGTCAAATGCATGGAGAAAATATCATAATTATATCAAATGAACAATTCTTCAAAATCCAGCTCGTTCCACAATATTTCTCAAATTCCATCGCAGAGTTCTGCCTATCCATCTTGAGACGTAATATTTACTTCATATTTTATTTATATTTTTAGTTTCTAATTGAATTTATGTTTTTTATCCATGTCAATCAGCTTAATAAAATTTATAATGTATAGAAATTTGCAGGTTCATGCAGATTCAGAATCAAGTTCAAATGCACAAAATATTCAAACAGCTCCAAAATGTCGGAAGTTCTTATTAGGAGCAGCATACCACAAGGCGCATTTGGTAGATGAAAATGGGCAGGCGCTTCACCCTGCCAATTGTAACAGTATTGCATCTTCTAGCCACAATCCTAGGACAATCATGGTAATAATAATTTTTTGGTATATTAATGTAATTATTTCAACATCAAACCAATTAATCATGCATTTTCAACGTGCTTACTAATTGATATCATAGATTTTGTACTAATCATGTTCAAATATATTTTTTGAAATTATTAGGATTCTAGTGATGATGAGCGACCTACCAACCATCTTTTGTTTCACCCCACGACAATGTCAAATCGAGAGAAGGATGAATTAAGAGAAAAAATCGGAAAGGAGCGATACCAAGAATGGTTGAATCAACCACCTATTCAATTCCCACTACGTCTAGATTCACCCATTAGGAATGACTACAACAATAGTAGTTCTTCACAAGATGTAAATGGAGGTAATCAAATAGAGCTTGGTATGGATGATTACTTAGGGGATACGACTACCATGGAGATAATGTTTTTAGATGCATTCCAGAATGATGATCATCTAGGGGATGATGCTCATATTGCTGACACCTTTTTCGAAAGCCTTAAATTTTCTTCCACCACCCCTCTCTTTGGACCTGGCAGTCAGTCAAAGTCTACCCAGATGGGGACAAAAATATTACTGTACAACTTGAAATCAAATTTTGGCTTGTCGAATGTATGTTTCTCATAAATTTTGAGGTAAGTTACCATAAATTCCTCCCTTATATTTTGATAAATATAATCACAAAATGAAAATTTTATGAACGTTAATAATTATATCAGAATTAATGTACATTTAATATTGTCCATGATCACCAACTACAGGTTATTCAAAGATAAGGTTCTTTCGAGTGATAATGTCTTGCCCGGTAGTTGCGAAGAGGCAAAGAAATTGTTGAAAATGTTGGGTGTTGAGTACATATCATATCATTCATGTCCAAATGATTGTATTCTATATAGAGGAGAATATGCAGAAAAAGAGATATGTCTGAAATGTGGGCATGACAGGTATGATAAATAAAAAAATAAGGGTAAATCACGTGGTCCTCCTTTTAAGAGATTGAGGCACATGCCTATAATCCCAAGGATTTAAAGGATCTTTCGTTGCAAAGAATTAGCTATGTTGCAGGGATGGCATGCCTCACATAGAAGTGAGTTGGGAGTTATGAAAATCAAAACAGATTCAATAGCCATGAAGCATGTAGAAGATACATGTCCTGAAAAATTCAAGGAATAAATATGAAGTCTACGACTCAAAATAGCCATGGATGGCATCAACCCATATTCCCTCCAGAACACCAACTATTATGTTTGGCTTGTAGTAGTGATCAATAACAATATCCCCCCATGGTTGTCTGTGAAGAATGAACATCTTATGTTGGCTCTCATAGTCCCTGGTAGAATACAAGTGAAGAATATGGATGTCTACTTACAACCACTGGTAGATGAATTGAAGGAATTATGGGATGGGATAAATGTATACGATGTATCAAGACCCATCGTAGCATAGAGGAGTTTTACGTTGTATGGCATATGTGCTTACACGACACATGATTATCCAGGCTTATGATTTTTCTCTGGTAAATTACATGTTTATTGATTTGTTTATTTACGTAACAATATTCTTTCACATATTAGTTATTTAATTCGTTGTAATTATTCTGATCTTCATGATATTCTTTAACGTGCCATGCATATATATTGTATACAATAATCTCGTAGGTCTTGTAACAAAAGGGTATTTTGGATGTAAATGTTGTGGACCTTCTCTGAAAACTAGATGGTCGAACGACCTATGAAAGCCAGTGTATGACTGCTCCAGGGTATTCCTCCCAGAAGAACACCCTTACAGAAGATCAACATCCACTTTAAATGGTAAACGAGAGAGAACCCAAAGGCCTCCAATAACGACACCATCTAAATGGCTTAGATCATATGAGAGAGAGAATGAGGAGTTCATAGAAATGTTCAATTCAAATGGGGAGCCTATGTTCGAAGATTCATAATTCTTCGACACCTATGTTGATAAATTTCCCATTGGGATGAAAAGGAAATCTATATTTTATAACCTCCCATATTGGGAGCATCTTAAGCTTACCTACTTATTAGATCCCATGCATATATTTAAAAATGTTTCCTCTTCTTTATGGAGGCACATATTATTGAAACAAAGTGACACACTGGCTATTAGGAAAGATCTTATTACTTAAAAAACTAAAAAGAAACATTGGCCAAGACGATTAGAAAGTAGAGGATCAGAGGCAGGTGCTGGTACCTCTAATTCATGGTATTTAAAATAAGGTGATGTCCTATGGATTTAAAAAAAAAGATGATATTTCTTTATAAAATGAGGTTATAATGTGTGTGAGGGTGCCATATTCATACGGGTCTTCACTACAGTGTTGCTTCACCGTGGATGACCATTTGTCGAGGTTGAAATCGCATGACCATTTGAATCTCATAAGAGTACGTATAATGTCAAAAAAATGCTTTTATTATTTGTTGTATTAATAAATTTTATCCCATGCAGGGATCATAAAACATAACTAATTTTGTATATTATTGCACGTGTTTTTAACTTTGCAGTGTCATTATCCTTTGTTCGTGCTTGGGTGTGTGAAACATGAATTACCCCAAGACCTAGGACATGCCATATCTAAATTATCTGCATTTGTATGTTGGATAACTTCAAAGGAGATTCATGTGTCTAGCATTCCACAATGACGTCAAGAGATAGTTGAGATTATTTGTATGTTTGATAAGGAATTGCCGATGAGTTTCATGGACTTGCAGGTTCATCTTCTAATCCACCTAGTAGATGAGGTTGAATTAGTTGGGGTGGTTTATTGTCATTGGATGTTCTTCTTAGAGAGGTACATGAAGAAATTGAAAGGTTTTGTTCGACAAAGGGTAAAATCTGAGGGGTCTATGGCAGAGGGGTACATATCGTATGAGTCTTTCTATTATGCCAGTGAGTACATCAATCAGATCGACTACAGACCAAGTGCAGTGATTTGGGATGATGAAAGGGATGAAGAAAAAAAAGAAGGGGAGCTTCTCCCAACGAATGGAAAAAGGCGCCTGATAAAGAGTAAGCAACTTAATTGTAATTGTAATTGTATGTAAAATTCTAAAATCGTAATTGTAATTATATTATGAAATTGTAAAATTGTAATTTTATGTACTGTCTTCATTCAATTGTATTTGTAATCATTTCACATTAATACAATTAAAAATTTACAAATATTTTACATACAATTAGAATTAGAATTACAATTACAATTTTACAATTTCACATACAATTACAATCACAATATTTAAAATTACAATTTTAGAATTTTACATACAATTACAATTACAATTACAATTTTACAATTATATATATATATATACAATTACAATTATAATTACAATTACAATCATTTCACAATAAATTAAATATTACAATTACAATTAAAATTTTACAAATATTTTACATACAATTACGATTAAAATTACAATTACAATTTTACAATTTTACATACAATTAAAATTAAAATTTCAATTACAATCACGACATAATATTCAATAAATATCATGATTTAATATTAAAATAAAACATCATGATCATGATAACCATCGTAGAAACATCATATTCGACTAAAAAACACATTTAAATTCGCTAACATCATCTAATCATCGTGATGATGATTATCTAACAAAACACAAGCATTGCATTACATCATCACAACACAAACATAAAATATACATCTCATGTCAAATAACTACTATCACATACACATTTATCTGCAAGCTGTACATTAAAGGAACATATCTAACATGACCTAACAATATACACATCATGATGATCACCAACATGTAAATTAAGTACAACTGCAACATGAACATAAAATACATGGACTATATATAAATAACTGTAATATAAATGCCAAATATCAGCTGGTGGTACATCAATAGCAGTACTAGTCGAGGCCTGCTCAGTCAATGGTGCAGCCTTGATAAGCTCAGATAGATGTCGATCATCACGTGCTTTCTGATCTGGAGGTGCCTCATGTTGATCAAGATCAACTGACTGCTCATGATGACTCAACATGGATGGTCCAGCCTACTCATGATCATGACTGCTGGATGCTGCAGGCTACTCATGATGACTCGACATGGATGGTCCAGCCTGCTCATGATCATGATTGTTGGATGCTGCAGGCTGCTCATGATGACTCGACGTGGATGGTCCAGCCTGCTCACGACCATGACAGTTGGATGCTGCAAGTTTCTCATCTCCGGCACGAGGTGAACGATGATCACTCCCCTGATTGTGATCATCAAACGATGTCGTTGCTTGACTGTTTACGTATTGCATCTCCACCACGCCTACGGTGAATGACCCTCCTCAAACGTGCCACTAAGTTGGTAGCTCCAACGACATGTTGCATCAGGGTCAACATATCACATGGCATGACTCTCCATATCTCTGTTAACCTATCATCAGCATGTATCTCTCTGATAGTGTCCAACCTGACTCCCTCCTCCACTAGGAGTTGACAGAGTTGGTCGTCCAACTCCATCCTAAATCTATTTTCGGGCCTACGCCTCACACCCGCCGGTACCTACGCATTATCATGAGGACCAGGTTTGTCATCGGCCTGATCCTTCGCATCCGCCATCTCCTGATCGTCATCAGGATCTACACCTGGATAATTTGGTGGTGGTGGCATCTCATCGCCAAAAAATGACCCAATATCTACAAAATATATATAAGTACATAAAAATAATTAGAAAATTTCATTAAAAAATTTAATAAAAACAAGTTAAAGAACATGTTAGAATAAATTTAAAGAAAACACTAATATTACCTTTATCATCCAGTGGCTCATCAGTTGTGAAGAGGATGTTGGCACACCCTCGCTAATCCAAACCAGCATATGGACATGGGACCAGAATGAAGGTGTGATCATAAACACTGGATAGCAACTCCATTGCATCATGATATATCATCGCGGAAAAGTCAGACTCTTCCCTCTTGGGAATCATCTGTCCCCACCTGTACATCCATATATGCAACATTGGCCCACAAGGCTACCAAAAAAAAGTAGACCTTGTCTCTGGAAACCTCTCAAAAAATTAACAAAATAGATTTGAAGTAAAAGGGAAGTTCGCCCTCCCTTGTGCCTAGGCACAACATCTATCTAAAGTTATACAGAACTGCCGCAAAAAAATCGTAGACCACCTCACAAGTCATGGTGCCTGTAATAAAGAATCAACATAAAATAAAAGTGGACAACTAATGCATTTCCCATCACTGGTATGGTGTGAAATGGTTGAAATAATTAGCGAGAGGAACCTCACCTCCTCTCCACCAAACAAAGAAATACATAACTGACCACCAGAGACCTGTAAATCTGCAGGAGACAGTATATCGGTGCTAATGTATCTCTAGGAGTACACCAACTGAATCCCTTCTGCATAGTCAACGGGGATATTTGGGAAAGAGGGAAAATTTTGCTCTCTCCTCGATAGGCCAGTAATAAAATACATTTCCTCCTCAGTGGGCATGTACCATTGGTTAGGACCAACCCAGAAAGCCTATCGGTGGGCATTCCACCTGAAGATAAGCTGTCGTAATAACCCATTATGGCACTTTAGGGATGTAGCCTCCTCACAAAACTTGAGGAGGCCTACCTCCCTTAGGAGCGCCTTGGTGGCTGCCGTAATAGGGTGAAGGTACATAAGTCTCTCCTTCTCTTGTGCCTCCCACACGCGAACCACGTTATACTGGTCTGCCATATGTTCCTATTGTTCCCCCTCTTCTCTCCTTTGACATCGTTGAATGATTCACATATTAAATACATTTTTTTTTATTAAATGAGACATGTATTTACAAATATATATATAATTATTTTTGTAAAAAAAAAAATAGTCGGTGCGCTAAAAAAAAATAGTTATGCACCGATACCAGTGCGTCTATTTTTATCGCGCACCATCCGCGGTGTGCCTGGAAATTTTCAGCGCACCACACAACATGAACTGTACTTTATCAAGTGGTGCATTGATGAAAATATCCATCCCAGGGCAGATAATTACATCAACGCACCACCAAACATTAGTTAATTTTCAACGGTGCGGTCATTTAATCGATCACACCATTGACTATGTACAAATTCGGGAGGGCGGTGCGCTGACCAAACTACTTGCCCCCGGGCAGATAGTTTCATTAGCGCACTTCCCTCTTGGAATCATTACATGGTTAATGGTGCGGTGGTATAACCGACCGCACCGTTGACCATGTCATGATCTCAGGAGGGCGGTGCGCTGACTAAACTATGCGCCTAGGGGCGTATAGTTTAGTTAGCGCACCGCCCTCCTGAGATCATGACATGGTCAACGGTGCGATTTTTTACATGACTGCACCGTTGAATATGGACCGGTGTTTGGAGGGCAGTGCACTGACCAAAATATCCACCCCGGGGTGCATAGTTTGGTCAGCGCATCGACCTCCCGAACTTGGACATAGTCAACTGTTCAATCGGTTAACCGAATGCACCGCACTTTATGTATTTTAAAAAAAACACAGTGCGCCATTTAAGTACAACACCAGAACCTATGAAATTATCATTAGCACTGATTGCGGTGTGGCCTATAAATTTACTGGTAGCACCACGAACCGACGCAAGTCAAATGGCTTGAGCGCACTGCGTGGGAATTTTTTTTTTTTTTAAAGGGTGATTTTTATTTTTTTTACAAAACAATTCCGCTAAAAAGTTTAATTATGGAGAAACAAGTAAAATACCTGCACATTTGGGCATCAAGGAGGCATATTTTCTATAGAATTTTCAAAACTAAATTTTCCCACTATTTTCTGAAATTCAAAATCGAGATGGTGGGCAATGGAAGACAGAAGTGCGTGCAATAGGAGCACCGATGGCAGGGCGCCTCACACAAGGGAAATTCACACTGGTGCTTGAGAGCTTTGGAGCACTGAAGAAGTAAAAATTCATATTTTTGGTCGTAATTTTTTTTATTTTATTTAACCCTATTTCAGTGCATAGGTTTTTGAGGCGCACTGGGCAGCTTCTTCAAAGCGCACTGGGTTGTTTTAGTTTTTGTGTGGGTTTTTATGATGCACTGGGGCTGAATCTGTGTAGCGAACTAATGTTCTACTGTAATTAAATGTAGCAGGAGGGTTTGTATGGAGAGCACAGTGTCCTAGTGTTCCAATTTGTAGTACGCATCGGTGCTTTTCTAGTTGAATGCACCGGTGCAGTTTAGGATGAGAAACACACCGGACAAAAAAAATCCAAAAAAACCTCCACTCTCCAACCTCCTCCAAAAACCTCCGCTACAAACAGATATCTGGGTTATTTTTATAAGAAGTTTCTCAAAAACATCTTCTAGAGTGTCTTTTGCTTGTAGTGAGAGTTCCTAATATGTGATGTGCTCATCAAAATTCATCAAACCATGTAAGGCATTCATCATTTAGGTGCCCTATGAAAAATCTTAGCGCCTTGGTGCTACACACCTATGGAGGTAGAATTTCCATATTAGCGTAAAAATCACCAAAAATATCAAAATTTCTCAAAACTTTTGTTTTGTGGCACCTATGGATGATGTGCTAAACAACCAATGAAGCTTCAACCATAAAATATAAACTATCCTTCTCCTTTAGCTTCATTTGAATTTCTTTTAGCCTTTCCTTTAGTTGTTTAAGCCTGATTTGTGAAATCCTGTTTTTGGCGCAATAATGATTTTCCATGTGTCTCTAGAGGTTGTTGTCTCTTTTAGCTCTTTTCAAGAGCTTCTCTAAATGTTCATTCACCATTCCTAACCAGTATTATCTATCTTTATTGATCTCCATAGACATTAGCTCATCAAAGGTCTATTGTTTAGGTGCATGAGCTGACTGTCTTTCTAGCTCCAACACCCTCTTAAGGCCTCTTGTCTTTGGCCTTCTTGGACGTGTTTTAACCTCTGCATCCTCCAGTTGATCATCATGTGCCTTATCTTTTCCCTTGCCTTTGTCTGCATCAACATGTACTTTAGCTTTGTCGTGGAGGAGAAATTTTACCTTTAACTGAATATTTTCTTGCTGTAGGAAATTAATTTGAGAATTTTCAATTTAGAACACCTCCCTCAGCTCTTCTATTTCCTCATATTTATCTTTAATTATTTCTTCAAATGATTTATCCTTAACTTTTTCTTCCATGTCAACATCTAAGGGCGCTTGTTTATCATGTTGGTGCAATGGTGACTCAATATGATGCATGAGTGGTTGCTCCTCTATTTCTCTTTGCTTATCTATAGTGTCAAGTGTAGATACACTTTTGATGGATTTGGGAGCAAAGACCTGTCTCTTTCCCTTCTCATAGGTGTGAGTGACTTCAAAAAACATAGGAGCCTTTGAAATCTGAGTTTGCATTCTGGAAGAGCCAACCTCCATTGGTTGTGTTGATATTGATGGTGATGGTGTGCTATGCATGATAGGAGGACTAGTGGTGGACGTTGATGCTACTTTCTCCATGAAGGTTTCCCAATTCATGTTGATGGATGAGAGATGATGCAAAACAATGAGTTTTACTAGACCATGGTGGAAAATACTTGGGTAGTGATAGTTTTTTTTTCTCTAAACCTTCTTAGTCATTCTAAGAAAACTTATGTACAAGTAATTTGGCAATTCAAGTGGTTTAGTAGAGGTAAAGTGCATCAACAATATGATATGGTACATATACAACCTATAAAATCTCCCTTCACATGTGAAATATCTCATAATTAACCTCATCAAAGGAGCATATTTGTCAAGAAGGTGCCTGAAAGGGAAAATGTACTCAGGGTTCTCTCTAGCATGAGGTTTGAGGAATAGTTTGTAATCTTCAAGGTCTATGTCCATGCCCTTAAACCAATTTTTTGAATGACTCAGTATACTTGTTGCTAAAGAAATCACATCTGCTGATAAGTTTAACTCTAAAATTGCAATGATGGCCTTTCCCCTAGTGAAACTAGTGGAAAATAAGCTTGTCAATTGGAGATGACAACCTTCTTCCATGATTTACTCACATAATATCAAGCATCCAGTCCTCTCAAATCATCTTTTGGAAAAAGGTGAGGCATTGAATTCTTGCAAGGTGGAGGGCTCAAATCTAATGTGGCACCCTCCTTTGTGAATTTTATTCTCACTCTCCATAATATCCATCAGAAGGATAAACCCTAGGTGTTTAGGATGTAGTGGGTATGTGCAATGAATCTAGAAAAATAGAGGACAGGGATAGGGTAGGGTTGAAGGGTGAGATGAATGGTAATGAAGCCAAGATAAATTCCAAAAAAATATTCAGGAGGTAGGGATGTGTGTGAACTCCAGATTATAAGTGAAATTTGGTGAAGTGGTTATGATGGAGGTGGCTAAATTAGGAAAATGCAAGAATTTCCTGTTTTTCCAATGGAAACGTAGTAAGAAATTAAGGTTTTATGGAAATGATGCTTAGGGAGGGTGTGGATGGTAGGGAATGATAGGATAGGGCCTATGAAAGGCATATGAGGGGTTTTTAATGACAGGGTTAGGGTTTATTCCACTAAAAGCACTCAATGATAGGAAAAGATAAAAATGTAGTGGGAGAGAATGTAAACAAGAAAATAAATGCCTTGCTTGATAAATTGACTTTGAAGAGGATGTGAGGTGTCCACTTAATGTTGTAGATGTTGTAGAAACCTTGTGCAGTGATTCTGAAGATTGGATGAGTGATTTGGGAGCAAAAACCCAAAAGCGTATCACACTCACAAATGCATAGCAGAGGCTTCCAGATGTGTAACACAAGTGTCCAGATGCATCGCGCAGGTGTCCAGATGCATAACACAACCTTCTTGGAGAAAATTTCTTGGTTTTCTTCCAACCCTTAACAATTATGGATCAAGATTAAGGTAAGAGATGAGCTCTACCAATCATGAAAAGACAAAATGAGTTTAAAAAGCCTTCTTTTTCCTCTTTATAACATCTTGAAATGGCTTTTTGTATTTTAGTGAAACCAAAAACTTTGAGGACAATTTTGCATTTTGGAACAATTTGACAATGTAACACGATTTGAAATAAGACAAACTAGCTTACTTTATTTCCTTACCTATTCTAACTCCCTTTAAATTACTTGTATGATAGAAATGAAGTCTTGCTTGCCGTGTTTGATGACATAATTGGACTTTTTAGTGGCAAAAAAAGTACACTTAGACATAGACCTAGATGGAAATGGAGTGAATGATCTATGACCCTAGATGAAAATGGATGAAATGACCTCTAAGATTATTATGGCTATGAATGGGATGATGGGAGTAGCATTTTAGATGTAAACAATATGTAATGACCAAAATCTATTTGAAAAATTGTTTGAAAAGACAAAATTTTGACCTAGGAATACTAAAAAGTAAACAGAAAGAGGTAGCTTGATCATTGAGCATATTGACACTAACACGAGCAAAATTTTAGGGATTTAGGTCTTCTTGATAAAACATAATTATTTTCTTATTGAGCACTTGGAGTTGGAGCTGATAAATTATTGTACTCATCATTTATATTAGAAAGCATTCAACGGTTTTTCTCCCCAAAAAATTTCATGTGATGTGATGTTGATTTATGATTTGATCTGATGCTATGTACGTTAAAAAATAACTAATTGAAGTGAAATAATAATTCACTCCCCTCTTATTATTCTAAACAATTGGAATTAGAGGCAAGTTCCTTCACAACAATCTAACCACTGGAAGGTAGATCATGAATTGCACCAAAAATGGAATTCAACTTTTTTGATGGACACAACTATGTGTTTTGGACTGGAAGGATGAAAGCATATGTGAAACCACATGGATTTTATTTTTGGCACTCTATAGAAAGTGGATACACTAAACCTTATGCTTCTCCAACAAATGATGCTTGTAATAAGCTTTATGAAAACAATACAAAAGCCATAAATGCTATTGTAAGTGGCCTAACAAATTGAATTTATGTTAAAGTGATGCATTGAAAATATGGAAAATAAGTTTGGGATAAGATTGAAAGCATATATGAAGGGGATGAGAAAGTCAAATAGGTTAAGCTTCATACCTTAAGAGGACAATTTGAGTAGTGACAATTTGAGTAGCTGAAATGAATGAAGATGAAAATATTGCATCTTATTTTCTCCGTTTTGATGAATATAAAACACCACGAAAGGATTTGGAGAGCCAATAGAGAATTGCGTAATTATTTGAAACATATTGAGATATATTTTGATGAGATTTGATTCTAAAGACTCGTTTTTAGAAGAAATGTTAGATTTTGAAACTGTCAACATGGATGAGCTACATGGAATACTTCAAAGGTTACAAAATGAGAACATAATATGATAACCCATATAAAAGAGAAGTAACTTTCAAGGCATCTAGGAAAACAAGGAAGAACAAGAATCAATCAAAGCCAAGCACTAGTTGTAGCTACAATGATGATTTAGATGAAGAAATAACCAACTTTATGAGGAAGTTGAAGAAAGTAATTGTCAAGTACAAATGTAGGCTCCCTTTGATATGTTTTAATTATGGTAAAGTTGGTCAATTTCCTTGAAGTGTCCTTATGAAAAGTGTTCAGATAGTGATGAAGAAGATGAAGCTCGCAAGAAAATGAAAAAATAGCAAAGAGACAAGAAACAAAGTAAAATAATAAAATTCAAGAAAAGTCTCTATTCAAAATAATATAGTTCTTCATCTGATGATGGAAGAGATAATGATAGTGAGTCACAAAGGGTGTTATTCATGGAATTGGAGAATCAAAAGGAAACCCTTGAAGTTGGTGAAGTCAAAGGAGAAGTAGATCTCGAGAGAGAATTTATTAATGCCCTAAAATATTTAAAATTATAAAGGAAAAAGGTCAAGGCATTGGAGGAAGAGCTAAATAAAAAAAAAAAACATTGTCCAAGCCTCAACAAAAGGTATGAATAATTAAATAATATCGTTATTAGTCTAAATTTCCAGTTAAAGGAAGCCATAATGATTGAAGAAACACTCAAAAACTAGTTGGAAGAAAATTCCAACCTAAAGGAAAGTTTGGAAGTAGAGATAGTCTCACGTCTAATAAAGTAAGTTTAAAATAAAAACATCCAAACATAATTTTGTAAACAACACTAAAATTCTGGATGAAATTTTCATCATCCAAAGGTAATGCGATTGAAGATATGGTTTAGGATACAAGCCAACCTATGTTGAGAAGGGTTCAAGCTCCATGATGATAAGAAAATAAGCCAAACATAAGAGTTATGCACGTATCATTAAGAATCCTATCAAGAGGGGGGAATGCATGGACTCAAGATAGAAGGTTAAAGAAAAATAAAGTAATAGGAAATGAAATTGACAAAAAAATATCATTAATAATCCTATCAAGAGGGGGGAATGCATGGACTCAAGATAGAAGGTTAAAGAAAAATAAAGTAATAGGAAACGAAATTGACAAAAAAATATGGCGAAAACTCAAGAAGAAGGTTTCTAGAGAGATGCCCCACCTAGAAGAGCCCCCACTCTCAGGTATCAATGCTGATGTGCACCATGTCTTCATCACTGGAGATTATCAAACTGTGAAGAATGTTTAACAACTGAATATGTTGCGCCATCTGAACTTGCGCACTTGAAATCAGGCTCTCTTGTTGTAGTTGTCATACTTTGAACTGTTTCAATTGAATGATAGGCTCGCTTGAATGTGGCTTAAATGGCACACTCGCTTTATTTGTTGCTTATTGTGCTTGCTTGGAACACTTGCTATAGTTGTAGAATTTTCTCGCTTAAACTCTAGAATTCACGCTCGCTTGATAACGATCGCGTTTGTTTAAGCGCTCACTTGACTTACTTGATGACTTCACGCTCACTTGAATGAATAACCACGCTCGCCTGATGTCGATCTCAACTTACTTGATTGGTGTTAGAGTTCACTCTGGCTCGCTTGAAGGTTTGATATTTGTACTGACTTGACGCAAATTTCTTGAATGAATAATCACGCTCTCTTGCAGGAGATGTGAACTTGTTGCTTGTTTGATTTAAAAACTCATGCACTCACTTGATTTTGTGTAAAGGGTGTCGAACACTGTCGACAATGCACCCAAAAAAGCTTACAATAATTTTAATGATTCACTTGTTCTCTTAAAAATTCATTAACAATGAATTTTTAATGATTCACTTAAAACAATGAATTTGATTACATGTAGACTTTATTTGAGTGTGCAGGTACATGAACCTGATGAAGTGAATTGGCTTGTTGATGTAAAATGCTAATGTAGACAATCTTCGATTATATGTTGTAGTTGTGCAGATGCATGTGTTGATCTTGCAGCTATTTCGTTATAAGTGTTGTGCTTGCTGATATTAAAATTTATGTATGAAATTATTAATGTGTCACAACTAGACACAAATTAAAAAGCAACAACATGAAGCCATAAAAAACATGCGCCATCAAACACACATGGTGTAACTAAGATCCCCTTATTCAATTTCGGGTAGATACAGGACACATCAACACCAAAAAAAAATGATATCTTTATTAATCACTGCAGAAGCATCTGAAGCAAAGATAATGCCAAGCTGACAACCCTTTGAAACAATGCGCCTTCAAAATCTGACTGGATAGTGATGTGATCTCTCTCAAAGTAAAACAATACTTTGAATTACAATAATGGCTTTTCCTTATCACTCCAAATACAAATGGAAACACTCCTTAGCTCTCCAAATTACAAGATATGACTTATCACTCCAAGGATTTTAAAACATTACCCTTATTACTCCAAAAATTACAAAAGCATCACTCTTATTACAAAATCAATGACAATCTTCACCCTTATGACTCCCCTCACAAAAATATTTTTTCCATTTCTTATCTCTCCCCAATCAATATTTAAAGAGCCACTATAATCATGATTTTTACATAATTTCCATTAAAATAATGGAATGAACATTATGAAGTCACTTTAAAGTGATTAAAAGTTTTGTTGTTTTTTAATGTCACTTTCAAAAGGTGAATTTACATTCAAATACTCTTCAAAGCACTTTTAATGTAACCTTCAAAATACTTCAATTCTCTCATCTTTCAACTTATTTGGCAAATATTTAATTTGGGATATAAAATCATAAGCCCAAATAATATTATATCTTGCTTATGGCACTTTAAAAAATTGAAATAGTGGGTATGAAATCGTTTTAAAAAATGAAGCTCACCTTTTATGCATAAATACCCTACGTATTTTGAAAAACTGCTCCAGTAATATACTTTGAACGGCGCCCACTCCTTTCGACATCGGTTCTGGCTGTTAGTATGAATCTTTTGTCAAAGTGTACGAAAAAAGACCACTTTAACTACGCATAACTTATAGCCCTAACATCAAATATGGCTGCCAATATCTTCAGATCTGCAGTTAGTTGATCAAGACAAGAGCTGCAAAAAACCAGATCTATGCATAGAAAGACATTAAGCAGTAAAAAGAAGGGTTTGCTCCATATATCCAATAGACAAGACAAGAACAATTTTTGAAAGAATTTTTGTATTAAGGGCACATGGGAGGAAAACAAGAAGATGTTTCCAATTCTCCTCAATGGGATGGGTTCTTGGAAGTCCTCAGCACTTCAGATCTAGCATTTCTCTCTCCTGTTGGTGTAGAAAACCCAGACAAAGATAGAACTCAAAGGGAGCTCACACAGCAAAAAATGGAAAATATGACAATGATAATGGCTCAAAGTCGGACCAAGAGTATAGATCCAGAGTGATCTAATAGGCAACAAAAGGTGAAGAATGGTAGGAAAAACCCTCCTATTTATAACAAAATATTGGGTCATTCTAGATCTTGGTGCATGATTAAAATAACATTAAACAAATCTAGATCCACCTTTTATGGAATATTTTATTATATTTGTTGGAGGGAAAAAGTATTTGACTTGGGTCAAATCCCTTTATTTGTAAATAATAAATAAATAAATGATTTATTTATCATTTTAAAGAAGTGGTTGAAAGATAATCAAATAAATAATTATTTATTTAATTATTTATGGGTGATTTAGTCATATTTAACAAGGAATACTATTTAAATAAGATTTAAATAATTATTCCTAGAAAATAATAAGATAAATAAAGATTTATCTAATTAATTTCTTTGTTTTGGGTTAAACATGACCAGGAATAATAATTAAATTATTGTTTAATTAATTATTCCTTGAGGAAAATCAAACAAATATAGGTTTGTTCAATATTTCCTTTTGGGGTTTCCTGTTTAGACCATAAACAACCTAATAAATGTGTTTTATTAAGTTATTTTACATAGTGAAAGCAATTTTACTTAGGGGAAAATTGGTCTTACATGGTGTACTTGGGTCCATCTAATGATAGTAGGTTAGATGACCAAAAAATGGTGTAACACTGGCCACGTAAATCCTAAAAAAGCACGAGAGCCCGGGCTTGTCTACGATATTGGCATTGAAGATTACGTTAACTACCTTTGCAGCTTGAACTAGTGAACCAATTGGATGGTGTGGAAACATTAAAGTTCTTATGGCTACTAATAGGCCCGACACTCTTGATCCATCATTATTACGACCAGGTCGATTGGACCGAAAGGTTGAATTTGGATTACCTGATTTGGAAAGCAGGACTCAAATTTTTAAAATTCATACACAGACCATGAATTGTGAGCAAGACGTTCGTTTTGAGTTGCTTACTCAGTTATGCCCCAATTCTACAGGCGTTGACAGAGCTCAATAAAGGTGCATAAGCGAAGGGTCAAGCATAACGTTGAAAACAGTTTCCAGGAGCCCTTACACGTGAACGAGCAAAGTGTAAGGCCTAGAATCGTCCACGGTCTGGTCATTGGTTCAATGTCGTAGTGTCAAATGGTTCAATGGTTCACTGTCGTAGTGTTGTAGCCAAATCCGCTCGGTTCTTCTGTGAAAATTTAAGGTCTCGATGATAAATTTTTTACGCATCCCACCATTTCCAAAGTCGAAAAATGGAGATAGTGATACAACGTCGCAGTGGTTAGATACGGTAATGATTACAATCTCAATTCAAACTTAGTGAGGCTATCCTCTTCCCCAAATTAGATTGTGATAACCTTATGGCATCGCCCTCAATTCAATTCCAGAATCCCAATGAGAAATTTTCATTGAAGTATTGCTCATTCTGCTATCCATGGAGTCATGGCAGGCTATACAGGTTTTTCTACATGGATGATAAATGGGGTCTATGCCTACATTCCATTGGATCGGGTCGCCGCTACCAAGAACATTATGGATTTCAATGAACAAAAGTGGGCTTGGATGATGTTTGTAACCAATCAACCAGACTTTTTGGAGGTTGTGTCTCTTCAGCAGTGTGGCAAGCCAGATGCACGCTATTTTAAATTTAAAGGAAAATCTACAGTCCAATATTTCAAAGCAGAGGCCGATTGGGAAAAACCACTGGGGCCGGATTGCCATTGTTGTCAAAGCTATCTGCAGCACTAATTACAGTGGATTCCAGTGAAAATACAAGAGGAATTGTTTGAAGAAATCCTACAACAAGGCTAAATTGCACAGGGAGACCTCCAGGTTTGTGCACTATAAGCGTGTTGAGCGAATTGTGCAGAAGGCTTCAGGGGAGAAGCTCCATGAAGATGATGAAGAAGAGGAAGAGGCAGAACTGAAAATTCTAAGGAATATAGGATGCTCACATCAAATCACAATTTAAACCATCCATGGATAAATACTCATAAAAATTAAATTTATTTTCCTTAATAAACATTGAATAGATTGCATACCAATCAATCAACTTGTTGGGTAGAATTTTCCAAAAGCCCGCATAACTAAAATCGCCACTTCATCTGATCTGCATTAGTGATGGATCCGATACCACATGTAGATTTATAAGTGTCCTTAGACACATAACTTTATTGATTATGGAAAAAGATTACATTACAAATTGCAGGAGTTTACAAACGTAAACTCTTACTCTCACACTACCACACACATTACAATGAAATTAGGAAACTAACCTATTTATAAGCTCTATGTTCTAACTTAATCTAGTTATGGATCACTTGGAAAATAAACAAGTTTCCATTTACAATAAATGAGCTTCTAACCATTCTACTAACTTTATTCCTATTTTAGAGCCTAGGAAACGACTCTATTCTAGAGTCCTATTTTTACTAACAAAATACTATTTCTGAGTATCTCTAATATTTATTAAATATTCTAATTTAATAAATATATTTATCCTAACTTTACATTATTTAATTTATGCATTTTTGGATTTATAATTGCCTTTATGAAAGAGGCTAACAATCAAACTATATTTCTTGGTGTGTGTTATTCTTGCAAAAAATTTAAGCATAAAGTCGTGGATTCTAAATATTATGCTAGGAACAAATGCAACAATGAAAGCTACTCTAGGAGTGATTACCCTAGAGTGCACCAGGAATATTAAAACAAAAACTATACAAATTTTGGATCTTTAAATAATGAAATCGAATTCTACAAGTGCAACAATTTCAAAGAATCTAGAAGAAGAAGGTTGAAAATAGTGAAATTTCTTTATGATCCCAAAACAAGAAAGGTGAACGTTATGTCGTTGGTGGTTGTTCAACATACATAATGAGGGAAAAAGGAAAAATTGTGATCTTGCAAAAGGAAAGGGATGGAATGATTTTATTTGAAAATTATGGCTCAACCAATATATTAGGAAAGGGTACAATCAATGTCACAAGCAAGGATGCCATGGCAACATTTTTTTTTCTCATTGAAAATATGAACCATAACCTTCTAATTGTGAGCAAAATGTGTGGCAAAAGGAACACTCTTCAGTTTGACTCAAAGAAACAAAAAATAAGAAAGAATAAATCGGGTAGATTAGTGGAAACAACATCAATGAATCTAAAATTATATATACATCTTGGATAACATTGGAGAGGAAAGTTTTTGTTTGGTTGTGGAAGATAAAAATTTTCTTTGGCATAGGAGAATGGGTCACATGCACTTTGAAAATCTAGTCAAAATCAACAAAAAGGAAGTAGTAAGGGATATGCTAGAGAACGAGTGTCGACGTTTCGAATCCCAACGGGGATCCATCATCAGGACAATTTTTGAATGGATCCCCGTTGGGATTCAAAAATTGTCCTGACGATGGATCCCCGTTGGGATTTGAAACATCGACACTCATTCTCTAGCACTGTGGATAATCCGGAAAGCTCCTTAAAAAATGATCACCACATGAGTTTGAAAACCAAAAAAGTAAGGGATATGCTAGTGTTGGATCCCAAAATTTTCCTCATTTTGACACCCTTTTTCCCTTTCTTTTCACTTATTCCATATATGCTTTTGCTATATTTACAAGTTATAAGGTCATCAAGGTCATTCTCAACCATAAAATAAGGTATCATTCATTCATAACTCATAATCTGTAATTTATTTGTGAAATTGATTGAAATATTGCTATGATTACCGAAATGTACATTTTTTGTAGCTAATCGGAATTTATCCAGCCAAGTCCATGGTTGAATAAGTTCCAGAGAGTTTGAAGATGGATAGGATAAATAGATCAGCACGAAATTTTAAGAGAAAGAATATCCACCTATCATGCTTACTTGGAAAATCATAGAATTTGAGAATTTGATTGGTCAAAGAAAAAGTCAAACCTGGTATGTTCTCATGCAGGACTTCAAGGAAAATAATTTCATCATCAAATGAGTGAGAGTCAAAATTTGAAGATGATGATGTGTTGATATTTTTTTATATATAACCTTGATGATTTTCTCTTCTTGTAGAAAATCATGAAGAATAGACTTTATATTTTAATTAGGAAACCTAACTGCCGATTGAGGAAATTGCCTCTCAACATTGTTTTCTTAGAAGTTGTTGGTTAAGAATAGTGTAAATTGCTTCAATTTGAATAAAATACAAATAATTTTTTAGCTTTGTAATTATTTTCACTCTTTGATTACATTTCTAGTGAATGCAATTACTTTGTTCCGATACGCATGTATTGGTGATTTGATTTGTTGATTTAAGTTTTCACGCCTTGCGCTCACCAAGAGGCCCCCCTGACGAGTTGTGACATAGCATAGAGTTTTTTTTATTTCATTATTTCTTTGGTAGTTATTTCAATCTAGTTTTGAATTAGTTAGATGCATTTTATTTTGGATGATACTATATTTTCATGCATAGCGTACTGATTATCGTTTTGATTGCAACAGGTTAAGCGCTCAACATTAAAGATAAAAACACCAAAAATATTTCTTTTATTATTTTCTTATTCATATCCCTCACTTAGTCTCAGATTTAATGTAATGTTTGGATTGGTTCTCAATAAATATTTTCACACTAGTGATCTGTAAATAATTTTAGTTTAGATCACTACCTTTCAATTCAATCACTACATTTCAAGTTAAATTTAGTTCTCCTTCATAGCTACATTTCCTTATGCATTTTTAGAATAAAATTGATTTCAAAGCACTTAAATTATTTCATTTCAAGTCCAGTAGAATAAATTTATTTCAAGTTGATTAACATATACATTCAATTTTGTTCAATAGAATAGCCTTCTATTCATTTCAATAACATAAATTTTCAATTCTACTCAATATATATCTTTTTAATTCTTTCCCATAGAATAGTTTTCTTTGATTACTTGTATTTTAGCATAGGTTTTTTTTTAAAGTTGATCTCAATCTAAGGATTCTTATAGAAAGAACATGTGTGTACACTTAATAAGAATTAGTCTTAAATATATTATGACTTACAATTCACACTTAGGTTTGATATTTTGATTAATAACAAAATACTAGCATATATTGTGCACATACACTTCATAAGTACACAATCCCTGGTCAATAATTTAGTAAATTAATTTAATAAAAAAATAAATTACCCAACATGTTTGGCTCCATTAACACATAAGTGTGTATAGGAATTTGTTTGATCTAAATTCACATAGCATAATAGATGCATTCATTTCCTAGATGCATATTTAAAATAATATTAAAATCATTTAGAATGCATGTATACAGAATGAGTTTCTAGGGGTAGATTTGTAAGTAGAGGAAGATGATGTAGTTCAATACCAACATCACCGACCACCCCCGCTAGACCATGTAGTTCCACACCATCCACTGACACTCACATTCCCATAACAAGTAGACATAGAATCCCTGAAGTGCATGGATCTGAAATTCATCCTAGGGATTCACCAACCTAATCTACATAATTTGTAGTTGAAGAGCCTACATCCCCTATTGAAGGAGTACTATTTATTTCTTAGATAGGTGAAAAACTCTTAGGAAAAGAGTTAGAAGTACCTAGTGAAGAGGAAGAAGGGGAGGAGGAATTTTTTTATGAAATACCATTGGTAGAAGAACCAGAGGAAGAAGAACTAGAAAACCATATTGTTGAGCCTTATATTAGCTCCAAAAAATCTACAATGGTAGAAGAGGGAGAAGGAAAAGTATATAATGGAGATGAAATGCCAAGGATTTGTGGAGGAAGAGGTAGGGGAGGTAATAGAGGAGGTTGAGGTGGAAGAGGTGGTGGTAGGGGAGGTGATAGAGATTTTAATGAGGATCCTTTTTGTTTCCCTATTTTAGATACAGATACTAAAAATAACATGAAAAATATCTCACCATCTATCCTTCCTAATTTTAATTGGTTATGAGGATCCAAAAACATTTTGTTTTGAGTTTGAGGTAGTGTGTAGAACATATGATTATTTACTTGATACACAAAAATTGAAATTATTTCCCACTACTCTAAATGATGGAGCTCTTAATTGGTTCATGGGTATATGAACACATTCTATTAGAACATTGGATAATATGGAACATATGATTATTTACTTGATACACAAAAATTGAAAATATTTCCCACTACTCTAAATGATGGAGCTCTTAAGTGGTTCATGGGTATATGAACACATTCTATTAGAACATTGGATAATATGGAAATAATATTCCTATATAAATATACATATTACTACATACATCGTGACCTTAAGGATGAAGTCTTTAAGATGGTCCAAAAAGAGGATGAAAATCTTGAAGATTTGGTGGAAATATTTTCCTGCAATGTCAAAAGGGAAAAAATGCATGATTTAGATGAATACCCATTAAAAACTCTCTTGCTAAAAATCACAAGGGATGAATGGATTGAACTTCTCAATTTAATGGGAAAGGGATATGTCTCTGAATTGTCATTGGAAGAAATTTGTGAGTTATGCAAACACATCTCAAGAGGAAAAAAAAAAATAAGGTAAGAATAAAAGAGATCCAGTCATATCAAGATTAAGAAAATCTACATATGGAACAATAAGTAGAGGAACATCCTTGATAATTTTAAAACTGATATCCTTGGAATCTTAATGAAAAACTAGATAGTTTAAGGATACAAAATAAACAAAAAGCTGAGAATTCCGCATTGTCTATTTTCTGTCCTAGATGTAGGAAAAAACATGATATATGAGAATTCCCTCTTGAAAATGTTGAAATATGTGTATAAAATCATGATATAAATGATTTCCCTTCAATACATGTACTTAAGGATGTTTTCCAAGAAGAAGATGGAACAAGTCAAGTTGAATCACTTTCCTATGTTGCTCCCAAGAGACCTTGGAAGCCTCGACAAACATGTGTGGAACGATATCCCAATGCATAATACCAATCATATGCACAAAAATAAAGCAATTGGAATACACATATGCCTTCATAAACTTGGCCACCTCAACCCCAAAATCCATCTTCGTCAAAAGGTTGGAAAAATTATTATGGTAGGAATCCCAAGTATCCTCAATTTCAACAACCATATCCTCAATACCAACCTTAGTTCTATTCTCCTCCTCAACCTTCACAACCTACTCAAACACAATTCCAACCCCAATTTACTTCAAGTCAACAACTTCCTTTTCCATCCACTCCATTTCCTAAAAAAGCTAATCAACTACCTACATAACCACTCATAACTTTGAAAAATAAAACCCCTCAACAACCCATCTATAATGTTGAGGGTCAAAATTTCTAAGCTTGTATGATAGGTCCTCTAGGTCTAAATGATGTCTAACTTATATTTGGTCGATTATTGTAAATGAAATTACCACAAGTTGTCATCCAAAAATACAAGGAGGATAAAGTTCCTAAAAAATAGGAATCCCTTGATCAAGAAAAGACTCCTCTGAAGGATAATGTCCTTATATAATTCAGTGACAACCAAATAAAATCAAATCCTACAATTCCTCTAGTAGAACAACTTTATGTTTCCTTACAAAGTCATCATTTTCTTGAAAGGCTTAAAATTGATAAGGGAGTAGAAAGGAAAATAATTTTACTTGTGTTAATTTTGGACAACTAGGTCCAAACTCCATGTTCTGATGCTCAGATGAAGATGAAATATTTTTATTGGACTCCTCTCTCTGAGAGGTGTAAGATTGATCTAAATATCATCTCGACATGATAACCATAACATTTATTTTGAATTTATTCAGAATATGTGCAGGTCGGCCTTAAGGTTTGAAGCCCCAGAAGATGTGTCACACACCCTCACTGATGGATATAAATAAGGTCAACGTTGGAGAACATTTCACTCATCTCATCCTCACACATTTCTCTCTCCTCATCTGATTGGTTCGATCACTTGGAGTCTCTTCTCTTCACACGTTGGAAAGTGCAGCAAGGAAGAAAACTGTTTTCGGATTTCTGTTTTCGGCTAGGGTTTCTATAGCAACTTTGACCAGCGTTGACTTTGGTCAACGCAAGGTCAAATGGACCTAAAAATTTCCCAAAAATTTGATTTTCCAAATCTGCATTTTTTGGCACCATTCCCGAGGCAAGACGTTTAATTTGACTTTTCTGCGTTGACCTAGCTGCTACTGCTGTTTGCGTTGACTATTGTCTGACAGTGTTGAATTTTTGGGTTGAATTTTGAGTTGACCGTTTGGTTGTCCTAGAGGGTTGTGTGACATTGTTGGTTGACTGACCGTATTGAGACTTTGCTGGTTGAAGCATCCTATTGACCGCCATAACACACCAACACACTCATATATTTATGGCTTGTCTTCTGTCGATCTACTGGTATGTTCTATCATCATTTTACCTTATTGTTTATGTGATTTCTATCTGATATTGGGAGTAAAATTAAAGTTGAATCATGCATAGAACATCTACGAAAATTTACATGGTATTAGAGCTGAAGTGAAGACAAAACCCTAATTTGTAGCAATCACCGAAGAAGAGGATGGGTTCCTCAAACTATAATGGCTAAAATGCTGATGACAATTGACTGGGAAGGATGAATTCCATGCTTGGAAGATGACATTGGATCTTAACCTGGAAGAAAAAGATGTCATGGACTATGTGTAGGGTAAAATTCAAAAGCCCCCATCCACTGCAATCATTGCTGCCAAAACAAAGTACAAGAAGGGGGGAATCAAAGCAAAGATGATGATCACGGACTCAATTCATGAGAGTCTGGTTGCCTACGTCTCTGAGCTGGGCACATCCAAGGTGATGTATGATAAGTTGTTCCACATGTTCAAGGCCAACAATGTGAATCAAGTCCTATTCTTCAAGAACCAATTGAAGAATCTGAAGAAATGCAAGGATGAGTCTGTTCAATCATATTTTCTGAAGCTGACCGAGATTAGGAATAATTTTTTGGCTATTGGGGAGACAATAGTTGATTTAGAGATGGTACTCACCGCACTTGGAGGTCCCTCATCCGAATGGCATGTATTCAACACTAACATTCTCAATAATAATGTCATACCTGATTTTGATGAAGTACTATCGAGATGCGTACAAGAAGAGACAAGGATGAAGGAATATGGAAATGAAGGAAATGTTGCCTTCGTCACTATGCCCAAGGAAAGAAGGGCAAGTGCTACACTTGTCACAAGCTAGGTCACTATGCTAGAGAATTCCCTTTCAAGAAGGATTATCCTGATGATGATGAAAACAATAACAATCGGAGGAATGGTAATCAAAGGAACAATAGGTTCAAGGGGAAGAGGAAGGCTCCCTCCAACGGAAATGGTCAACCTTTCAAAAGGTCGAGAAATTCCAGGTATGAGGAATCAAATGTTGTTGATAAAATAAACGAATTCATTCTTGTATCTGCCCTCTCTGCTGCATCTCCACCCGACACTATGGATGCCTGGTTGATAGATAGTGGTGCCTCAAGACACAGTTCAAGGAAGCACTCTCTGATATGGTTGAGAAGGATACTAATCTGGAAATTATCCTTGGAGATAATGCCACATATCCCGTGAAAGGGACAGGGACTGTGACCATCAATTTGTCTCAAGTTAAATTCCTCCGCTTGTAGGATGTACTCTATGTACCTAATTTGAAGAATAACCTTGTGTCTATATTGGCCATGGAAGACAAAGGTTTCAATGTGGAATTCATTTATGGGAAGGTGCGCATGTGGAAGAAGAGTTTCAAGGAGGCTATCACGATTGGGTTTTGAGTTGATACACTCTACCAGGTTGGAGGAAGTCCACTGGGAGCGATGACATGTGATACTATCCAACAGACTAAACTATGGCATCAGAGGTTTTGACACCTTCACTACAAGGCCCTTCCCGAAGTAAGGAAGGTGGTGTCACAAAGACATCTGATGTCTTGAAATTAGTACATTATGATCTATCTGCTATGCTTCCCGTGACATCCTTGGGAGGATTTTCTTATTATATGACATTCATAGATGACTTCTCTCGCAACACCTGGATATACTTCTTGAAGAAGAAGGATGAGGCTTTCATGTGGTTCTGTACCTTCAAAGAGGGAGACCACAACTGTCTATACTCATGAGCAGAATGGCATTGTTGAACGAAAGAATGTGACCATTGTGGAAGTTGTCTATGCCATGCTATGTGACCAGGGTCTACCGAAGTTTCTATGGGGATAAGCTGTGAACACTGTTGTGTATATACAAAAGTGATGCCTGCATTCCACCTTAGACTCCAAAACTCCTGAAGATATTTTCACTGCTAAGAAGCCTAACATCTCACATTTTATATTTTTTGGATGTCCTATTTATTTCCATGTCCCAAAGGAGAAGAGAAACAAGCTGGATTCTTCTGGGAAGAAGGGAATGTTTGTGGGCTATAGTGAAACATCCAAGACCTATAGATTCTATGTGCCTGGTCAAAGGGAAGTGGAGATATGCCATGGTGTTACCTTTGATGAAGATGCTTCCCTGAGGAAGGTAGTCAATCTTCCGAGATCTGAGGAAGATCGTGAAACAAGGCCTGGAAATCAATAAGAACCGAAGGATGAGATGATGCCGAATGCTGAAGGACTGATGGAACCAATTGATCCACCTCCTTCAATAGGGAAGAGACCATCATGGCTCAGGGACACTATCAAGGATGTCGAAGGACATATGGCCCCAAGGGGGACATTCTGTGAAAGCAAGAAGCCGAGTAGATACCAAGGGTATCTAGCAGCCATGAGTACTATTGTACAATCTGAGCCTGGATATTTTGAGGAATTCATAAAGCATCAAGTCTAGAAGGATTCTATGCATGAAGAGTATGAGTCCATAATGAAGAATGATGTATGGTATGTGGTTCCAAGACTAGAGGACAAAGTAGTTTTCACCTCGAAAGGGCTCTACAAGATCAAGCATTGATCTGATGGAAGTGCTGAAAAGTTCAAGGCAAGATTTGATGCCCGTGGCTTCTCTCAAAAGGAAGGCATAGAATATGATGATATATTTGCACCTGTGGCCTGATATACCACCATCTAATCTATCATAGCCCTTTCTACTATGCAAGGATGGAGTTTTCATCAGATGGATGTGAAGACCACATTTCTGCATGTTGCAATAAAGGAAGAGGTGTATGTGGAGCAACCTCTGGGGTTCGAAGTCCAAGATTGGGACACCCATGTCTGTAGGTTGAAAAAGGCCCTCTATGGATTGAAGCAAGTAGCCAGAGCTTGGTACGAGAGGATTGATAGCTACCTGATGAAGGTGGGCTTCATTCATAGTAATGCTGATCTAAACCTTTACTTCAAGGTTAATAGAGAAAAGCCTCTAATTCTTGTACTGTATGTGGATGACCTCTTCCTGACAGGTGCTGACCCTCTCATTCATCAATACAAGAGGGAGCTTGCTGCTGAGTTTGAGATGAAGGACCTAGGACTGATGCATTACTTCCTAGGCCTAGAGGTCTAGTAGAGACCTGACAATATTTTCCTTTCTCAAGGAAAATACATTGTGAAGCTTCTGGAAATATTTTGTATGGTGGACTGTAAGTCCATGTCGACATTGATGGAGCTCAAATTTAAGAAGTTGAGTGGAAGCGTTGTTGTGCCCGTGTTAGAAAATCCTACTAAGTATCATCAACTTGCAGGGCCCTGATTTTCTTAGTGAACACCCGTCTGGATGTATGTTTTGCAGTGAACACTTTGATTCAACACATGGTTGAGCCTCATCACTTTCACTGGGTTGGTGCCAAGAATCTATTGAGATATCTTCGGGGCACAATAAACCATGGGCTGAGATACACTGCTGGGAGCACGACACTCTATGGATATACTGATGTTGATTGGGCTGGCAGTGTGGTGGATCATAAGAGCACATCGATATGCTGCTTCACACTTGGTTCTGCTTCTATATCATGGATGAGCAGAAAGAAAAATTTGGTGGCTTTAATCACCACAGAGGGTGAATACATTGCAGTCAGTATGGCTTTTTGTGAAGCAGTTTGGCTGTGAAAGCTCTTCCGTGAGTTGTTCGGGCATGTGCTAGATACCACCGTGATACTCTATGATAACTAGAGTGGGATTCGGTTGTCCAAGAATCCCATGTTCCATGATCAATCCAAGCATATTGATATCAGGTACCACTTTATCTGGGATATGGTACAACGAGGCACCGTAAGGCTCGATCATCCAGGAACTGATGAGCAAGTCATTGATATTCTCACAAAGCCCCTGGGGAAGTTCAAGTTCCTAACCTTCTGTGAGAATTTTGGTATCGTGGAATGACCCTATTTTGAGGGTCATGTTGGACGATGAGCTTTGGGAGCTCTGGGGAGCTTTGGGGATAGCTTCTCGGAGCTATAAGCACACATGAGGCTAGGCTTGCCAAACCTTGTGGTGCTTCTACCCCACCGTTATGATGTTTGAGTTGGTTCACCTCTCATTATCTATGCACCGTATGCATCCTACCCATTGAGTTCAGGGCTCATGGGAAGTATCTCTCATTTGGCCAGTGAGGTGGGAAAAGCTAGAGACTAGTAATAAATACTAATGGATGCATCAGATATTTCCGTACTATCTATCTAGGATCGAATGGTCCAACTACTTGATCTGGGATAAAGTATAGTGAGGTTTCAGACCTCCAACTGACTTTGGGTCAGATAAACCAACTTCGGGTTGGTATGAGACTCTTTGTGAGTCCTATAGAGGTTTCAGACCTCTGGGTTGAATCTGTTAGTTGGGAATGATGTCTTTGTGAATGACCCACTTTTTTTCTGAAACAAAGAAGCCCGCAAAGCAAGTTACATCAGGATGACACATGATGTTTGGATTGCACAGGTGGATGGAGTTCCCCTAGTTGAGAGGGAGTGTTAATTTTGGACAACTAGGTCCAAACTCCATGTTGTGATGCTTAGATGAAGATGCCAATATTTTTATTGGACTCCTCTCTCCGAGAGGTGTAATATTGATCTAAATATCATCTCGATCTCATGAGCAGAACATTTAGTTTGAATTTATTCAAAATATGTGCAGGTCAGCCTTAAGGTTTGAAGCCCCAGAAGATGTGTCACACACCCTCACTGATGGATATAAATAACGTCAACATTGGAGGACATTTCACTCATCTCATCCTCACACATTTCTCTCTGCTCATATGATTGGTTCGATCACATGGAGTCTCTTCTCTTCACACATGGGAAACTGCAACAAGGAAGAAAATTGTTTTCGGATTTCTGTTTTTGGCTAGGGTTTCTGTAGCAACTTTGACCAGCATTGAATTTGGTCAATGCAAGGTCAAATGGACTTGAAAATTTCCCAAAAATTTGATTTTCCAAATCCGCATTTTTTGGCACCATTCCCGAGGCAAGACGTTGACTTTGAATTTTATGTGCTGACCTAGCTGCTGTTGCTGTTTGCGTTGACTTTTGACTGATAGTGTTGACTTTTTGGGTTGAATTTTGAGTTGACCGTTTGGATGTCCTAGAGGGTTATGTGACATTGCTGGTTGGTTGACCATATTGAGACTTTGCTGGTTGAAGCATCCTGTTGATCGTCGTAACGCACCGACACACTTATATATTTCTGGCTTGTCTTTTGTCGATCTACTGGTATGTTCTATCAACATTTTACTTTATTGTTTATGTGATTGTTGTCTGATATTGGGAGTAAAAGTAAAGTTGCATCAAGCATAGAACATCTACGAAAATTTACAACCCGACTGTAATATGCTAGATGAGTTGAAAATCAATTGCATCAAATATCCTTACTCCAAGCTTTAAAAGAAATACCTATCTTTGCAAAAACAATAAAGGAGTTATGCATTAAAAAACCAAGAAGAAAAATAAAATACATTAAAAAGATTCAATTGGTAGGAAAAATTGTAGATATTATGACGGGGAAACCAATAGTCCAAAAATATTGCAATTCAGGTAGCCCTATTGAAAAAATTCACATTAATGGTATTGAAATTCCAAACACTTTGATTTATTTAGGAGCAAGCATTAATATCATGAGAAAACATACTATGGAACAATTGAAACTCCCTAATATTCAATATACCTCAAATTTATTGTAATTAGTAGATAGATCTATTATCATGTCTGGTGGTATATTAGAAGATGTTTCAGTACCCATAGATTCATGTGAATACCATGTTGACTTTATGATTCTGTTTCCCAAGAATAATTTAGGAGGGCATCTATTGATCCTTGGTAGACCTTGACTAGATATAATTGATGTATTTATAAGTTGTAGATAGGGAGATATTTAAATTTCTTATGGAAATTCCACTAAGAAATTCACATTATATCCACCTGCAAAAACAATAACTAAAATGGAAAGTGAAGTTTAGATTGATGATGACGATAATGAAAACTTTGAAAATATTCAGCCTATATTTGCTCTTTCACAAATTGATGAGGATGATCAATTGATAAATTTGATGAATAATAATGACTGTTCTTAATTTTTTGAACAAGATCAAACTTTTCAAGAGAAATGTAACATCAAATATTTTTCATCTTGACAATCTAAAGTAGCTTTACATTCTATAGAAAAGTTTTGCAATTCTTTAGTAGAAAATTTTCAAGCAAAACATGAAACATTAATAATAACTTGGAAGAATTTCAAAAGAAACAACTAATAGAGATGCTACAAAAACATTATTTTTCATATGCATGGGAATACACTGACATTAATGGAATTTACCCAAATACATGTTTGCATCACATTACTATTCAAGAAAATTCCAAAACAGTGAGACAACCTTAGAGAAGGATGAATCCAAATTTGAGGGAAATTGTTAAGGAGGAATTACAAAAATTACTTAATGGGAATTTCATTTACCCAATATCAGGTTGCTAATGGGTTTCACCTTTAGTGATTGTTCCTATGAATAATGGAAAGTGGAGAGTTTTCATTGACTATAGATAACTAAACAAGGCTACTTTAAAAGTTAATTTTCCACTTCCTTTTTATTGATCAAATATTATATACTTTAGCAGCGAAGAGACATTTTTCATTTCTTGATGATTTTAGTGGATATAACCAAATTCAAATAACACAAAAATATTAAGACAAAACAAATTTTACATGTCTATGGGGTATGTATGCTTACATGGTACTTCCTTTTGGTTTATGTAATGCCCCTGCTACATTACAAAGCACATTTTTAGGTATCTTTTCCGACTTGATCCATGTTTGTGTATAAGTTTACATGGATGATTTTACTGTGTATGGAAACAATTTTGAAGAAGCTCTGGATAAAATAGAAAAAAATCTCATTAGATGCAAAGAAGAAAATATTTTATTATGTCATGAAAAACGTTTTATGATGTTTAATGAGGGAATTATTTTGGGACATCATATTCCAGGTGTTGGAATCAAGGTCGATGCATCTAAGGTAGATGTAATCTCAAAAAATTGAGCTGCTACTTGTCAAAGAGATTTTAGAAGTTTTCTTGGTTTTATAGGATATTACAGACGGTTCATATAAAAAATCACAAAAATAGTTTCTCCACTCTTTAAACTTATTACAAAATATTTTGATTTTTTTTGGAATTCTGACTACCAAAAGGAATTTGAATCATTGAAACAAAAAATTACTAAAACACAAATCTTAAGAAGGAAAAACTTATCTCTCCCATTTCATATTTCAACTGATGCTTCAGATAAAACTTTAGGAGCTATATTGGGACAAAAATACTTGACTCATGTTATTTATTATATGAGTAAAAATTTTACTCCTGCAAAGTTAAATTATATAGTTACAAAAAATGAGTTTTTAGTTGTTTTTCATTCCATCAATAAGTTTAGACATTACATTACTGGTTATGAAACTTTCATTCATACATATCATTCTACTATTAGATATTTAATGAATAGACCAATTACTAATCGTAGGATCACTAGATGTTGTTTTCGTTACAAGAATTCAATATTACCATCCCAGATAGGCTAGGAAAGGAAAACACAATTGTTAATTTCCTTACGAGGATGAAAAATGATAATATTGATTCTCTTGTAAAGGATAATTTTCCTGACGAATATACTTTTATAGTGTCTACTGCAACTCCTTAGATTGCATATATATATTTGGCTACAATTGTAGAAATTATATACAATATGCATGTATATATCCGGACTCTCTTGATCTAACAATATTTATCTTCGTGCTCAATACAAAATCCTTCCACTATAATTCTTGCGGAAATTTAATCAACAATTGCAAAACACATGAAGCAATAAAAACACACATAACACAATTGTTTAATGGGAAAGCCTGAAGCTGAAAACCCCAACTATCATATTATGTATCATGGAGATTATGTAACAATCTCATACAAAGCTTAGTACATCAAGCTCTCAGTACAGTACAATCGTCACACACTATCATGAAGAAATCTGCAAATCCATGCACTGATTTCTGCCTCCTGATAACCTACCTCCACTGTGCAATCCAAGCTGATTACAAAGACCAATTCGATGAAATCCCACTCTCCTTGACTACGTTATTATCACTGGAAACTCCAATGTATATATAGATGCAATTCATGCATCACTATGGTCACAACAGATAGTCTATCTCACCCTTTCACCTATCTCTGCACTGGGTCTCCACTGGATCTGACATGCACTGCAGTTAACTGTTGTATTGTTCAGTTGCTTAATGAGTTATTATTTGTGAATTAATTAACTAATTAATTCACTCCACTCTCACTAGTGTATCATTCAGTTAGATTAGATACAACTAGATCAACTGAGTCTAACTGAGTTAAAGTGAATACAACTCCATGAACTACTCTTCCAACTCTGTCATAACTTTGCCACTTCAATTCTAACTGAGTCCTTCGTGCATGAACTCCAGCAAACCCTTAGGAATTGCGTAATTCCTTCAGCCCACTGATTTTCCAAATCTGTTCACTAAAATAAATTGCTCCAAGAGAATAAGTTGTTGTTTAGAGTCTAATTATTATTAAGAGCTAATAATAACCGGCATGCATCTATTTTTAGATCACTGATCTATAAATAGACTTCACCCAATCTTCTAAAAATAGAATCTCATCTATTTTTCACATTTGACCAATAATCTACAAATAGCCTCCTGCTACATATATAATATACTCACCATGTATAAAAATAGACATACACCTAAAAATAGCCTGTGTTGGCCCCACCTAGTTTAGGTGATTATTTTCCTACTAGGATCAAGGATGATGTTTCAGGATGCCTCCTTCATTGTTTCTTATTGCAATATTCAACACTCCCTCTCAACAATAAAGGACTGTCTTTGCATGCGACATGCAACTCCATGCATTTTCCCTGCAACCTTTTCAAGCGCCCTGCAACTCTTGCTGCAACACTTTCGAAACTGAAAGGCTCCAAACAACTCAATTTGTATAATTCATCTGTCATCAAAGTCTTTGACTTCTGCTTAATTACTGCACATGTCTTCAGGAACCACTGCGATGTTGAACTTTGCACCCATGCACTCTATACTTGCTGTCAACTCTGAACCGTGCTCCAGTATCTGACACTGTCACTTTGATCTGCCTGCATCGATTCAACTGATCATGTTACTACTGCTCTATGGGATCCTCATGGCTAGGTTCAATTAATGAGATCCACACCATCTCAATGAATCCTGCCCAGAAATATCCTCTTGGGATTACTCATGCATGTCACCCCACCTCTCACCTGGTGGTATAGCTACATGCACTCCCTTTGCCCATCTAGCATGAAATTTCTCTACATGAGTGGTTGCTCCCACTCCATGATCCTCATCTTGTGGCTACTCCACATCCCGGGGTTCACTCTTACTTGCATGCAAATACTTCTCCCTCTCAAGCTTCAATTTCATGGCTTTCTCACACTTCCCAATAGTAGGAAGCTTCGTAGAAATCCCATCTACTTCAAGTATATAGAGATTCTTAGCTTGAATCCCAACCTTCTCGACTTTCCATGTTGCTTTGTGCCGAAGGAAAAATTTTCCTTCACTAAAGACAACATCATAGCCTTTATCCTCTAACATTGCGACTGAGACTAAATTCTTCTTTAAACCTGGAACATGCACAACATCTTGTAAAATAATGAGTTTACCTGACGCCCTCTGAAAGGTAATGGTACCAATGTTGGTCACACTGTATCATCCATTGTCACCCAACTCAACATGAAACTGGAGATCTTTCTCCACCAAGTCACTGAAAAGGTTCACATCTCCCATCATGTGAAAGGAAGCACCACTATCAAAGTACCACCCCGATCCCAATGCACTAGACACCATGCATGCGATCAATGAGAAGTCAAGCTCAAATTACGAGGCAAGAGCCTCACCAGTTGCAGCTCCAACAACCTTCTTTTTCTTCTTCTTATGTGGACAATTTGTGGCAATATGTCCAAACTCGTGAGAGTGAAAACACTTCACTTTGGACATGTCATGCTCTTTGCCATCTTCAACGACCTCAGATATAGAATGGAATTTCTTCCCCTTCTTCTTCTTTGCCTTGGAAACCAAAGCACAGTCCTCTTCATCATCATGCTTTGATGAAGAGCCATCCCTGTTACTTCGCCTTATCTCCTCCTGCACAAGATCCGACCAAAGTCACTCCCAACCCGGCAGTTTCTCCCGTCCATTGACAGAGTCTTCATAGCTATGCCAACTCTTCAGAAGCCCAAGGAGAGCCAATCTCACCAAGTCATCATCATAAACACTGACTCCTACACTCCCAATCTCATCCTTGCATTGGACAAACTTTTTCAAGTATACCGGAATAGTGTCGTTCTTCTCCATTTTTATTTTTATGAGCTTGTCTTTGAGCGCCAACATCCTCTGGGCACTTCTGCTTTGGAAAAAATCTGTCAAAGCCTTCCACATAGCATATGGAGTGGCTTTCCCATGAAGGCTTGAGACAATATGGTTTCTCACACCTTCCAATATAATCCTCCTTGTCCTTGCTAATTTCTTTTGCCATGCGTCAAGTACTGCAGCATCCGCCGAAGTGGGCTTAGGAACATCTCTCTCAATGAATTCCTTCAAGCCATTATCTTCAAGCACCACCTCCATCATGTCCTTCCAGGCTATGTAGTTAGAGTTTCCCTCGAGTGCATACTCCAATTGCAACCCATTGAAAGACATTTCAATGTATACTCAACTGTCACACCAAGAAACTCTTGCATCAAATTCGAATTTTTCCACCAGCACAAAACTCGGCACCGCTTCACAATTGCAATCTCCAGTAATTAACTTGTCTCTGATACCATGTAGAAATTATATACAATATGCGTGTATATATCCAAACTCTCCTGATCTAACAATATTTATCTTCTTGCTAAATACAGAATCCTTCCACTATAATTCTTGCGGAAATTTAATCAACAATTGCAAAACACATGAAGCAATAAAAACATACATAACATAGTTGTTTAATGGGAAAGCCTGAAGCTAAAAACCCCAACTATCATATTATGTATCTATTGTGAAACCAACTCCAAAAAGAGAAGAAAAGATATATCAACGCCTTAGAAATAAGCCACTTCAAGGGAGCAACCTCCAATACATTACATGAATGAACAATTCTTGAATCATACAAATTAAAAAACCTCCTTTCTATATATAGGAGTCCATGGGGCCATAGTGTAATCCTAGTGGGGCCACAATGTAATCCTAGCCGACCTAACAATAATAATGTAAGGGCACAATAATAAAAATATGGGGGTTATAGGGGTACAACAATAACATCAATGGGGGCTACAATAACATAATAAGGGACTACACTATTAATATAGGGACTTAACATGCCCATCTCCTTCAAACAAGTGTTGTCCTCAACGCTTGATTATTTCTTGATGCTTATGTATAAAATTCTCATCCTCCCATGTGGAATATTCTACAGGAAAGTTCTTCCACTTGCTGAGATACTCTGAAATTGGTCATACTTTTCGAGTTCTTGTTTCTGTGACTGCTTCAGAACTTCTTTCAATGTGATTTTGATCTTCCTGTTGTTTCATTAGATTCTGCACCAAATTTAGGTTATCCTTTGAGAGTTGGAGAACTTGTTGTTGATGCTCGATGTGATCTTCCACTAATTTATCATACATATTAGCTATTATTTGATCCTTCAAACCATCCAACTTAGCCTCTATTTTTTCTTTTAAACCATCTATGCCATCTTTGGTTTCTCTTCGTAAGATCGAAATTTGTTGCACTTGGTACCGTAATTTTGATATCTCATATTTCAATTCTTCCCCTTCATGCGTCATAGTATATATTTTTGAGGGCTTAATGGGTATCGAATTATTTTTTGGAGGCATTATAGAATCCAATACTGATAAAAATTCTAAAATATGCCCATGGAATCACTTCAAGCTACTTTTTCAAACAAACGTTATGCAATTTTAAAAACCAAATACACACCTTTTTCTTGCTTTTGAGGAGCTCGGTATTGAAATTGAATTATCTCTATAATTGTGGATCCTCAATATCTAAAATTCAGCCCTGTAGTATCCCTCTTAAGCTTCTTTCAAATGCCATAGGTCTGATCTGATTTTGATTCTTCAAGGAAAAGTTACATCCAATCTCCCAAAATGACCCAATTTTGGACTAGTTCAGTAGAGCTAAATTGTATGACTTGCCACGTCTTCCTGTTTCCTCCTTTGGATCTGAAATTGATAGACAGGAAACTACATTCTGTTTTCTTGTGGCCACTTTTTACAGCATTCCAATCCGATGCTCAGAGAGAGAGAGTTATGAATATTTTCCCACGCTCACCTCTTTGAGATGAATTTCAGAAGCCTCAAAAAGCCCTAAATTCCACAGATCATATCTCCGAAAATATTGCGAACCAATATCTGAAAATTTTCGACGATGTTCCTTAGGGTTTCGGCTTCGCACTCTAAAAATTTTGACTTCTGAACCTTCGTAGAAAATAATTTATTACGAAAATACCACAATGACCTGTTTAGGTTAAATTCAGGAGCCTGCAAAATGACCTAACTTGCACAGATCATATCTATGAAAATATTGCGAAAAAAGCTTTGAAATTTTGTGACGATGTTCCTCACGATTTTGGCTTCGCACTCTAAAAATTTCAGATTCTGAATATTCGTAGAAAAAAAAGTTATAGAAAAAATGCCACGATGACCTATTTGGAGTAGTGAAACCCTAGAATCTCAAAGCTCTGATACCAAATGTTGTGAAACCAGCTCCAAAAAGAGAAGAAAAGAGATATAAACGCCTTGAAATAAGCCACTTCGATGGGGAAACCTCCAATACATTACATGAATGAACAATTCTTGGATCATACAAATTACAAAACATCCTTTCTATATATAGGAGTCCATGGGGCCATAATGTAATCCTAGTGGGGCCACAATGTAATCCTAGCTGACCTAACAATAATAATGTAAGGGAAATAGGGGGGTTACAGGGGTACAACAATAACAATAATGGGGGCTACAATAACATAATAAGGGACTACACTATTAATATAGGGACTTAACAGTATCATGGAGATCATGTAACAATCTCATACAAAGCTTAATACATCAAGCTCTCAGTACAATACAATCGTCACACACTATCATGAAGAAATATGCAAATCCATGAACTGATATATGCCTCCTAATAGCCTAACTCCATTGTGCACGCCAAGTTTATTAGAAATACCAATTCGATGCAATCCCACTCTCCTTGACTGCGTTATTATATGACAACAACAAAACTGAAATTGGACCCCCAAGGAGAGCTGGTTTGCTATTGTCGCTTTGTCACCATTTCTCTGTGTAACCCCAGTTCATTCCACGTAGCCTTTCTCCAATTTCTTGTAATTTTATTTATCAATTTAAGATAAATTGATAAATAAACACATTCAGCAAACTTTGGAAAATTAAAATATACCTCTCGAGCTTTGTATTCCACCTCCAAACCTTAGTTTAAAAGGTCCCGATCAACATAATTTAAACTGGGGCCCAGCGCTAACGACATTCCCCATATGACGGAAGAGAGTACGTCGCGCGGCTTCAGATGATCCAACGGATATCGCACAGGTTACTCGCACAAACAATAATGCACGATGGCGCGCTGTGGAAGCGGTTTTGCAACACTGCTCAGGGACACGTGTCAACTCTTCTATGGAATCGCTCCCAATTCGAAAATACCACTTATCTCATGGAAAGCGGTGCGATATGGCAGTCTAGTTTCCCAAATCCACCCGCGGTTTCGGAACAGTGGTTGACCCCGGTTTAAGTCGGGTTACGCTATCCTCTGTATTCACTAACTCAGGTCTGTCCCCGGTTCAGGATTCACTTAACAATAAAACAAAGTTATCTCTTTATTAAGTGGGATTTCCACTATCATTAACCAGAGTTCAACGACCATGATTTTACACAGACCTCGTCTGCGGTTGGGGTTTAATTCAACAGAACATATGCGGATAACTCACGAGGAAACAATAACCAGAGAAATGCGGAATTTATGCAACAACCTTATTCAACGATTTCACACAGACCAGTGTTCAATTGCCTCACAGTTAAGCAATTTCCTTCATAATATCTATTTAAGACAATTTGGTAATCACGAGAACTGAAATCTGTTCAACTGGAAGCAATTGTTCAACACACAAATTTTTATTGTCGAAATCTCCTCTCAATGAGATCCGGGGGTTTACATATATACATAAACATTTGTCTCTTCGGTTCCTCTGCGAGGACCGTTTAGCAAATCAAAAGCCTAATTACAATTATTCAAATAACTGGAACATGACAGATGGGCTAAACTATTCGACTTCTACTAACTCTAACTGATCTAAATGAAACAGTCAGCTGAGGTATTGACACCCAGCTATTACAATTCAATGATTTTGAACCCTCCTAGCCACAACATGTGGAAAAAACCTCCTACATTGCTGGCTAGTGTCTAATGCCCCTGCATCAGACTCTCGAGGGAAATTTTCTTCATGGACTCCTGTCCATGAGCTCTTCCACTGATCTGCCTATCTTCTGCAACATTCTTTCAGTCATCCAAGTGGCATCTTCCTCTGGCTTGTCCTTCCATTTGATTAAGTACTGAAAGTACTCTTGTCCTTTGGTCTTCCTGAACACTCTTTTATCCAATATCTTCTCTGGTTGCAATGGTTGTTCTGGAGGTAGCTGCTTTTCCCACTCAATTTGTTCCTTGTCTGCTGATCTTTCTTCTTCACCATCATATTCATACTTGTACAGATATGCAACATTAAAAATGGGAGATATTCCAACATCGGGTGGCAATTCAATCTCATAAGCATTTGCAGAAAACTTTCTAAGTATCTTGCATGGCCCAATCTTTTTGAACTTTAGTTTATTATACTGCTTCTTTGGGAATCTCTCCTTTCTCAAGTGTGCCAAAACCAGATATCCTACTTCAAAATGAACTTCTTTTCTGCTCAAGTCTGCTCTGCCCTTGTATTTGGTGCTGCTGCCTTGTAATTGTTGTTTCACTTGTTCATGTATGGCCTGGATCTTTGAAGCAAATTCTTCACCATCAGCACTTCTCATCTCTGCCCTTCCCAGATTTCTTAACTCTGATATTCCCCTGGGGTGCATTCCATAGATAATATGGAATGGGCTCTGCCCTGTGCTCCTGTTTCGTGAGTCATTATATGCATATTCTTCTTGGGGAAAAATATGATCCCACTGCTTGGGATGCTCTCCTGCAAGGCTTCTCAACAAATTTCCCAGACTCCTATTCACTACCTCAGTTTGTCCATTAGTCTGGGGATGATAAGCTGAGATGAAACTCAGTTTGGTACCAATTTTCTTCCATAGTGTCCTCCAAAAATGGCCCACAAATCTGGTGTCTCTGTCTAAAACAATACTCTTGGGCAACCCATGCAACCTAACAACTTCTTTGAAAAACAAGTTAGCAACATGGGTGGCATCACTAGTTTTATAACATGGAATAAAATGTGCCATTTTGGAGAATCTGTCCACTACAACAAAGACTGCATCATTCCCTCTCTGAGTCTTGGGTAATCCTAGAATAAAATCCATACTCACCATGTCCCAAGGCCTTCTGGAATAGGCAAGGGAGTGTACAATCCTGCATTCTGGCTCCTTCCTTTAGCATATTGACAAATTTTACAATTTTTCACAAACTTGTCCACTTCTTCTCTCATCTTGGGCCAATAATAGAAGTGACTCAGTTGCTCATAAGTTTTATCAGTACCAAAGTGTCCAACAAGTCCACCGCTATGCTTTTCCTTGATCAAATTTTCTCTCATGGAACATTTTGGTACACACAGTTGGTTCCTCTTGAATAACAAGTCTTCCTGCAAGAAATAATCCAGCCACTGGCTTCTATCTGTTAGAATAGGATTACAACATGCCTCAAATGCTTCCTTAAAATCTGAATCTGTTTTGTACAATTCTTTGAGAAAATCAAATCCTACAACTTCAAAATTGGTTTCTTGAACAAGCATGTGCCTCCTACTCAAAGCATCAACTTCTTTATTTAATTGGCCACTTATGTGTTTCAAAACAAAGTTAAAACCTTGGAGATATTCAACCCATTTGGCATGCTTATGATTCAACTTGGGTTGTTGTACAATGTACTGCAAAGCATGATTATCAGAATATAGTACAAATTCTTTGGACATCAAATAATGTCTCCACTTTTTCAATGCCTGAACAATTGCATAGAATTCCTTCTCATAAGAGGAATAATTTCTTCTGGTGTCATTTAGCTTCTCATTGAAATAGGCTACAGGCCTATCATCCTAACTCAACATAGCTCCAATGGCTTCCCCACTGGCATCACACTTCACTTGAAACGGTTTAGTAAAATCAGGCAGAATCAAAATAGGCTTTTCAGTTATCTTTTTCTTCAAAATTTTAAAGTTTCTCTCTGCTTTTGCAGTCCATTCAAATGGTTGTTTGCTCTTTTTTATTGTCTCAACGATGGGTGCATTTATCTTATTGAAGTTTCTTATGAATTTCCTGTAAAAACTGGCAAGTCCATGGAAACTTCTTAGCTCAAAAACATTTCTGGGTGAAGGCCACTCCACAATTGCCTTAACCTTTTCTGGGTCCATCTTCAATCCTTCTGCAGAAACAAAAAATCCCAAATACACCAACTCTTCCTTCATGAATGAGAATTTCTTTAAGTTTATCAACAGTTTCTCTTGGTGTAGCTTCTTCAAGACATAATTAAGATGCCTTAAATGTTCTTCTTTGGTTTTGCTGAAAACTAATATATCATCCAGATACACTATCACAAATTTACCAATGAATTCTTTCAATACTTCATTCATAAGTATCATAAAAGTACTAGGTGCATTTGACAACCCAAAAGGCATAACCATCCATTCATATAGTCCTTCATTTGTTTTAAAGGCATTTTTCCACTCATCACCCTCTCTTATTCTAATCTAATGATATCCACTCTTTAAATCTATCTTTGAAAAATATTTAGCACCACTCAAACAATCCATTAAATCCTCAACTCTGGGCAAAGGGAATTTGTACCTGATTGTTATCTTATTGATTGCTCTGGAATCAGTATACATCCTCCAGCCTCCATCCTTCTTTGGGATCAAGACTGCTGGTACTGCACATGGACTCAAACTTTCTCTGATCAGTCCCTTGTCCACCAATTCCTGTACTTGTCTCCTGATTTCCTCATTTTCTATGGGAGTCATTCTATAGGCTGCCTTATTTGGAAGATTTGAACCATGGATAAAATCTATCTGATGGTTGATCTTTCTCACAGGTGGCAGCTCATTAGGTAAATCATCCACAACAATGTCACAATAATTGTCTAACATCTCTTGGATTTCTATTGGCAAATCGGAAATATTTGTAGAAGTAAGAACTACCTTAGGTTTTAAAACTTAAGCAAAAATTACCTCTTCTTCTTCTATCTGTTGCAGATATTCCTTCCCGCTCAGCAACAAGGTCTTTGGATCAATCAATCTACTTGATGGCTCTCCTTCTTCCATGGGTATCAATGTATGATGTACCCCATCCTTGAAAAACTTGTAAGTGTTCTTCTTGCCATCATGCATTGTTGCTCTGTCAAACTGTCAAGGTCTACCCAGCAGTATATGATACACATCCATGGGCATTACATCACACAGGACCTTATCTTTGTATTTGCCCATTTGCAACTCTATCTCACACTGTTCTTTTACAATCAGCTGGTGCCTTTTATGTAGCCAGGACACCCTATAGGGAGTTGGATTCTCCCTTTTCTTTAGCTTCAACTTCTCTATCACCTCAGTGGAAACTGGATTGTTTGTGTTGCCACTATCAATGACTAGCTGGCAGCATTTTCCCTGGACTTTGCATATGCTCCTAAACAAAGTCTTCCTTTGTGCAGGTTCAGTGACCTCTTTGGTTTGCTTCAACAGGACCTTATTAACCACCAAGGACTCTCCCCTCTCTGGTAGAATTTCTTCTTCAATTTCTGCCTCTTCTCCAGCATGGGTAACAATATCATTTCTTGGACCAGCACCCACATTCTCTGGACACTCATAGTGCTTATGTCCCACTTGCTGACATCTATAGCACCTCAATTCTCTACCTCTGCCTCTGTCTCTGCCTCCTCTTCCTTTTCCTCTGTAAGAACCCCTTCTGCCCCTTGCATCATCCTCTATAGATGCATTCTAAGGTGAGATATTGTTAGCTCCATCCCTGGGTGTAGTAGGCTTTCCTCTACCACCCTAACTTTCCTTTCCACAGAAATTACCTCTCTTCTTGGCAGACTGCTTCCTCAGGAGTTTCTCCTCTGCTTTCAAGGCCATCTGATAGGCCTCTTAAACTGTCTTAGAAGACAGAAGACCAATCTCATCTTGGATATCCAGCTTGAGACTATTCACATATCTGGCAGTCTTCTCTGGTGTGTCTTGGAATTGCCCAGCTCTTATACTCACTCTGTAGAATTCTTCCGTGTATTCCTTTACTGTCAGAAAACTCTGTCTCAGGTTCTGCATTTGCCTAAAAAATGTTAGCTGATAATCACTGGGCAAGAATTTGCCTTTTAATTTAGCCATAATTCTAGTCCAGCTTTTGATAGGTTGCTTGCCAACTCTCCTCCTTTCTGCCTGCACTCCATCCCACCAGAGTGCATCATGTCCTTTCAGCTTTGTCACTGAAAACTTGACCTTTTTATCTTCGCTTATTTCTTCATAGTCAAAGCACTTTTTCATTTCATTAATCCAATCCACCAGTTCCACTGGATTCAGTCCTCCTGCAAAACTTGACACTTCAATCCTGGGCTGAACTGCAGACCCCATAACAGTTCTGAGGAGCCTCATGACAGGAGGAATCTCAACATTTTCTTCCGCTTCTTCTAATTCAGGTTCACTGATGTCTTCAGGATCTCTGGGCTGTCTTCGCTCTATGGTGTCCATTCTGGCCTCGAACCTCTACAAAATTCCCAACACTTCTGCATTGGCAATGGGCCCGCCTCTACTTCTGCCAGCACCTCTACCAACTTGGATTGCCATGTTAATTCTCTGCAAAAACAACTTAAAAAAAACAGCTCTGATACCACAAATGACAGAAACAAAACTGAAATTGGACCCCCAAGGAGAGCTGGTCTGCTATTGTCGCTCTGTCACCATTTCTCTGTGTAACCCCAGTTCATTCCACGTAGCCTTTCTCCAATTTCTTGTAATTTTATTTATCAATTTCAGAGAAATTGATAAATAAACACATTCAAAAAACTTTGGAAAATTAAAATATACCTCTCGAGCTTTGTATTCCACCGCCAAACCTTAGTTTAAAAGGTCCCGATCAACATAATTTAAACTGGGGCCCAACGCTAACGACCTTCCCCATCTGACGGCAGAGAGTACGTCGCGCGGCTTCAGATGATCCAACGGATATCGCATGGGTTACTTGCACGAACAATAACGTGCGATGGCACACTGTGGAAGCGGTTTTGCAACGCTGCTCAGGGACACGTGTCAACTGTTCTATGAAATCACTCCCAATTCGAAAATACCACTTATCTCACGGAAAGCGGTGCGATATGGCAGTCCGGTTTCCCAAATCCACCCGCGGTTTCGGAACAGTGCTTGACCCCGGTTTAAGTCGGGTTACACTATCCTCCGTATTCACTAACTCAGGTCTGGCCCCGGTTCAGGATTCACTTAACAATAAAACAAAGTTATCTCTTTATTAAGCGGGATTTCCACTATCATTAACCAGAGTTCAACGACCATGATTTACACAGACCTCGTCTGCGGTTGGGGTTTAACTCAACATAACTTGTGAGGATAACTCACGAGAAAACAATAACCAGAGAAATGCGAAATTTATGCAACAACCTTATTCAACGATTTCACACAGACCAGTGTTCAATCGCCTCACAGTTAAACAATTTCCTTCACAATATCTATTTAAGACAATTTGGTAATCACGAGAACTGAAATCTGTTCAACCGGAAGCAATTGTTCAACACAAAAATTTTTATTACCGAAATCTCCTCTCAATGAGATCCGGGGGTTTACATATATACATAAACATTTGTCTTTTTGGTTCCTCTGCGAGGACCATTTAGCAAATCAAAAGCCTAATTACAATTATTCAAATAACTGGAACATGACAGATGGGCGAAACTATTCGACTTCTACTAACTCTAACCGATCTAAATGAAACAGTCAGCTGAGGTATTGACACCTAGCTGTTACAATTCAATGATTTTGAACCCTCCTAGCCACAACATGTGGACAAAACCTCCTACATTGCTGGCTAGTGTCTAATGCCCCTGCATCATTATCATTGGCAACTCCAATGTATATATAGATGCAATTCGTGCATCACTATGGTCACAACAGATATTCTGTCTCACCCTTTCACCTATCTCTGCACTGGGTCTCCACTGGATCTGACATGCACTGCAGTTAACTATTGTATTTTTCAGTTTCTTAATGAGTTATTATTTGTGAATTAATTAACTAATTAATTCACTCCACTCTCACTAGTGTATCATTCAGTTAGATTAGATACAACTAGATCAACTGAGTCTAACTGAGTTAAAGTGAATACAACTCCATGAACTACTCTTCCAACTCTGTCATAACTTTTCCACTTCAGTTCTAACTGTGTCCTTCATGCATGAACTCCAGTAAACCCTTAGGAATTGTGTAATTCCTTCAGCCCACTAATTTGCCAAATATGTTCACTGAAATAAATTGCTCCAAGAGAATAAGTTGTTGTTTAGGGTTTGATTATTATTAAGAGCTAATAATAACCGACATTCATCTATTTTTAGATCAACGATCTATAAATAGACTTCGCCCAATCTTCTAAAAACATAATCTCATCTATTTTTCACGTTTGACCAACCATCTACAAATAGCCTCCTGCTACATATAGAATATGCTCACCATGTCTAAAAATAGACATACAATTAAAAATAGCTTGTGTGGGCCCCACCTAGTTTAGGTGATTATTTTCCAACTAGGATCAAGGATGATGTTTCAGGGTGCCTCCTTCACTGTTTCTTGTTGAAATCTTCAACAACAATTGTCAGGCAGAGAAAAACATAAAGTCATCAAAGCTAGTGCACCCTACTCATGGATAGAGGGGGAATTGTACCAAACAATACCTGATCTGATTATTTGGAGATGTGTTCAAGAAGATGAAGTATCAAAGATATTAAAAGCCTGTCATGATGAACCATGTGGAGGATACTTTGGTAATAAGATAATTGCATACAAAGTAATTCTTGTGGGATATATTTATTGGCCTTCTCTTTTTAGAGATGCCAAGGAATATTTAGAAATATGTGATAGATTCCAAAGAATGGGAAAACCTATTCAATAAGATGAGATTCCTCTACAACCTCAGGTACTCATAGAGCCTTTTGAAAAATGGGCTCTATATTTTTTTGGTCCAATCAATCCTCCATCCAAACAAAAGAGGTACATTCTTGTCTATATAGATTATGCTACAAAATGGGTAGAAGCTAAGCCACTTCCTTTTGCTACTGAAAATGCTATAGTTACATTTATTTTTGAGGATATTTTCACTCGTTTTAGTGTCCCAAGGGAAATTATGACAGATCAAGGTGTTCAATTCACATCTAATTTGGTGCATAAAATTATGGAGCAATACAAGATCAAACACTGGAAATATACTCCATATCATCCACAAGCCAATAGGAAATTGGAATATACCAACAAGGTACTTGAAGCTATGCTGACCAAGACTATACACTTGCACAAAAGAGAATGGGAAGAAAGGCTTCAAGAGGCACTTTGGGCATATCACACCACATGGAGAAACACTACTGGACATATTCCCTAAGACCTTGTCTATGGGAAGCAAGTATTGTTTCGAATCAAATTACAAGTGGAGACCTTTAGAACAACAACAAAGTTGGGTTTTTATTTATTCAGAATCTCAAAAATAGAGATTGGAACAATTGACTGAGCTAGATGAGTTTTGAAAATATGCCATACACAGAAAAAACATAATCCAACAACAAATAACCAAGTGGCATGACAAATTCATCAAAGTCGAGAACTTCAAGCCAGGTGATCGAGCTCTTCTTTTTTACTCTAAATTCAAATATTTCAAAGGGAAATTTCTAACACATTGTCCTAGTCCCTATGAAATAGATACTATTAAGGCAGTTAGAATCGATATTATTGATGAAGAAAATATCACATAAAAAATTAAATTATAGCATAAGACCTTGAAAAAAGAAGAATTTGTTCAACATCTACAAGAAAATTCTGATATGAAGTTGGTAAGGAAAGGGGATTCTCCTTTCTTACCATCAAAAGAATTGTAATTTATTTTTCTCTATAATAAATAAATAAAATACAATAATGAAAATAAAAAGAAAATAAAAATAGGCATATGTATGAAAACCAACATTGTTGACATTCCTAGCTGAAAACCAAGGGATCCTTAGAAGCTTGGATTTTCCAATTTCCCTTTTTTTCCCATTTTTTCTTTTGCTACCCCTTCCTTCTTTGAAATTCTAATAATTTTTTGGTTCTAATAAAATCTTTGGAAGAATTTGTTTCTCTTTTAAAATATAATTCTCAACATTCATTAGGATCATCAACAAAGATCATCAAACTTTCAACAACAACAACACGTTTCAAGCAAATAATAAAGAAGTTGCAGAATCTCCAACATTATGTAGCTAATTTCACATTCTTAGTAGCTAATGACAAACATGCATGAAATTTCAACCAACAAGTAGTCACAAGGAATCATGGACGTACAAAGAAAGGAAAGTAAAATACATCAAAGGTATGCACAGAGGATATTAAATCAATTTTTACTAAAGAAAGAAATAGATCTATGAGTTTATCGAATGTTTATGACACATATTTTGAAATGATGACAAAAATTATGAACTTATTCATAACCTTATCCCATCACTCATTCTCATATCACAATCGATCACATAAAAATCTCTTCCATCACATACACATCATTTAAAAGATACCATATTTTAACTGTCCTACAAAATCAGACCTGTTAAATCATGGGAGATCATTAATAGAAGAGGAAGGGTTTCATTAAAATTTTACCACCACCGTTACAACCTATTTCAATCCAAATATGCCACCATCAAACCATTCCATTCCCACATTTCTCCATTCATCCTTATCAAAAGAGGCTATTTGGGGGCACAACTTCTCTTCCGCAATGGGTGTTATTGCCCAATTTGAGCCGAATGGAAAATATTTCCTCAACTCCTACCCACAAGTTCAATATCAGTTGTAGAAGGAAGGGTGGCTTAAATTCTCAGAAAAAATTGATGTTTATGAAGCTGAAGTCACTCGAGAATTTTCTAGAGCATTTGATGGTGTGGAAGTCGAGATTGGGGATATTACATTGAACATCATAGAATGCTTCATAGCATAAGCGAAAAAAATCCCAAGGTATGGAAAAAATTGGTTTAAGAATCAAAGACTTAAGGATGAGTAGCGAAAGACATTATTTCATAACCTAGGTATGTACACTTCAACTTTCAAGAAATAAATTTGAGTCACAACACTCAAATATAAATGGAGAAACTTGTTATTAGTGCTTTAGAAATTTCTTACTTGTGAAGGTAGATTTGGAACCCTACTCTTTTACCATGCCAAATTTTTAATGAATTTTATTAAAGGGAAGGAGTTAAATGTGCCCTATTACTTGATGTGGAGTCTTACAATAATGGATTTTAATATATAAAAAGACTCTAGAAAAATTGACAAGGTTTTGTATCACCAGAGATTGGTTAAAATTATTGTTGAGGGACACTTGAATACCATCGGTGATAATTGGAAAGAATTTTTGGTTAGAAATAATTTCATAGAATTTTCAAAAGAAGAGGAGCAACCGAAGACCAAAATGAGTTTATGTAGGGTTTCCAAAAACCTTAACCCTGAGTCTACTAAGAAGAAATCCAAGGGTTCAACAGAGAATGAACTAGTAGAGATGGAAATTCCACATGATGAAATAGAAGATGATGCTCCCCCAAGCTAGTTTTTAAAATGTGTAAAAGAGAAAAACAATCAAGAAAATATTAGAAGAAAGAAAGTCAACAAAGACGTAGAGCAAGTGGAGACTGCAAAATAAAATAAAATAAAAATGCAGAAACAATGAAATAAAAGAAAAACCATGTCAAAAGTAGCAGATCCCGAGAAAAAACTTAGGAGAAGAAAAATGATTTATAAGTCTTCATATGAGCAGAAGAGTCAAGGACCTCTAGAGAATGTTGATCTTGACAAAGGAGGAAATGTAGAGATAGAAGTAACAACATAACCTCCATATTATCAAAGTAAAACATTAAAGACTCTTGAGATTGATATTTCTTAATAACAAGTCTAAGATTATTTGGAGGCTTTAGAAAAAAGGACGCAACAAAAGGTAAATTCCCCTATGGAAACTGAGTTTTATGAAGATCCTTTACATGACGATATTCCTATGACTGATCTTAGTACTTATCACAAAGACCAAAACATTGTTGATGCCTTAAAGTGAGAGATTTAAGAACTAGAGCTATTGAATAGATACATCAAAAATGAAAACGACATTTTGAAATCTCAAAACGAGACTATGTTGCTAAGGATGTGTTATTGGTATAAAAAGAACAAAAAACTGAAGGCAAATAATAGGGGTCTTAGGTAAAAAGTTAAAGGGTTACAAGGAAATATTTTGATGAGGACGCCCTGATGATCATTAAATGTACAAAGAAAAGGGACATCAACATAGTTGGATGTTTTGATTCAAGCATCAGAGGCAGTTAAGTAACATGGCATCTCTCTAGTTTTGAAATTTTGTGCATAGTGACATGCGAAATCATCAATGTGGGGGAATGTTGTATCCCTAAATTGTCCTCATTTTGATACCCTTTTCCCCTTTCTTTTCACTTATTCCATATATGTTTTTTTCTATATTTACAAGTTATAAGGTAAACCACGTCATCCTCAAACATAACATAAGGTATCATTCATTTATAAATTATAATATGTAATTTCTTTTTGAAATTGATTGAAATATTGTTATGGCTACCGAATGTACATTTTTCGTAGCTAATCATAATTTTTGCAGAAAATTTCGGAGTTGAGGAGGCTCTCGAGAGTTTTAAGAAGAACAAGATAAGCGCAAAAATTCAAGAGAAAGGATATACACCTATCATGCTTACCTATAAATTCATAAAATTCAATAATTTTATTGGTCAAAACAAAGTCAAACCTGGTCTGTTCTCACACAGGACTTCAAGGAAAACAATTTCATCATCATATGAGCGTGGAATCAAGAAAACGAGAGTCGAAATATAAAGATGATGATGCGTTGATATGTGTTTATCGACAACCATCATGATTTGCTATTCTCGTAGCAAATCATGAAGAATATAATTTTTGTTTTAATGAGGAAACCTAAGTGTCGATTAAGGCACTTGCCTCTCGACGTTGTTTTCTTAGAAGTTGTTGGTTAAGAATAATATAATTTTATTCGATATGAAGCCAAGAAAATCAAGTTTTTAGCTTTGTAATTATTATTTCTCTTTGAGTACATTTCCAATTAATGTAATTACTATGTTCCTATACACATGTATTGGTGATATGTGTCATTGATTTGAGTTTTCATGCCTCTCACTAGGAGGGCACCTTGACGAGTTGTAAGATAGTATAGAGTTGTTTTTATTTCATTCTTTCTTTGGTATTTATTTCGATCTGGTTTTGAATTAGTTAGATGCCTTTTATTTTGGATGATGCTCTGTTTTCATGCATAGTTTACTCATTATCATTTTAATTGCGATAGGTTGAGCACTCAACATTAAAGATAAAAACATCAAAAACATTTATTTCATTATTTTCTTATTTAAAACTCTCACTTAGTCTTATATTTAATGTAATGTATGGATTGGTTCTCATTAAATTTGCGCACACTAGTAATCTGTAAAGGCTTTTGGTTTAGATTAGTGCTTTTTAATTCAATCACCGCCTTTCAAGTTAGTTTCAGTTCTGCTTCATAGTTACATTTCCTTATGCGTTTTTAGAATAAAATTAATTTCAAATAACTTAATGTAATTCATTTCAAGTCAATTAGAATATATTTATTTCAAGTTGAATAACATAGAATTTCAATTATGTTCAATAGCATAAATTTTCAATTATGCTCAATAGAATAGATTTTCAATTTATGCCCATAGAATAGTTTGCTTTAATTACTTGCATTTTAGTATAGGTTGTTCTCAAGTTTATCTCAATTCAAAAAGTATTATAGAAACAACATGTGTGTACACTTAATAAGAATTAGTCTTAAATAGATTCGGATTTAGAATTTGTATTTAGGTTTGATATTTTCATTAAAAACAAAATCCTAATATATTTTGTTCACATACACTTCCTAAGACCAAAATCCCTAGTTGATAATTTAATGAAGTATTTTAATGAAGTAAGCTAATCAACAATTAAATTACCCAACAACTATAAATCTCGAAAATTTCAAACACCATGTGTAAGCACTGTCAGCATGGAAAGAAATCAAAGGTTGAGTTCAAAACCAAGTAACACTCCACTTCAAAACCATTGGAATTGGTACCCATCACCGAGGAGAACTAAAGAATTGGGTGGTGAACAATACTTCATGCAACTTATCGATGATTACACGAGGATTTCAATGATATGTTTTTTTAAAGAAAATGTCAAAAGCATTTGAATGCTTCAGGATTTACAAAGAGATGGTTGAAAATAAGATTGAATTAAACATCAAGTGCTTCCAACGCTTTTGTGAATAAAAAGGGATAAAAATACAATTATCGATAGGCAAGACACCTCAGCAAAATGGAGTCATTGAAAGTATAGAATGGTGGAGGAAATGGCTAGAAATATGGTGCACGACTCCAAACTAAGTAACATATTTTGGGTACAAGAAATAGAACCACTGTTCATATTCTCAATAGGGGAATTCTCAGAAGTAACAACGAAAAGAACCCATATGAACTATGGAATGGGACACCACCAAATGTCAAGTAATTTAGAGTATTTGGAAGCAAATGCTATATAAAAAGGGAATATAAAGATATTAAAAAACTTGACTCCTAGGTAGATGAAGGGATACTTGTTTTATGCTCAAGAAAAAGAAAGGTGTACAAATGCTATAATCTAAGACTCAAAAAGATAATGGAAAATATAAATTTAACAGTTGATGAAATGCATTGGAAAAATACCAAGAAAGGAAGCACAAAGGAGCAAGAAGAAATAATAAAAAAATAAGAGCCATTTCTCAACCAAGAAATGGAAGATAATCAAAATGTATATTCTAAAATATCTAAATTATGGTATAAGAAGAATCACCCACGTGAACATATCATTAGATATATGAATTCAGGAATAGAAACCAAAATAATATGACAAGTATGCGTGCTAGAAAAAGGACATCTTGCACTTCTATCCACAATTAATCCTAGTAGTTTTAAAGAAGCCAACCATGATGAACATTGGATCAAATCCATGGAAGAGGAACCAAAATAGATTGAGAATAGAAAGACCTGAGAATTTGTTGTAAGACTTAATGAAAAAAAATTCATTGGAACAAAATGGGTTTTTAAGAAACAAAGCAAGATTGGTATGTAAAGGATATGTGAAAATTGAAGAGATAGACGTGAAGGAAACATTTTCACTTGTGGCCTGAATGGAAGAAATTAGGATGTTCTTAGCTTGTTCTTTCTCGAGAAGGATTAAAGTGTACCATATGGAAGTAAAATACACCTTTCGAAATGACGAGTTAGAAGAAGAAGTGAAAATAGAACAACCATAAGGGTTTCTACTAACTAAAAAGGAAGATTTTGTTTACAGATTGAAGAAATCTCCATATTTTCTCAAGCAAACACCTGGAGCTTCGTACGTGAGACTAGACACATATTTAAAACAACGTGGATTCAAAAGGGGAAGTGTGGATAAAGGTTAATTGAGACAATCTGAGCATCATTGAAGTATACATGAATGGCATCCACTTTGGAAGGTTGAGTCAGAAGTTTCCCAAGGATATGTAGAATTAGTTTGAGATGTTTCTACTTGGAGAGTTAACCTTCTTCTTCGAACTCTAGATATCTTAGGAAGATGAAGGTATATCCATTTACCAAACCAAGTACATCAAGGAAATGCCGAAAAAATTCCAAATGGAACATTGTAAACTTGTAAGTATTCTCATGGTGACCGGTTTCAAGTTAAGTAAGGATGATGAATCTAAGGAAGAAGACCAAAGTATCTATAGATCAATGATTTGTAGCTTATTGTATGTGACAACTTCAAGACCAGACGCGATGCAGGAAATTGGACAAGTGGCAAGATTCAAAGCAAACCAAAAGAATCCCATGTTGTAGAAGTGAAAAGGATCTTCATATATCTCAAAGGAACACCATAATTTGGATTGTGGTATTTGAAGGGGAATAAATTAACTATGAAAAATTATATAAATGTAGATTGGGTAGGTAGTGTTGATGACCAAAAAAGCACAAGTAGATCAACCTTCTACTTAGGTGATTGTATTGTATCATGGTTTCCCAAGAATTAGTCTTCAATATCATTGTCTATACCAGAAGAAAAATAAATTACAGTAACAACATGTTGTACTGAGGTCCTCTAGATGAAGAAAAATTTGCAGGATATTCAAGTGAAGGATATATGAGTTACCCTTTAACATTGATGTCAAAGGAGGAGATAAATAAGGAGAGGAAGATAAAAAACATGGAGACATGAGGAGAAACAATCGCTGGGGGAGTAAATGTGTTTCCATCAATGCCAAAAGGGGAGATTGTTGGATATTGGTTGTCATTAATGTCAACCCAAGCAACATCCATAAGAATCCCCACTTTACCCACCCTTGTTATGGCATATGATCATCAATTTGCAAGTAAGAGCATCACATTATGATTTTTCTCATCATGACATTTCTAATGGTAGGTGGCACACCACGTAACTCCTCACAGTTGAGGAGATATTCCTTCTCAAGTATGAATCCAAGAATGTGTGATTATGTTTCCCAAAATGGATGATGAAAGGAAGCCTTATTATTGGTAAAAAAATTGGTAGTAATAGTTGAGAATATCTTGAATAAATTATGTGGGTCTTGTGTTGACCAATTTCCCTAAAAGAGAAATTTTTATATGATTAATGTCAACCCTCAAAAGAATGATATATATTGTTGAAAATAAAATTCAACTTCTCTAGAAAAATTGATTTTATAGGACAGGTCAGATTAGACTTTAAGGAGGTTTTTGGGCACGTCGTTCCCCCCTTCTAGAGCCCCTCCTTAAAATATAAATAAGGGTATCAATTCTCCTCAAAATACAACATTCCAATATTATAATTTGTCGCTATTCACTCTATTATATTTATGAGGGCAGGGAAGCCACACAAAAATGAGGAAGTGGGCTGAGTTTCCAAGGATATTCTGGGTTTATTGTTTTAGATTTTTTTCATGGTGATTTATTAGACAAGTCTATTTTTTGAAGGCTAATTTTGAAGAAGTTTGTGAGGACTATTTGAGGCCCATGTTTGAGAAATTTTTGGCATACTCCTGAGGCATAATTCAGTCCAACTTTGAGATATCCCCCACCCCCTCCCCAACCCCCCCCCCCCCCCCCCCCCACCACCATCTTGAGGATAATTTTTTTTTGTCTGAGGCTTAACTCTGTGGAGAATTTCAGGTAATTTTAGGTGAAGTCTAAGGCCTTGCTTCATGTTTCTTCAAGGGGAAATATAAGGCTATTTTAAGGATGTATCTAAGGAATTTTTGTGGCCCAAGTTAGGACTAATTCATCTACAAATTGAAGTCTATTTTGCATAAATTTAAGGGAACTGAAGGATTTCTAGTTAAGGTTTCAAGTTTGGGCTATAATATGCCTATGGAGGCCATTGCAGAGAGCTTGTATAAAGGCCTAAGCATACCACAACAAGTGGGAAGGATTAGGCCTGTAAAGGCTGTAGGTATAATACCTATCTTGTACCACAGAAGGATGTCGAGTAGGCCTATGGAAACCATATAAAGAGAGGGGAATCAAGCCCACACACAAGGGCATGATTGTGCCATAGATATTAGCCTATTTCAAGGCTAATATTTAAGGGCAATTTTCTATAGTTGAAATTAGAAGTGGGGAGCCAAAATTCACACTTTTAAGAGACTAAGTTAAGGCCCTACTTAGGCCAGAAAGGAAGGACTGATACAAGAAATTGAAGGTTGATTAGGGGTATCTCAAAGGGCATAACTCTTGGAAAAATATGAAGCAATCAATGGTAGGAAAAAAACTTAATTTGAGGTATATAAATTGTTCAGTTTGTATTTAAAATACTTAAGTTGATTATTGAGAATTTGTTTTGGATAGGAGACCTACTACAATGCTAAACCAGATTAGGCTTATCAAAATTAAATATGCACATTGTATATCAATAGGATAGGATTTGAAGTGTTTTTGCTTGTGATTAAATTATATTATGAGTGGGTAATTGTCCCTGGTATGAGAGCCCATTATTATTTTTATCTATATTTTATTTTAAGGGTCATAGGGTGGTGCAAGGAAGAGAGTGAATTATACTTGAGGTTGGAGCTTGAGAATACTTTAGGGTGGCATGGTTGTGTTAGGGAAGTAGATTTATGCTAGTAGGATGTTATAGTGTCCTTCTAGTTGGAGCTGGTAAAGCTAGGGTGTTGGAGCATCCTTTCAGGGAGTTGGGGCTTCGTGATAAAACATAATGATGTTCTAATTAAGTAATAAGGAGTTGTATCTTACCTTCAGTTAGAGTTGATAAATTATTGTACTCATCATTTATATTAGAAAGCATTCGATGGTTTTTCTCCTGAAAGGGTTTCCACCTAAAAATTTCTTGTCTATTGTTCATGTGACTTGATGTTGATTTATGATTTGATTTGATGCTAATGATATTTAATGTTCTATAAGTTCAAAATTAACTAACTGAAATGAAATAATGATTGACCCCATATCGACATTTCCAACACTTGAATGATATGCATAAAATCCCAAAAAAAATCACTAAGTAGAAAAAATTTTAGCGCCCAATGAAAATTGTTAGTGCCCATAACATATTAATTAAATGCCTCATTAATTATCATTTCAGGAAATTTTTTTGGATAATCTAGGTACCCAAGAGTTTGGAACGTTTTGCAAGTGTGATCTTTCACCAGGAACCATATACCAGATATGTACTAATAAAACAATTTATTAATATTTCCTTTTATATTTTCTTATGAAGAATCTAGAAATATGAGCGACTGGGTATGGAAAAGTATCCAGGGATCCGGGTCGTCAGTGATGAGCGCTTTTTAGAGAACACCTGGATTCTGGATATAGACGAAAAAATAAAAAATTGAAAAACAAAAAATAATTTTATTAAAATAATTTGGATATTCAGGAAATGCGGATTTATGGAAAAGTTTGTTTAAAATCGAATATCAGACATAGAAAAGATAAGAAAAATATTAGATTAGAAAGTGCACAAACTTCAAAAAATAAATTTTATTGAATCCGGGTGATTTAGAAATATAGGGTGGAAACCATGTGGCATTTTAAAAATATGTTTGAAAGCAATAGATAAATAAAATTTATTTGAATGCACCATCTAGTGAAATATGGGAAATTTTCGGTGTCTAGGAATTGTAACATAATCAACCATCTGAATACCCAAATATCTAAATTAAAAGTTATTAGAGTGTCTCGATAAGTTGGGAAACCATCCGAAAGTCTGGATTTAAAAAAAAAAAAATATTTTTTCAAATATTTTGTTATGTTGTTTAAAGTTTATAAAATTGTAAATAAATTAAAAATGGTTATTTACAATGAAAAATCTCAATTTTAATCTCATATATATATATATATATATATATATATATATATATATATATTTAAAGGGTATATATTTTATTTTTAATAAAATGGAGGGTTGTTGTATACTTCATGACATAACGCTAGTTTTTTTTTTTTAAATAGTTGTACACTTGCTATTGTGTTGGAATTATGGCTAATATGTTGTCCTTAATGTCAACCAAGTTGCCAATTTGTCATATTATGTCATCATGGTTGTGCCACATTGATGAGCCTAGCTAGGTTATGAATGGGTGATGACTCTCAATATCTACATAGATTTGTTGAAATGTTGCAGATGATATGGATTCTTGATCAGGTGTTCCATAGGATAGGGAAGGTCTAGCCACAAGCCTACTTTGAAGAGGGTTGAAAAATTTGAAGTTTTCAAAACTATATGATACTCCTATGAGATAAAGTCATGTACATATGCAAGTATCAAGAACAATAGTCGTGTACATGACCTTGCACATGAAAAAAAACCATGAGCATTTTCCATGGTAATATACAAAGGTTTCAAGTCGACAATGACTATTTGATCCTATCAACAATTACCGTCAATGAATCCCATGGAGTTTTTGGTGGTATTGGCAAGGCAAACAAGTTATAAAAGGAGAAGGATTTTGAGTAGTAGAGTGTGCATTCATTCAAAGTTGCTTGTGATTTCTTTCGAATAGGTGTGCACTAGGGCATAATGAGAAGGTTCAAATATAAATATTTAATGAGAGATATGATAGAAACCATTATTACTTGGTATGGCTTCTTATATGGTAAGTTACTTGTTTGCAAGAGTAGATCTAATGGTTTGATTTATGTGATGGAAAATATCTAATGTTTTTAAAATTATGAGATCAAAGTGAAGCATGTGTGCAGTGGTTGTATGAATTAGAGTTTTTGGTCACTCACTTGTTTGTTGCAGGATTAGGGTCACACTCATTATTTTGTAGAAAGGTGTGTATGCAAAGATCTACAATAGTGCGTGTGTGTAATTTGATAGATTTTTGAATGGCAGAGGTTGTATGCAGGGCAGAGGGCAGAGGACAGGGACTTCCAAATCTAATGTGAATAATGTTGTTGTTTGTCCTTGGTCTTCATGGTTCTATATTGATGATACTATTTTGAGTTTACTATTTTTTGTCTTCTGTTGAAGTTGCTTGTCCTCTAAGATCCTTCTCTATATATTGAGATTGTAAATTGTTCTTGTTGCTATTCACATTATGTAGAGATATGAGTTGTAGTGATTGTATTTGCTCAAAGAATTGTTTTGGCATTGATTGAGTTCATTGTTGCTTAATGGTTCATAAGCAAGGTAGGGCAGATATTTGGATTGATGTTGTTGTAAACATGGAGAGTCTAGTTTAGAGCACTTTATTAATTTTCTACATATGTTTAATGATTAATTTCTCTGATGTTTGTACGCTACTTTTGCTCCTGAATAACGTGTACATGCATAGATTTTGTTCTTAACAGTCACGTAAACCTTCTGAGTAAAAGTACCTTGATTGATATAACTTCTTGTTGATTGATCCTAGTCATTTTTTTGGTTGGTTGATGTGTATCAAAGCTTGATGAAGTCACTATGATGAATGATTTGTTGACACGGTTTGATGAAAATTATTTAAGATTTGTATGTTGTTGTTTTTCATAGCAAGCGCGTATATATGTGGGCTTATTTAATGAAAATTGTGTATACATTCTTATTTGGTATTGGAAAATGTTTGGCTTGGAATTGATAGTGTTTATAAGTAAATAATTTGATAGTGTCTGGTTTGGTATTGACTTGGTTGATGAGAAAAGAGTTTGATATGGTTGATGTTGAGATTTGACTTCATTGATCAGTGATTAAAGTTATTAATATTTTGGGATTCAATTATTTAGTGATTGAGCTAATTGTTGGTTGTGGGTCTAGTCTAAAACATTTTGACGATATGCCTACCAAATAAATGTTGTTTAAGGTGGTCCCAGTCTGAAAGATTGTGAAATATGGATCATAAGAAATTTGAGGGAGTAGTAGCTTCCTTCCAATAGTAGCTGGAAAACATATTAGAGGTTGTAGCCTCTAGCAGGCAGGTTACCACGCACTAGAAAAAGCTTGCGGCCAATGCAAGATATAAATATTATTTATAATAATAAGAAGACGAAGCAAACAAAAACAGTGGTGGTTTTCTCCCAAATTTGGATTCCACCAAAAAATCCCAGTGTCCCTATGTGTTGATTATGTGTTATGGTTTATATGATATTATTTTGAATACTACCCATAGTTACTGCATAATGTATAAGTAATGGAATAATTATTAATGAAAAATATAAAAATCAAGTAATCTTCATATATGCTATTTTTTCTCATTAAAGTCATGTACACACGTGAGTTTCTTGAAGGGATGTTGCATATAAAATTTTGAATGTGCAATTGAAGATTAATTTAAATGAAATATAAACATCAGGGTAATTGTTCCAACCACCAGTTTTCCACATTAATATCCGCGTTGTTGGATTTCATCACCAACTAGTGCTTTTATTGTGGAAACATACTATTTGTGTGTGGTTTGAATCCTAGATTTGATAGCGCGAGTTCGTTTTTTTTGTTTTTACTTTTAGAGACCTTAGGTGTGGGTTGTGAATTTGAATTGTTAATATTTTTAAATTGTTAATAAAATTCACTGAAGTTGAATCTAATGGCAATAGTTCTAGAATTTACCAACCAAGGAACCCCTCTTAACAAGAATCCTAGTACTTTTCCTTACTTTAGAAATGTTGGTCCTCCTTATATGGCCACATTGTCATTACCTGGATTTACCATAGGTTTACCGGTATGGTTATTTTCAACTTCGTTGGCCTCAAATACTCAAATTGTTCCACCTCAACTGGATGCTTCACCTCAATAGAGTTCACTATCTCAGCATCACCAACCTCATGCTGACCCTTTACCTTCTTCGCCCAACATGTCTTCCTCCCTTTATTCTTCTTCAATTGGTAAAATCCTTGATGCTAGTAACCATGTGAGTAAGAAGAAGAAGAATCAAGATAATAAAGAATTCAACCAACTAACCATGGCTATAAGTGTTAGTAATGTTGAGGAAACCTCCAACATGCATCGCAAACCCAAATACCCTTGCAAACTTTGTAAGGGTGACCACTTCCTTAGCAATTGTCCTGGTATTCCTAAGGTCTTGGAAGTATGGTCAGAAAAATCCTATCAACTTACTGTTGATCCATCAACTAGTGATTGTCAGGTTCTTGGGAAAAAGGTTAAAGTTAGGTTTCCTTGTAGGTTATGCAAAGGGAGTCATCAAAATCACATTTTCCCTCACATGGATGAAGCCTCAAAATTGTTGGAAAACCTTACTATTCCACAACAACAACTTCCAACTAGTTACTGTAAAATTTCTCCCAACCTACCATCAATTAGAGATTGATATAATTCCAAGTATAGTCAATCCCACTCTTCCATTGGAGAGTGAAACTCATATCACTCAGGTTGATGATCCATTAGTTGATCAAGCGGTTGACTTGATTTCACATTTGATTGATCCCACTCTCCTTATAGAGAGTGAAATTCATACTGCTCAGGTTCTTCTTGTTACATCAGATTCTTCTACGCCAGGGGGAATTTCACATGTTTCCACATAACCCCCTCCAAGTACTGAAGTCTTTTCCTTTGATTGGAATAGATTGACAGAACCTCATCTTCCTTCTTCCATCCCTTTCCAAATCATTGTGTATACTTGTGGTAAGTATGTGCATCGCACAAATGTAGATGAAGGTGCTTCAACTGTATTTTAGTATTTTATCCTCAACTGCTTGGCAAGCTTTGGATTCACCTTAGCTTGTGCCCATTACATAGAATTTTTTAACTTTTAAGAGAACCATTAGTGAACCTTTAGGGATCCTTCCAAAGTTTCTTATTACCTTGGAAGGTAAAAATGTTTGTATTGATCATATGGTAGTACAAGGCCCCTTGGATTTCAAATTACTCCTTGGGTGAGACTATGTCTATGCCATGAATGTTGTCGTATCGACACTCTTTCGCGCAATGTCTTTCCCTCACAATGGAAACATTGTGATTGTTGACCGGATTTAATTCGTTAGTCTTGATTTGACTACCAAGCATTCGACATCCTTGAATGTTCCTTCTCTGGAAGTGGTATCTACCACGCCATGGGTTAATTATGTGGCAACCAGTCCCATGTTTTCAGTTACCAATTCAAGAGAGCCTCTCACTGTTTGCTCGACTTCCTTTGATTTAGATCTGGTAATTGACATGGTGAACCCTATGGGGGTATTTGAACATGATGTTCTTATTCCTATTGAGTCCCTTGACATGGGTTCCTTCCAGAGAACTGTTAGTCCATCTGATGAAGACCTCTTGGAAGCCATGATCGAGGTGTGTCCCTTGACATGTGTTTCTTCCAGTTGGAAGCCATGATCTAGGTTCCCTTGAGGATAGTTTCCTTTACTATGTCAACCTCTTTAAAAAATAAATTAGTTCATCTTGAGGATAGTTATTTTACTATGTCAATCTCGTTAAAAAATGAACCAAGTCATGAGGATAGTTCCTTTTACTGTGTCAACCTCATTAAAAAATGAATCAGTTCATCATGAGGATGGTTCTTTTCCTATGTCAACCTCATTAAAAAATGAAATAGGTTCCCATGAGGATGGTTCTTTTCCTGTGTCAAACTCATTAAAAAATGAAATAGGTTCCCATGAGCATAGTTCCTTTTCTCATGTCAAGCTCGTTAAAAAATGAAACAATGTTCCATGAGGATAGTTATTTTACTATGTCAACCTCATTAAAAAATGAAACATGCCCATGAGCATAGTTCCTTTTCTTGTGTCAATCTTGTTAAAAAATGAAACAAAGTTCTATGAGCATAGTTCTTTTCATGTGTCAATCTCGTTAAAAAATGAAACAAATCCTCTCCTAATTGAGTCGAGTCTTTGACTAGATCTCGTAAATGCTTAAGTCAAGTCTTTCATATGATCTCGTAAATGAACCTTCATTCCATCTAGCTATTAGTAACCAGTAGTCTATTTAGGTGAATGAAATGAAGCTTGGGGGGCATGTTCTCCTACAGGTTACGCTTGGGAGGCATTGAAACTTATCTCAAGCATAATATTCCCTTTGTTTCAAGCTTGTGTAAAAATGAAATAAACCTATATCAAGCATGATTTTTTCTCTGTTTCAAGCTTGTATAAAAATGAAACCTATCTCGAGTCCATTTCAATTATTATTTTCAAGACTCGTTAAACTCATGAAAATCCCGATATTATTTTGCTATCTTTCATTCTCGTAAAACACATGAAAATGCCGAGTTATTTCCGTCTTTTCCTGCTCGTAAATTAAATTGAAATTCGGCCATATGAGTACACTTTTTATCACTTTTTCAAACTCGTTAAAAATTATGAAAAAATGAAACCATGGAGTCCTCTTTTAAGCCCTTTTCAGACTTTCTATATATTAAAATATCGCCTAGCACTTGACTATTCAAACTCGTTAAAATAAATGAATAGTCTTATATTCAGTATAAGTTTACCCCTTTTCTGGACTGAATTAGACTATTTACAAAAAAGGTATACGTTGAATAATCATGGTAAATATAGTTCTATCCTGCATTATTTTATCCTTTTTCATGCTTGAGGGACTAAATTCACGAAAAGGAACATTTGGAGTTTAATTATGTTTTTCTTTTGACTCCCTAAAAATTAAAAACACTAAGTTTTACTTTCTCTGGGCTCGTTAAAAATTTACATTGAAAGAGCTGAATGAGTTTTATTTTTTGTGTGTTTTCAAACTCTTTAAACATGGAAATAACATCGAGTTAACCCTACACTGGACTCGTAAAAATTTAACAGCGTAGGACCATCAATTATAACGAGACCAAACCACTCCTTCCTAGGGTTCGTTAAAAATACTTCGGAGGACTCGTCTGAAGGATGAGCTTGTATGACAAGCAAATGTTATCCTCCTCAAGCTTGACAAAAATAAAGAGGTACTTGCCAGTAATGTTGGGGGAAAATTGGGATAAACCATTCATTTTTTTATTATTAAAGGCAATACGTCGCTCTTGAACATGACACTCCGTCACATATGTTTCCGGGTTGGGAAATCCATTTACCTCACAATTAATCAGACCTCATTGAAAGTATTCAGATGGTTTGGGTATTGTCGTTGAGTCAAATGCTGCCAAGTCATGTGTCGTATCACCAATATGTTCAAGAGAAGTCCAACCTTAGTAAAAATTACCTTGCTATACATAACCTTCAATCGTGTCGGTCATACCTAAGTAAACCCTAAATTACTTCAATTTGTTCTTCAAAACTTGACATGAGTTTCGTGTTGTAGGCCCTCTTGCGATGGATCAATTCCTATCGACTTCAGCTCACTATCTGGGAAGTTGATATAGAAACCTTTTGGTACCTTGGATCATGCATGCCTCAATGGAAGGTTTCTCGCTTTCGATGATAGGTTCTCATCATTGACCTTAGATCGAATGATTCTATGAGTGTTCGACTTCAAGACATTTAATCGCACTCCATAGACTGTATTGGGAGTACCTTGAGGACCATTGAAATTATTGATGGTTTCTCTTGCACTTGTTAACAGTTCACATCATTGACCAATAGTCAAGTGGTTTCTACCATTTTTGAATTTAAGACATTCACTTGCATGGTCGGATTCGTGCATCGATAGAGATGGAGATCAAGACCATGGATCTAGTTTCATCCATCCAAGTTTCGTGGAGTTATTAGATATTCATGATTGTAAAAATATATCCATTGGTGGCTGCGTCCATACTATGTCTACTATTGGCATGGATCCTATTGTATCTCCCTACTATTTCATTGAGTTATGTTCGCTCTGAGTATGGGAATGCTACCTCAGTGATGTTTATATGAAAGCATGCTATGGTAATCCTTGATTTTTTTTTTCAGGTATTCAACCAATTGGTCTCTAATCCGAACCTTTGACATGATAAAGCACTTCAGTCATCAAACATATTTTTTGGCTTTGCACTTGGGAAATTTGTTACACTAAAATTTGTCACCATGACTGTCGTTTCAGATATCTTGTCATCTGATGGAGTGTCTCAAGTGAATCCCCTATGAATCTTGAAGTAAAATAATACCAGGGACAAAAGGAATTTTGGTTTTACTGCTTAAAAACCATTTTTGAGCACCTGCTCGATTTTCTTGAACAAAACCTGCGCACCTGTGCATTTTTCCTGAAAACAACTTGCGTACTTGCATGGTTTTTCTAAACAAAACCTGCAAACGTGTGTGGTTTTCCTGAACAAAAAGTGTGCAGGTCCATTTATGCACGTAAAAATAAAAAAGGTAAGTTCTAGAAGCTTTGTTTGAGGAATATTATCCAAATTAGAAACCTCAAACCGCTACATACTTGCACCTCATCCCTTGGTAAATGGAGCTAAATTCATTTTCTTAAGGATCATATCCCTTGAGAATTGGAACTAGAGACCTCCTCATCCTTCCTATAAATTCAACATAAGAATGAGAGACTTGGATTGGTAAACTCATGATGTTGGTTTTGGGTCTGAAGAGATTGTCATCAAGGGAAGGAAAGGAGACCATTGGAAGAGGCTTGTGACATCAAGGAACCAGGTTGTAAGCTTCATTTCCCTTTTTATTTTAATACAAAGTAAATTTTCTTTCCTAATTGTGTCTATTTTGATGTTATTTGTGGGATTCCTTGATCACACACATGGTTTATAACTAATTATTGATTCATTTATATGTTGTATGCTAGACTAAGGATTTCATTTACTTTTTCTTTCATATGCGAGATGCTTTGATACCTTTTGAATGTTATTGTATATGCAGATCTCTTTTGGTGCATCATGGAGAAGATGTGGAAAGCATTTGGAGAGATTGTAAAGCATTGAGGAAAAGCTGGTTGTGGAAAGTGTTGAAAGGACTTCTACAAGCACTTCGTTAATAGGTAAGTGATCTTCCACATACTACATGTTTCATGTTTCAGTTATAGGCTAAGGAAAGTGCCATTGTTTAGTCTGTTTGTTTCTAGTTACTCATTGGAGTACCAGGGAGATCGATCTTGTCCACAAGAGGGACTAATCCTGGTAACAGTGAGGTGGTCTCAGGAAAATTCCCAAGCGTTGGGGGTGGATATGGTTTTCTCTAGGAAGCCCTTGAAAGGTGGGTGGAGAGATGCAAATTTCTCAAGGTATGGTGAAGAAATTATGAGGCATCCAAACTTGTTTTGGTTTTGTGATCTCTTGACTGGTTTTGGCAAGATCATGGTAGTTTGAGGGTGGAGGTGGTTTAACCTCTAGATTCCATCGGTTATGTATGTCTTGGTATATCCCATGATATCCCAAATTCATGCTTGGAATATGGAACAAGGGTGATTGGCTCAAAGAAATATTTGGTTAAACTCAATCTATGGTCAAGTGATACGTGGAAGTCCCTGAATTGGTTGGATTTTGCATATTTTAATAAGAGTTATATTGCTATTTTGTTTCATGAGTACTTGTACTTGCTATTATGATGATTTGATGATTGTTTTTTCGTGGTTAATTTTCTAGTTATATGCTGGGTATAAGCATGGTTCTATGATGTGCTCCAGCTATCGTTATTTTTCATGATTTGATAAGTAATTGAATGGCTGAAGAATGCATGGGATAACAAGTTTTTTTGTAGTTATATGAGAGGGAATTAGACCTTATCATAAATTTTCAATTAATTTCAAATATTTATACTCATATATGCATTCATGAACTATAGCTTACATGTTTATCATATGTTCAACAAAATGGTTTTTGTAAACTAGGCCTGTATAGGTCAAGATATTGTTCAATTTTGAATGTTTGGTATTGTTTTCATATTAATCGCTTCCGAAAAGTTTATGGAAGTTCTAGGAAGGGGTATGGAGGCTAGGATGAAAACGTGGCACAAATCTTGGAACCACATGCACAAAACTGAAAGATTTGGGTCATAACCATGGGAAGCCAAGCTTATGTGTGTGGGTGGAGCCTCATTACCACATGAATGCCTTGTTTTGGGTGCAGTTGGGGGTTAGGTTAGAGAAAAAACAATTCCAACTCAATATCTGGGCATCAGAGGCAGTGGACTGACTTATGGGTGATCTAGTTCTCCTAAGGTATATCAATAAGTTATCGGTTGTCGACCCCACTTCCATAACTAGAACTTGGAGGTCGGGTCATGTCATAGTAGCACTCTGCTTCACATTTGCCTAGAGGGATTGTAATAGTGGGTAATTGTTGGGAGGGGTGGTATCATAGCTTCCAGGTTCAAACACTTATACTAGATGGGCTAAATGTATATGGTTATGCATGTATAGTAGGTTAAACATGCATCATGGTGGTCATTATGCAGTTTGTGTCATCATGATGTTGTTGGTATATTATGCTAATATGTTGGATGAGATGGAGCAAGAGATGTAGATTATCAAAGCGAGGTTGTAACATTGGACCTTGGGGTAAGAGTATATCGTCATACAATTTGTATGTTGGGCATGCAGGTATGATGGTTAATGTTTGTTATATGAATTATGGTTATGTGCATGCCTTTCACTCTATTGCTATTGTGGTTACATGCATGATAGAAACTAGTTAACCAGTGCGGTCATATGCACATGCTTCGGTTAGTCATGCATGATATTTAAATTGTTCTTATATGCATTGCAGTCATACATGTTAGCACTAGTAATTTCATCCCACCCATCCTGCCTTATTTTACTCTGCTTTCACCTCATCTCCATCATTATCATTGACCTCGCTTTGTTTTTTACTATTTTCACCTTTTTCCCCAATATCTGAACATTTAATTTCATTAGTTAACTTATCCAAGTTATTACCAAAACCCAAAATTAATTTACTATATAGCCTAAACTATATTTAAAACCCATAGTTTAGCGCTTTGAATCCAATTTAAACCCAAAAATCCACATACATAACATTTCGGGAATTATTACTTTATAAACCCACTTATATTAAAGTCCAAAATTTTAATGTTATAGCTTCGCATACCCATCGTAACAGGCGTGTTATATAACACTATACCATAAACCTTACCGCATGATATATTACATATCATATACAACAAACTGCCACTTAAAACCTTTGGTAGGACCCCTTGTGCCTTTTCGCATATCAACCATTGCAAAAATATTTACCATATTCCTTGGTTACCACTCCCAAACTATCGATGCAATATTAAGTGGGACCCTTCCGCTGCGTCACCTCTTCCTCCATTGCCCATTGCACATCGACCATCGCAAGAAATATTTACCACATTCATGTGCTACTGCTCCAAAATGTTGATGCGATATTACGTGGGGCCCTTACCTGCCTACCACCACATCACCCTTTCCCCGCCGCTCATCGCATATCGCAATTGGTGATTTATAAGTTTAGTGTTAAGACATCACAGTGAATTGTTATAATTTGTGATCGTCGATATGCAATAAGCCCCCTCTGCCGATCTACGATAAATTTTGAACCCGATTTGCGATAGCCTTTGACTTTGTGATTTGTGATATTGCAAATCGCAAATTGAAATTCTTACCTTATGTTTCTTATATTGGAAAATATGTTGGACTTGCAATTCGCGACTGGCCCACCTTTACCTTCTCACGCCACTTACCTTTTCGCATATCGCAAATTTTATATATCAAGACCATTTATGTCCGCTCCAGCTCTTGCAACTGCGATATTATTCTATGCCTTGTATTTAATACTTCCACCATTCCACCGCTATACTCCGCTAAACTATGCTCCACGCATTTATTCACCAAATCTATCCAAAATGTTTGTTAATATAGCGTTCGTTTGGGAATCGCCAATCTAATGATCCGTGCTAAATCTATCCAAAAGGTTTTTCACCAGTTTAAAGGGATTCCTGCTATTTTTAAAAAGAAAAGCAGTTGTCATTATTTACAAAAATAAAAATAATTTTATGTTAAAATAATTCCACCTGTTATCATATTAAAAAGGATGATTCAGCTCAACAATCAGCATAATAAAATATATTATCAACATTTATCCTTGTTCTGAAGGTGCAGATCTGCAAGGGAGATTTATCCAAATTCTTCCAGATCATGAATTCAAAGACTTGGGCAAACATTTCGATTTAATTTAAGAAAATAAACAGTTTTATGTTCCTAGAGATTAGGAATTAGATTTGCTGTTAGAAATAATTCTGGATCTGAGATATGCCTAAGATTTTGTAATTTTTTCTATAAATTGTATAAATCCAATGTAATACAGGTTGGAAGTTGGAATCAGTTTGATTTTTCTAGTTGATCAAGGAAACTTGTACTAAGTTTTTGCCAAGATAATAAAGAGGAGTTGCAGCTACATTTATGGGATACCTGTGATTTTTAATGCCTTTCATAGTTTCTTCTTCAGTATCATGTGTTTGAATGTAATGTTCATATTCAATTTCATTTGTATGTTATGATCTTTTACAAGTTAGAAATTCAGAATACATGTCTGCCATGCTCTATTTTGGGTAACTGGTCATATTTTTTTCATTATCTTTTGTCTGAGAAAAATACATCACTTATTCTTTTCTCAACCTTCTTACAGTTTCAAAACCATTCCACAACCATTTCCTTCAAGTGATTTGCATTATACCTATGTATCCCCATTGATCCCTGCAACCCTAATTCATTTTCCCTGACCTATATTTCCTTGACCTAATTCCTTTATCCACTAATTTCCCCAACCAAATCAATTCAAAAAACCCCCTGCATTCTATATCTAGCCTAAAAACCTTAATTTATCTAGCCATACTGGTTGTGACCCTTTTGGAGACAACCCTTTCCAGCTTGATAGGGCTAGCTATCAAGTCAAAAACTTGGTTTGTGGTTACCTTTGTTGGGATTCCTTCCTTAGTCTTGGGAATATGGCAGAGTGATAACAATATACATGATGACTATGGTCATTGTAGCTAATATATTGATGTTATATGTATCTTTCTAATTTGGATCAACCTGTGCAGATGATTATGGTTATGATATTCAGGTATGAGTCTATATATTTGTGATATTATGTTGTACTAATTTGGATTGACTAGTGTAGATGTGATAGCCTCCCCTAAGATACATTGAGGTATGAGTGTGATTATGTATTCTATTTGGTTTATCTAGCATGGTGTATTTGTGGGAGAGAGAAGATTAAGGATGAAGAGTAGAGTAGTGGAATACGGTTCACATGACTCCCTTTATAGGTCTGACGTGAAATCTGCATAATGGAAAAAAATTATTGTGTGTTACACAGTAATTTGTCACCATACCTGCAATCCCCGTCTCGCCCATTACAGGTTCATTTATGTGACCAATAAGCAGTGTCATGCCTTGAAAATACCATCATTGCATCCCTTTCCATGAGGACAACATTTCTTCTGTTGATCATTTCCTGAGCAGACCCCTAAAAACACCTGTTTTTGCCTTGGCGCTGGTAGCCCGTTATGTACTCGCGCCAATGAGGAAAATTAACACTGAGCCCGTGCCAATTGGCGCTCTGTCCCAGTTAAGCACCCGCGCCAATCTGCTTTTGGAAATTTTTTTAAAAAAAGAGGCGAAGTTTCGATTACAACAACTTCGTGGATGAGTCATCAGGAGTGGTTTCGACTGAATAACCACTGCCTTCCTCCTTTGGCCTCTTGTTTCCACCTTATGGGGAACCTCCCAAGGGATAAGGCCTCCCTTCCACTATTGTAGGGATCCCAACCTCCTCCTCTCCTCTATAAATATAGCCTTCATCCATTGATGAAGGGGATGAAGGGCTGAAAGTCTTGAAGTGCCTAAGCTTTGAATCTCCAAATTCCCAAGAGCCTTTGTGCTATAAGAGCCCTCTTTCTTCCCTTAAGGCCGACTAAAGTAAGGAGACTATCGTCGAGAGACTCAGGAGAGGTTTTCCCTTTCCCTGGCGAGCTTTGCGAAATGTGAACGACTGGAGACCCATCCGAAGGAGACCACGACGTCAGAACATTGGTTGTAATCTCTTTCGATTGTTATTTAATGAATGATTACGATTATGGTTCCACTCTGTTTTCGATTATGTTAATATGAGTAGTATCCTTTCTGACTGATATTTAGTTGCGTATGCTAGATTTTATGCTTGTATTTGTTTGTTTCTTGCATGTGCAGGTGTCCATCCGCGGAGATCGTGGAGGATCGTGATCTGCCGAGGCTGAGGAACGGGAACGCTCTCTTCTTCAGATCGTAGCATTGGATTCCAGGTAGGCCTCCATCTTTGGTCTTTTCATTCGTAACTTGGAACTTGCGTTGTAACATTTCGTGATTGTTGCTAGACCCCTGCTGGGCTAGTAGGGATCGCCTCTGTCCGTAGAGGGGATTTACCTCCTCAACAATTTGGTGACTCCACTGGGGACCGTCTAGTTTTGATTGTCTCGTTTTGATTGTTTCATGGTTTTCCTTGCTTGGTTGGCCTTTTGGGCTTGCTCTTCTTGTGTTTTGGCTTTTGGTTCAACCTCAGAGGATCAGATCTGACCTCTACTTTTCCGAATTTTCACCTTTTAATGGTTGTCCTGATTGGCGCGGTTTTTTTCCTGATAGTCGCGCCAATTGGCGCAGGTTTCCAATTCATCAATTGCGCCATCCCCTGTCTGGCGCGGATTACAGCCAGACAGTCACGCCATTTCCTGTAGGTGGTAGGGTTACCCTTGTTCAGAAGTTTCTTTTGGTCAGTACTTTGCTTCTGGGTTTGTTTTAGATTCTGCTTGAAGTGGTAAGTCTGGTCTTGGTTGGGAGAAATTCTTTGTTTTTTCATTTTCAGGCGTTGGCGCTTGTTGTCAGTTAGCAACCCGCGCCAATTGGCCATTGGCGCTAGTTGTCAATGTACAAGTCACACCAGTTGGCGCTAATTGTCAATGTACAAGTCGGGCCAATTTCAGGATGTGTGAAATTTGAGGTTTTTTTTCCCTAAATCCTTCACCAGTGTGTCTTTCCCTTCTGGCCTTTCCTCTGTATGAGCATAGATTACATTTCTCATTGTTTGGAATGTCTTCTTTCCATGATTACTTGATGTAAAAGGGAATGAATGCCTTGTTTTGATCTCATGCTTTGGAAGTCCTCTTTGTGTTTTGTCACCTTTTGAGGAATTTTGTTACAAAGTGTTTTGAAACAACGATTGCATTCTTAGTGTTTGTTTACATCTCTTTTGCATTCATCCTTCATTAAGAAGCTTTGCATTTATTTAGTTTTCGTCTCAAAGTGTCTTTTTTGTTAAAATGCATTAGATCACATCGCATTGAAAATTATTTTGAGATTTATCATTGAACTTAGATCACATTGTTTAATGATTGAGAGCTAAAAATCGCTTTGTGTGCATTCTCTTTCATTGAAAACATGCATTAAGTAGATTCTCATTTCATCGAAAAATGCATTGAGTGCATTCTTATTATTTGAAAAGAAAAAGGAAATTGTGCATAGATTACGTTGGCATAGTTTTCGGAAAAAGGATTTTGCATAGATTACATTGCATAATTCACTTCGTTGAATGTTTTAGAATACTTTTGGATAGTGAAAGTCATCTAGTTTGGAAAAGTTTCGTTTTCAGTTTTGCTGTTTGTTGCATCACTGTTTGAAGCTCTTCCCTTAACTAGATAGCATTCATCGAATTGAAAAGTTTTCTTTTCTCATGTAGCTGCATACAGGAGATTGTCATATGACATACGTTAGGGCCTTGAAACCGAAACATAATTGAAGATCAACCATAAAATTTACTCAATTTACCTGAGGAAGCATTGAAACATTAACGAAATATTTAGAGGTCTAGGCTAGAGACGTGTTCCGGCGTCGTTAAACCAGTAGCTGTCGTTTGCCTCTTGGCTTTAGACAGCACTAGTACGGACTTGTGCTCCCCGTACCGTCGCGTATATAAAGGGAGACCCCACTAGGTTGCTATCCTTTATCCATAGGAAGCCGAGTCTGCCGCCTTATACCCGTGATACACCGGACACAACATTTGGGGAGATTTCCTGCACGTACGTTAAGTCCTTGGTTGATTTCTCTTTCATTTTTGAAACCAAGGTGTATATTGCAGTTCACGGTTATTTGGTACACCCTTTGCCTAGCATTCCTGAGTAGTCATTTTGATCTTTTCTGACTCTTTAAATTTGAAAAGATCATCAAGCGTTTGTCCTTTCACGCTTGTTTCCAATCTGAAAGTGATAGAGTCACCTTTTGCCTGTTTCTTAACTCTTAAAAGATGAAACAGTAGAGTTTTGTTTCAATGTCATAAAAATTAACTGCCCACGAAATATTCCTGGTTAAAGTTAGTTTCCTTAGGGTGTTGTTCTGAAGATCGTTTCTGATGGCAACTTTTCCAGAGTTAACCAACCAAGGAATCCCCTCCGATGGGAATCCTGGTCCGTTTCCTCCCTTTAGAAATGTCGGTGCTCCTTATATGGCAACGTTGTCCCTTCCTGGGTTAACTGTTGGGTTGCCTATTTGGTTGTTTTCAACCTCTGTGGTCCCGAATGTCTCGGCTACTGTTCAATCAGTTCCTCCGCCTGAACAACATCATGTTGATTCCAAGGTGGACCTCCCCCCTTCTTCGCCTGTTTCTGCGTCCTCCTCTTCTACTTCGCCTGGTGAAAGTCTGGATTCAAGTAACCAGGTGGCTAAGAAGAAGAAGAAGAAGACAAAGAAGAAGAAGTCCAATAAAGGAGAGGCTAGCTCTGCGGCTATTGCGCCTAAGAAGTCTCCTCTTGATAAACCTTCCAACCCTCCACGGAAAGTCAAGTTCCCTTGCATGTTGTGCACGGGAGACCATCTTCTTTGCAGGACTGCACCTTGCATTCGTGGTAGTGCTTTGAAGTGTGGGTCTAATGTCACCAACATTACCTTTATCGTGGGAGTCAAAGTTGGGGCACATCCTCAGCTGGCATGGGTGGTATCCTGGTAGGTAAGATTACTAATCCCTGTACAAGTAAGGCACCATACATCACTCTGTCCATATGAAGGATGAAGCCAAGAGAGTTTTGATAATCTAACTGAAGCCAAAGACCACGCCACTCCTGCTGGTTATTATATCAGCTGCTGAGCATCCTCTCACCAAGTGATCTGTTAAGATTACCGAGACACCTTGTCGAGTCCCCAGCTCACGGAAATTAAATTTCCAGGGACTGCTCCTGGGCCTCAATCACGGGTCGTGGGATCGGTTGAACTGGCCCCGTCTATGGTGCACCAGGTTTTTTCCGTTGAGAGTGGACCTCACACCCCTCAGGTTCTTCTTGTTTCTTCAGATTCTTCGGACTTGGAGAAAGATTCTCTTGTCCCTATACCTCAAGAAGTTGCTCCTCCACCTCCCGTGATGGAGGTCCCGGAGGATTCCCCTCGTCTCTGAGGATATCCCTCCCGCCTTCGAGATGGAGGTTATGGAGGATGCTCCTTCTTCCGTAACACCAAGGGATGACCTTCTCGGTTCGATGGTATCCCCTCCGAGTAGTCTGGTTGCCTCCTTTGATTGGAGTCGATTTGCAGGATTCCGCCTTCCGTCTTACGTGCCTTTCGAGATCACAGTACAGGCTCTTGCTCTGGTCGTACCCAGCACCATTATAGACGAAGGCGCCTCTGTTAGTATTCTGTCCTCAACTACCTGGCAAGCTTTCGGTTCACCGCCGCTTACGCCTGTTACGCAGAATCTGTTGACCTTTAACAGAAGAACGAGTCAACCGTTAGGGATCCTTCCAAGGTTACCCGTTACTTTGGGAGGTAAAACCATCCATATGGACGTGATGGTTGTTCCAGCCCCTCGGATTTCAATTACCCCTGGGCTACGATTACACTTATGTCATGTATACCTTGTCTCCTCCCTCTTCGTGTGGTCCGTTTTCTCATGAAGGAAGGATTGTGACCATCGATCTGCCTTCATTCCTTTTCGTCCCCGATGTGGCACGGCCCACCATCATCCCTTCCAGGGGTTTTTATCCACCCGTCGTATCTACCCCACCGTGTGCCGACCAGTGTGTGGCTACCTACCCCGTGCTCGTGTTTCGCCGATGATGCCATCGTGTATACTCAGGCCGGGGCATTAGGCCTGCATTTCCAAGATGTTTTCCTTCCATCGGGAGTGGGAACTCTGGTGCTTATTAATTCTGTTCATTATGACATGCTTTTGCTCTGAGCATGGTTCTTCCGTGTCAAGCTCCTTAAAAAATGAAACAAGGTTTGTCGGAGCACAGTTCATGGTCTTGTGTCAAGCTCCCTAAACCATGAAAACAAGGTGTTTGAGGATAGTTCTTTTAATGTGTCAACCTCGTTAAAACAATGAAACACGTTTGTTGCACTGTCTTCTTTACCGTATCTCGTAAAATCCTGCCGAGTATTTCTTAGATTCAGACCTCTGAACCTTCACTCCACCGCCTTCATGGATCAAGCTGGGGGGCATGTACTCGAATTGAGTCACCATGTCAGGGGCGCATGCTCAATTTTTCAAGCATAGTTTGTTTCCGTTTTCAAGCTTGTGTAAAAATTGAACTCGGTTTCAAGCATAGTTTTATCTTTTGTTTCAAGCTTGTGTAAAAATGAAACCAACTTCAAGCAGAAGTTTCGACTGCTTTGTGTAAAAATGAAACTGGTTTCAAGCATAGTTTATCTTTGTTTCAAGCTTGTGTAAAAATGAAACCAACTTCAAGCAGAGTTTCCTGATTTCAAGCTTGTGTAAAAATGAAACCTTTCCCATTTTACCTCTTGCGATTGCCATTTTATCAGCCTATTTTGCTAGATGAGCCTTGGTTTTCTCGTTCCATCGTCACTATCTGCTTGGCCGATCATATGCCTTCACTTGGTTGTTTTACCCGTTCCTGAGGAATCGCTGCGATGAGTGGTCTTGTTAGCCAGCCTCTTGACCTTTATTTGTTCTGAGCAGTTCCACCATTACCGGAACCAGTTGCTACCCTTTATACCACTCGTTCCTCTAGGAGGAGTCACTTTTCAGCTCTTTTCTGACTCTCTAAACATGAAAAGATTGTCGAGGCCCTTGTCGTTTTGATCTCGTTAAAATGGACGCGAATCGACATCTACCCAGTATACGTTTACCCCTTTTTTGGGCTGGGATAGATTGATTACGAAGAAGGAATACCCTAGCCTATCGCGACTAGGAGGTTTTCTCAGACATAGTTTTCTACCTTTTTGGATCTGAGGAACTATTTATGAAAAGGGACCTTTGGAGTTTACTTTTCTGCTGTCTTTTCAAACTCTCTAAACATGAAAAGACGCCGAGTTCTTCCTTTTTCAGACTCGTTAAAACCTAATGACATCGGATTCAGTCGAAATGACGTTATTCGAGTCACTCCTTCCTAGGGCTCGTTAAATGTACTAGGATGGATTCGCCCGAAGGGCGGACTTATATGACAAGCATATGGTATCCTCTTCAAGCTTGTGTAAAAATAAAGAGGTACTCGCTAGAAATGGTGGGGAAAAATGGAACCATCGTCGTTTTCGTCGGCAGTATGTCGCTCTTGAACATGGCACTTGTCTGCATTCGTGTCGGGTTGGGGACATCTCATCTCGTTTCTTCACTTTGCCTCCGTGGGTTTGGATAATCCCTTTTGACCTCCCATCTGCTCATTTCCTCGTCACCATGACCTCTAATCCGTTGATGTCAAATACTTCCAAGTCCACTGTCGTGCCGTTTATATGTTCAAGAGAAGTTGGCCTCTGCAAATATTAACCTTCCTCTGATTCTCATACGATCCCGATTCACAACAAAAAACATCATGTTCCTCTGTCTCGTGTCGATGATGTGGGAAACATTATGGCCCACCTTCGATCAAGGTCACTTCCTGTCGACTTCAACTCATTATCCAAGAAGTTGATCTAGAGACTTCTTTATGGTACCTTGGAGCCTGCATGCCTCAATGGCAGGTTCGTCGCATTCAACGTGGGGTTTTCATCATTGGCCTCCGATCGAGTGATTCTGCGGGTGTTCGACGCCAGCTCATTGATTCACACGCCGTAGATTGTACCTGTAGTACCTTGAGGGCCATTGTCATTATTGGTGGTTCCTCTCACGTCTGTTAACAGCTCTCATCATTGGCTGGTAATCAGACGATGTTCTTGCATGTTCGACTTTAGCTCACATATTCGCATGCTTGAACTTGTACTTTGTTTGGGTCGAGATGGAGCGCAAGACCCTGGATTGTGTTTGTTGTAATCCAGGCTGCGATTGTGGATTATTATCATTATGTACATGACTCACTGATTGGATGGCTGCGACCATACCTGAGTCTATTTATTTGATCCTCGCTGGATGGCTGCGCCCATACCCTGGATCCGGATTATAGTGTACTCTGTTTCGGATGGCTACGCCCATACCACATATATATCATGTATTTGAGATATCAGTTGTATTTTTCTACGCAGGTTTTCCGACGGCGGGGCTTTAGTTGAACATGTTCTCGTAAAGCATTTCACCCCTCTCTCTCTCGGGCCTCATGCTTTAGGGGGCATCTGTTACACAGTAATTTGTCACCATCCCTGCAATCCTCGTCTCGCCCATTGTAGGTTCATTTATGTGACCAATAAGCAGTGTCATGCCTTGCAAATACCATCATTGCATCCCTTTCCATGAGGACAACATTTCTTCTGTTGATCATTTCCTGAGCGGACCCCTAAAAACACCTGTTTTTGCCTTGGCGCTGGTAGCCCATTATGTACTCGCGCCAATGGGGGAAAATTAACACTGAGCCCGCGCCAATTGGCGCTCTGTCCCAGTGTTGCACCCGCGCCACTCTGTTTATGGAAAGCTTTTTAAAAAAAGGAGGCGAAGTTTCGATTACAACAACTTCGTGGACGAGTCATGAGGAGTGGTTTCGCCTGAATAACCACGGCCTTCCTCCTTTGGCCTCTTTTTTCCACCTTATGGGGAACCTCCCAAGGGATAAGGCCTCCCTTCCACTATTGTAGGGATCCCAACCTCCTCCTCTCCTCTATAAATATAGCCTTCATCCATTGATGAAGGGGCTGAAGGGCTGAAAGTCTTGAAGTGCCTAAGTTTTGAATCTCCAAATTCCCAAGAGCCTTTGTGCTGTAAGAGCCCTCTTTCTTCCCTTAAGGCCGACTCAAGTAAGGAGACTATCGTCGAGAGACTCTGGAGAGGTTTTCCCTTTCCCTGGCGAGCTTTGTGAGACGTGAACAACTGGAGACCCATCCGAAGGAGAACACGACGTCATAACATTGGTTGTAATCTCTTTCGATTGTTATTTAATGAATGATTACAATTATGGTTCCACTCTGTTTTCGATTATGTTAATATGATTAGTATCCTTTCTGACTGATATTTAGTTGCGTATGCTGGATTTTATGCTTGTATTTGTTTGTTTCTTGCATGTGCAGGTGTCCATCTGCGGAGATCATGGAGGATCGTGATCTGCCGAGGCTGAGGAACGGGAACGCTCTCTTCTTCAGATCGTAGCATTGGATTCCAGGTAGGCCTCCATCTTTGGTCTTTTCATTCGTAACTAGGAACTTGCGTTGTAACATTTCGTGATTGTTGCTAGACCCCTACTGGGCTAGTAGGGATCGCCTCTGTCCGCAGAGGGGATTTACCTCCTCAAAAATGTGTTATGTTTTCAAGTAAAAAATGTATGAGAAATGAAAATCGAGTTTCGGCAAGTGTGGTTAAACTTAGTAGAGATTTGGAGATCAAGCCATTATACTAGTTTCCTCCTTCTACCTTAGTATGGACCATGAATAGTAAGGGGTTATGTTTATAAGTTGTTTGAAATTTTGATTAATTTCATGATATGAGTATGTGTCTATAAGTGTGCATGAAGGAATGACCTTGTTTTAAGACAATTATAGTAACACAACATGTGCTGAGTTAGATGATATGCACTTGAGTGCAAGTGGGTGCTAGTTGTAGTATTACGACCAACGATTGTGAGTTGATTATGACATGGATGTTAGTATTGGTAAATGCTAAATTCAAATTAATACTCATGATGTCTTGATATTTTGAACATGTGACTGACATGTGTGAAAAGTTTCAGGGAAACATGCTTGGTATTAGCATGACAAGGTAATGATTGATTTGTTTATATAACTAACAACTGGGTGATGTGATAGCACATAATAAGACTCAATTGAAACAAGGAAAAAGGTAAAATAAAGGAATTGGGTGATAATACCTTTGGATATGTTTGGAAACCACAATTCCAAATCAATGAGTGCTTTGCATGAATATAGGAAGTCTTCTTAACCTTGATTTTGTCTGACAATATGTGGATATGTGCTATATTCATGAACATGTATTTGACAGGTTTTTATCTTAAGATTGATATTTGAGATAAGATACTGAGTTTTAATCTTGTAAATGCAAGAATAAAGGCATCAGATAATGTAGTGTGATGTAGGCATAAAAGCTGATTTTCAGTTATGGCGGTTGTTGTGGAGGTAAATCCCCTCTGCGGACAGAGGCGATCCCACTAGCCCTAGAGTGGGTCTAGCAACAATCGAAACACGAAAAGCTTTTGGTTCCTAGTTACAAAGAATAGAATCATGATAGATCGCTTATCGTGATTCCTTCGCTGCTATTGTCAAAGAAGAGGTGGCGCTTCCGTTCCTAGCTGGACAGGTCACGATTCATGAGCTTGTCGCATCTAGATACCTGTACACATGCAAAGAAGAGCGACAACATGCAACGTAATATTTCACACTTTATAACTATCGATCAGTCAGAGAGGAACACATCAAATTGCATTATATCATGGACAAACACAATCATGGAACCAATAGCAGAGTCATGTATATTAAGATACGAGAGAATAATTACAACCGATGCTCTGACATCGTGATATTCCTTTGACAGGATTCCATCGAGATGTGTCTCACAAATCTTGTCAGGGATTTGACAGAACTCTCTCTCTCACAGGGTTCTCCTTAGCTCTACTCTTGATTTTCACTTAGCTATAATTTCCTTCCCAAAAGTTCAGCTAGCTAGTAAATGGAAAGGGCAGGATTTTAGAGAGGGAGGAAGGGAATTTGGGATCCCTATAATCATGGGATACAGTCCTATCTCATGGGAAGGTTCCATGAGAGGTGGAAAACCACTTCCTAAACAAGGAGATCTGGAGCCAAACAACCCAACTTCTTTCTGATGATTCATTCTGAAGTTGTTAGAACCAAAATTCTGCCATTTATTTTTAAAAAACATTCCTTAATAGGTTTGGCGCGGGCACAACATAGGGACAGAGTGCCAGCTGGTGTGCCCATTAGTGTGTATTTTCCCCATTGGCGCGAGGGATGAACTGGCTACCCGTGCCAATGCCAAAACATGGGTTTTTAGGGTTTTTTAGAGGAAATGTTCTTGAGGAGAATTCTTGTCCTTATGCAGAAGGATGCCATCAAGGTGTTTTCAGGAAATTTTACTGTTCACAGGTCACGGGAATAGTCCTCCAATGTATGGGACGAGGGATTGCAGGGATGGTGACAAAATGTTGTGTAACAGATGCCCCCTAAAGCATGAGGTCCGAGAGAGAGGGAGGGGTGAAATTCTTTATGAGAACGCGTTCAACTGAAAACACTACCATCAGAAGACCTGCGAATACAAATACAACTGATTTCTCTGATACATGATATGTGGTATGGGCGCAGCCATCCATAAAAATTACTGACACAATGAGATCCAAGGTATGGACACAACAATCCAGCAAATAAGGATCAACAAGTAGACTCAGGTATGGTCACAACCATCCGAAAAAGAGTCATGTAATAAATGATAATAATCCACAAAGAAACCGCAGCCTGGATGTTTATTAGACAAAATCCAGGGTCTTGCGCTCCATCTCGACCCGAACAAAGTACAAGTTCGAGCATTCGAATATGTGAGCTGAAGTCGAACATGCAAGAACATCGTCTGATTACCAGTGAATAATGAAAGTTGTTAACAGATGTGAGAGGAACCACCAATAATGATGATGGCTCTCAAGGTACAAGAGGTACAATCTACGGAATGTGAACAATGAGCTAGCATCAAACACCCACAGAATCATCCGATTGAAGACCAATAATGAAAACCTTGCGTCGAATGCGAAGAACCTGCCATTGAGGCATGCAAGCTCTAAGGCACCTGAAGGGAGTCTCTAGATCAACTTCCTAGATAATGAGCTAAATTTGACAGGAAGTGACCTTGATTGAAGGTAGGCCATAATGTTTCCCACATCATTGACATGAGACAGAGGAACATGATGTTTTTGAATCAATACCAATAGAGAATCAGAGGGAGGTTGAAAACTACAGAGGCCAAGTTCTCTTGAACATATCGACAGTACGACATTGGATTTGGCAATATTTGACATCAAGAGATCTGAGGTCATGGTGACGTGGCAAAGAGAAAATGAGCCGTCAAAAGAGATTACCCAAACCCATGGAGGCAAGCAGATAACGAGATGAGATGTCCCCAACCCGACACGAATGCAGACAAGTGCCATGTTCAAGAGCGACATACTGTCGACATGATTATGATACTGGTTCCATTTTCCCCCACAATTTCTGGCGAGTACCCCAATTATTTTTGAAAACAAGCTTGAAGGGGATAAAATATGCTTGCGATATAAGTTTTTCCTTCAGAAAAATCCATCCTAGTACATTTTATGAGCCCTAGGAAGGAGAAAATCGAGTAAAGTCATTACAACGGAGTTCGATGTCATCAGTTTTTAACGAGTCTGATAAAGGAAGAACTCAACGTCTTTTCATATTTAGAGAGTTTGAAAAGAAAACTCGACCAAGTCCCTTTTCGTGAATAGTCCCTCAGATCTGAAAAGGTAGAAAACAATATCTGAGAGAACCTCCTAGTCATGATAGGCTAGGGTATTCCTTTTTCGTAAATAATCTATTCCAGCCTAAAAAAGGAGTAAACGTATACTAGATAGATGTCGTTTCGCAGCCAATTTAACGAGTTCAAAATGACAAGCGTCTCAGAAATATTTTCTATTTTAGAGATTCAGAAAAGAGCTGAAAGGTGACTCCTCCTAGAGGAACGAGTGGTATAAAGGGTAGCAACTGGTTCCGGTAATGGTGGAACTGCTCAGAACAAGTAAAGGTCAAGAGGCTGGCTAACAAGACCACTCATTGCAGCGGTTCCTCAGGAATAGGTGAAACAACCAAGTGAAGGCATATGATCGGCCAAGCAGATAGTGACGATGGAGTGAGAAAACCAAGGCTCATCTGGCAAAACAGGCTGATAAAATGGCAATCACGAGAGGTAAAATAACAATGGTTTCATTTTTACACAAGCTTGAAATCTGGAAACTCTGCTTGAAACCACTTTCATTTTTACACAATATTGAAACAGAAACAAACTATGCTTGAAATGATTTGCATGCCCCCATCATGGTGACTCAATTCGAGGTACATGCCCCCCAAGCTTCAGTCCATGCACCTGAGTAAACAGATGGAGGGAGTGAAGGTTTAGTTACGAGATCAAGAGAAAGACTCGACTGGGATTTTACGAGATCTAATCAAATACTCGAATTGAACAAGAAAGTGTTTCATTGTTTTAACGAGGTTGACACATTAAAAGAACTATCCTCATGACCTACTTCATTTTTTAACGAGGTCGACATACAAGATGAACTATCCTCAAGAGAGTTTGTTTCATTTTTTAAGGATCTTGACACAAGAAAATGAACCATGCTCCGATGAGCTTGTTTCATTTTTCAAGGAGCTTGACACAAGAAAACAAACTATGCTCTGACCAAATTTTTTCAGTTTTTAAGGAGCTTGACACAAGAAAACAAACTATGCTCCAACGACCTTGTTTCATTTTTTAAGGAGCTTGACACAAGAAAACGAACTCTGCTCTGACGACCTTGTTTCATTTTTTAAGGAGCTTGACACAAGAAAATGAACTCTGCTCCAACGAGCTTGTTTCTTTTTTTAAGGAGCTTGACACAAGAAAACGAACTTTGCTCTGATGACCTTTCATCATGATGAATAAGAAGTCATGGCTTCCAAGAGTTCCACACTGGATGGGAGAACAACATCTCGAAAATCAGGACCCAATGCCCCCAGCACCTGATGCACAACAGAACTATCACTGAATGCGGGCACGAGACAAGTAGCCACATAATTAACTTGCGACAGGGAAGATACAACCAGCGGATAAAGACCCAAAAGGGATGATGGTGGACCAGATGCCATGTTAGGACCAAAGAATGAAAGCTGATCAATGGTCACGATCTGACCTTTGTGTGGAAAACACATCACAGGAAATAGGGAAGAGACAAGAGCACCCATGACATAAGTATTGTCATGCCCCAAGAGTAAATTGAAATCCAAGGGGCCTAGAACAACCATCACGTCCATATGGACAATTTTCCCTCCCAAAGTAACAGGCAACTTCGGAAGGATCCCTAACGGTTGATTGGTTCCTCTATTAAAAGCCAACATATTCTGTGTAACAGGCATAAGCGGTGGAGAACCAAAAGCCTGCCAAGTAGTGGAAGACAGAATACTAACGGACGCGCCTTCATCTATAATGGTGTTGGGTATGACTAGATCAAAGGTCTGTATTGTTATCTCAAAAGGCACAGAAGATGGAAGGTGGTATCCTGCAAATCGACTCCAATTGAAGGAAGCGAGCAAACTACTTGGAGGGGGTACCATCGGACTGAGATGGTTTTCCCTCGATGTTACCGTAGCAAGAGGAGCATCTTCCTTGATCTCCATCTTGGGAGTAGGGGGAGAAACTTCTTGAACTACAGGGACAGAAGAAACTTTCTCCAAGTCCGAAGAATCTGATGAAACAAGAAGAACATGAGGAGGATGAGATCCACTCTCGACGGAAAAGACCTGATGAACCATAAACGGGATCAAGTCGACCGATGCCATGTCTAATGATTGTTCAGGAATGGATTCTCGAATTTTAATTTCCGGGGGAGCGGGATCGACCAAGGATGACTCTTGACCAATCTTTGAATCAATGAGTGGAGGACTCGAAGGAAGCTTCTGGTAACCAGCCAAAAGGCAGGGTGCAGAAACAGTAGGGTTTTCCAACACTCTCTTGGCTTCATCCATGTATGGACAAAGGTGAATGGGATGATACCCTTCACACAACTTATAGGGATTGGTAACCTTACCCTGTTTCTTACGAGTCTTATTAGCACTAGTCGAGAATGTGTTACCAACATGACTTCCGGAAGTCAAAGGCAACGGTGGACAACCGTCATACCATACTTCAAGTACCTTGGGAATGCAAGGCTATCTCAAAGAAGTTGGTCACCTTTGCACAACATGCAAGGGAATTTTACTTTCTGTGGAAAGGTTGGATGGTTTATAAATGGAAGGCTTCTTAGGAGCAACAACTGCAGCATTAGCCTCTCACTTATCTAACTTCTTCTTCTTTTTAGCCACCTGGTTACTAGGATCCAGACTTTCACCAGGCGAAGTAGAAGAGGAGGACGAAGAAAAAGGTGAAGAAGGGGAGGAGTCCACTTTAGAATCAACATGATTTTTTTCAGGTGGAGGAGATGGTTGAACAGAGATCGAGGCATTTGGGACCATCGAGGTGGAAAATAACCAAACAGGAAAACCAACAGTTAACCCAAGAAGGGACAATGTTGCCATATAAGGAGCGCCAACATTCCCAAAAGCATGAAAAGGAATAGGATTCCCTTTGGAGGGGATTCCTTGGTTGGTAAACTCCGGAAATGTTGCCATTGGAAACAACCGTAAAACAAAATGCTAAGGAAAATAACTTTAACTAGGAATATTTCGTGGGCAGTTAATATTTTAAGACACTGAAACAAAACTCTATCATTTCATATTTTAAGAGTCAAGAAATAGGCAAAAGATGACTCTATCACTTTTAGGTTGAAACGAGCATGAAAGGACAAGAGCTCGATGATCTTTTCACTTTTAAAGAGTCACTAAAAGACCAAAATGACTGCTCTGGTAATCTAGGTAAATGGGTGTACCAGATATCCGTGAAATGCCATATACACATTGGTAAAAATGAAAGAGAAATCAACCAAGGACTTAACGTATGTGAAATTAATCTCTCTGAATGCTGTGTCTGGTGTATCACGGGTAAAAGGCGGCAGACTCGGCTTCCTATGGATAAAGGATTTGCAACCTAATGGGGTCTCCCTTTATATATGCGATGATACGAGGAGAAAAAGTCCGTACTAGTGCTTTCTATAGCCAGATGGGGAGCGACAGCTACTAGGCTTAAAGACACTGGAACATGTCTCTACCTTAGACTACTAGATATTTCGTTAGGTTAATTCAACAAATTTTAAAGTTGATCTTCAATTTACATTTTGATTTCATGGCCCTATCGAATGTTGGATCTCATAAAACCTCTAGATGCAAACTACATGCCACAAAACATCATTTCGTTCAATGAAGAGCTATCTACGGGAGAGTTGAGAGATTTCAAATGATAGCAAAATGAACACACAAAAACATCCACTACTGATTTTAATGCAAGCTAATGAAACTAGAAAACTTTTCTCTAGAACTATACAATGCTAGTAATGCGAAGAAGTTTTCAATTTTCACTATGCCAATCCAAATGCAAAATATTTTGTTTTCGGTATTTTTCAATATATTAGAGAAAATGCAGTAAATAGATGAAAAAATAATGAAAACATCAATTTGAGAATGATAAGGAGAGAGCTGAAACAAAACAAGTTCACTCAACTCAAACAAACACAATCAAGACTCAAACCAATGACGAAATCCCTCAAAGCGAAGAAGAATCTCGAAAGAGACTCAAACATGCCATGTGATCTAGGCTTGGAACAACACAAAGAGGAACTGAAGGAAAGAGAGGAAAATCACTCAATAGATGCAATGAATCAATCTGATTCAGCAATATGAATGCAAAGAAGCAGAAACAAATTTGACTGGGAAAGTAAATACCCAAAACTCCCACGGGAGACTCAACACACTGAAGCACCTATAAGCCCTAGGGCTAAAATGAAAAACTGATGGAAAGGGAAAACAACCAGAGGACAAGGGCTAAACACAGTAAAAAAATGACTTCAAAGCACTCAAACAATCAGAAAAAACAACCCAGGACCAAAACTCAAACTCAGAGAGTCCAGGAACAGGCAAACCCTAAAACCAAGCAAGGTTGGCGTGCCTTTCTGGCTGTAATGTGAGCCAAACAGGGGATGGCGCAAGTGCCTAACTAGAAACTAGCACCAGTTGGCATGATTGTCAGAGGTATAACCGTGCCAATCAATTTTACCCTAGAAAAATGATGAACATGAACTAATAGAGGCTAGATCTAGTCTTCTGGGGGCTGAACAAGGTTTTAACACCAAGGAAGGTGATCCAGAAAAGTATACTAATCAAACAAAAATCCAAAAACAACCCAATGGAGGAAGGACCAACTCCCACTGATCCCCAGCGGAGTCGCCAATTTGTTGTGGAGGTAAATCCCCTTTGCGGATAGAGGCGATCCCACTAGCCCTAGAGTGGGCCTAGCAACAATCGAAACACGCAAAGCTATTGGTTCCTAGTTACAAAGAGTAGAATCATGATAGATCGCTTACCGTGATTCCTTCGCTGTTGTTGTCGAAGAAGAGGTGGCACTTCCATTCCTAGCTGTACAGGTCACGATCCGTGAGATTTTCGCATCCAGATACCTGTACACATGCAAAGAAGAGCGACAACATGCAACGTAATATTTCACACTTTATAACTATTGATCAGTCAGAGAGGAATGAATGAAATTACATTATATCATGGACAAACACAATAATGGAACTAATAGCAGAGTCATGTATATTAAGATACGAGAGAACGATTACAACCAATGCTCTGACGTCATCATCTTCCTTCGACAGGATTCCAGTGGGACGTGTCTCACAAAGCTCGTCAAGGATTTGACATAACTCTCTCTCTCACAAGGTTCTCCTTAGCTTTTCTCTTGATTGTCACTTAGCTATAATTTCCTTCCCAAAAGTTCAGCTAGCTAGTAAATGGAGAGGGCAGGATTTTATAGAGGGAGGAAGGGAAGCTGGGATCCCTATAATCATGGGATACAATCCTATCTCATGGGAAGGTTCCATGAGAGGTGGAAAATCACTTCCTAAACAAGGAGATCCAGAGCCAAACAACCCAACTTCTTTCTGATGATTCATTCTGAAGTTGTTAGAACCAAACTTCCACCATTTATTTTTAAAAAACATTCCTTAATAGGCTTGGCGCGAACATAACACAGGGACAGAGTGCCAGCTGGCGCGCCCACTAGTGTGTATTTTCCCCATTGGCGCAAGGGATGAACTGGATACCCACGCCAATGCCAAAACATGAGTTTTTAGGGTTTTTCAGAGGAAATGTTCTTGAGGAGAATTCTTGTCCTTATGCAGAAGGATGCCATCAAGGTGTTTTCAGGACATTTTACTATTCATAGGTCACAGGAATAATCCTCCAATGTAAGGGACGAGGGATTGCAGGGATGGTGACAAAATGATGTGTAATAGCGGTATTCGTCAAGGAATTGGAGTCCCCTGAGAGATGATATATGTATGTGTTTAGTTACAAGGTAGTGTGCTTGGTACAACAAGGTAAGGAAAATGGTATATTGTATAGTTATTTATGCACTAATAATTATGTGTTTATGTTGGTATGATGCGGGGAAGTGCATGGCAAAAGAGACTGCCATAGATCTTAAAGAAGGCTCAGGTTGAGTTTTCCCTTGGAAGAACTGGGAAACTTGGGGTTGAGTTATGGTGTTTGTTGCTAGTTTTGTTCTTTCGATGCTTTGTGATTTGTTAGCACTTGATTTGTAGTTTTTTTTATGTCTGGTGCATGGCCATGCCACTTTATTTGTGGTGTCATGTTGTTATTGGTTTTTCATGGTTTTTCTTCTTGTTTGCTTTTGTTTTTTCTTTTTTTCATGTTTTGAGGGTCTTAGGGATTGGTTGGGGAAAGAGGAAAGTTAATGGAGCTCGAGTAGAGTTGAATGAAGCCCAACAGGTAATGTAAGACCCAGATGAAGCCCAGTGAATGTATAAGGGAAATTGAAGGAAATAATATGAAAATAAATTGGATTTGTTGGGTCTGTTGGTGTAAATTGATAGTGGCAGGACAATCATAAGAAAGGTAATCAGGAATGGTACGGTCAATGGATTTAAGGTATCAGATGCCTTGGATATGTTGGGAATTGTTGTTCTCAATATTGTACATATTGTGCACAAATAAAAGAAGTGCTCTTAACCTAAACCTTATGATATCTGGTAATTATGTTGTGACCATGATTACACTGATGTATATATATGTATACATGTATGTATGTATGTCATTGTTTGACAAGGATTTCGGGGATCATGCTTGTGGAGGAATGATTTCTTATGAAGGTGAATGTCATTAAGAGGTTCCTAGTTTATGAGGAATCAAGTGGGCGGATTAGCCTTGACATATCTATGAGGTTAATATCTTATGAATATGATTTGATATTATGTGCTTATATTTATGCCAATGATTATGCTATGGAATGTAATGTTGAGGGATACATTAGTGGGATGAAATAAGTGTGATTTGCGACATGCTGGGATAAGCGGGGACAATGGAAAGAACCGCAAACCTATGATTTGGGTTGTGGATGCACACAGTAAGGCGTGGGAAAGACACTAGAAGCAAGGTTTCTTGGTAGAGTCAGTGTGGTCTCTGGATATGCAGTACTGCTGCCATGTACATGTGGTGTTGTGTACATGTTGTACATGAGAGGTGCTATGTACATGTACATGTGGTGTTATGTACATGTTTTACACGTGGTGTTGTGTACATGTGGTACATGTGGTTTTGTGTACATGTTGTACATGTGGTACATGTTGTGTTGAGTACATGTGGTATTGTGTTATGTGTATTGTGTAGTCATTATGTTGTGATGTATATTCATTGTATTGTACTGTGTGCACGTATATGTGTTGTGATTTTACACCAGGTGTAGGTGTATGTGTGGTATTGTACACTGGTTTTCGGTGTATATGTTATGTTTTACACCAGGTGTAGGCATATGTGTGATGTTGTATGTCGAGTGTAGGTGTATGTGTTGTGTTGTACACTGTGTATGTGTATGTGTTGTACAATGTGATGGGATGGGTAGGTATGGGACTGTCTGGGACCTTGTTGTTGATATTGAGGGTTGAGGTGATTTAGTCTTTGGATTCCCTTGTTGTAGATATTGAGGGTTGAGGTGGTTTAGTCTCTAGATGCCCTTGTTGCTAATATTGAGGGTAGAGGTGTTTTAGTCTTTGGATGCTCTTTTTTCTAATATTGAGGGTTGATGATATTTAGTATTTGGATACCCCTGTTGCTGATATTGAGGGAGGAGGCGGTATAGCCTCCAGATTCCCTTATTCCTTTAAAGAGAAGGCACTAGGTGATTTTCGGGCTTGGAGAATGATATAATGTGTGTACGAGATTGAAGAGAAGAGAAGGCATTGAGTGTTTGTCAGGTTTGGAAAATGATCCAATGTGTGTATGTGGTAAAAGAGAAGAGAAGGAACTGGGTGCTTGCCGGTTTTGGAAATCGATTCAGTGTGTGTATGGAAAGGACAAAGAAAAAAGGCAAAAGCAAAGAACCATTGGAAAGATAAGTATCAATATTTTATTTCAGTTTTAATTATGCATGTGATTTATGATTATGATTTATGATGGTTTCATTTTGAGATAACCATATGTGATATGTTTATACATGCTAATTTGATCAAAGAGATAGTTTGACTTATTGTGAAAGGAAGTAAAAAAAATTGCATGTGTACCTTATTGACGAGTTACCTATGAGGTATGATTTGAATTTAATGGAAATTATGTGCTTGGTATAGGAAAATAGGGAAATTATCAGTTTGGGTGGTTGAAAATGACTACAAGAATTAGCATCAACAATAAAAAGGAATTGGAATAGGTAACAATATGCTGGTAAAGAACTCCAGGAGCATGGCCATTATGGGAGACTAGTACCCAATAGTGTCCATTGATTTCCATAAGCATATTATGACCAACATGATGGTTTCGAGGCAGGGATATCCCTTGGTTTTGGACATTCAGATGCGAGGAAACCTTTCCAAGGGATGGATCACCAAAGGAACTGTGTAGCAGAGAAGGGGATTGTTGAGCCCCAAAGATGTCCTTTCCTTTCACCAAATTTCACTTCATTCCATTTTTCCTTTATCAGTTATAGGCTTAAAAGATCAATAGCATTGATTAAAGTCACTTTAAGAATGCATGCAATGACTGACTTACTATACTTTTGTGGTTTTGTTGTTGTAGTGATTTTTGACTAGAATTAGCTACAGAATGCAGCCATTCTGTAGCTAGTCGCATATTCCGTAGCTATCTTTATGTTCACACAGGTTACCGACATCATTCCTTGCCCTCTACGAAGTCTGAGCAAAAATCTGCAAGTGGTTATGCACGTGGAGGAAACCAAAACTAAGAAGTAGACTTCTACCAGGACAAGGACTCTGCAGATGTCTTCAGCAAAGCACGAGGCCTCAACAGGAGTTCTAATTCAATTTTGATTGAAAAAGACACCTATCCATATTTATTCTCAATGACAGTTATGTATTTTGCTTATAAAAATAACTCGGTGAACCGAGAGACGGGGAGCTAGTTGATGTTTTGTTGTTAAGTTTTCCAAAACTGTGATACTCTATTTCTAAAGCGTTCTCATTTAATGAAAGAAGTACAACTTTAATGCATGATCTGAAGCAATCTTGAGGATATTCGTGTGCCAATCCGATGGTAGAGGGCCCCTACTGTCCGAAAGGCTCTGTGCATATTTTCTAGATAAGTGACTTTAGCTCTGTTTAGTTCTTAATTTAGGCAGTTTTCTGAACTTCATGTTTTATGTTCACTTACATCGAATGTGACAGTCAATCTCATTCTTATGAACTGTTCCAATATATCACTAACATGTGAATGAGATAGAGCTATAATACTTCGGAGGTTAATTGCATTCTAGTTCAGTTTTGTTCATTGTATTTCAAGTTTTATTAATTGCATTCTAGTCCTGTTAAATTAGACTTAAAAGGCCTTCATTATTTACAAAATTCTATTGTTCTTAATCTCTTCTAACACATCATTATCATATGGACAAGAATTAGCTATATCATTTTGAGTCCTTGAATATTCTGCAATTTCTCATAATTTTACAAACAACCCTTTTTCCAAAGATATTCCAAGAGATCTCTAACCCTTGAATGAGGCTTAATAGTAACATTTTGAGTGGCAGAATGGGTTAATTTTAGTGTCATAAGTCATAGGGTTCCTTACTATGTTGCAGATAATATTTTCTCAAATTTTTCCAACAAATTTCTAACTATGGATGAGATTTTCTCTATAATATTGTAGGTTGTTTACTATAGAGAACTTGATTACATCAAACTTATCCTTTTCTCAAATTTGTTCCAACATACTTCTAATGAAATCAATTGGACTGAGTTAATGTTATGAGTTACTTTCCTTGTCAAGCTTTGCAATTTGTGAATTAGCATTTTCTGTTCTTAGGTGTCATACATAGTTTAGAGTATTTTTTTTTCTGTTTTAGTTTGATTAGTAACTTCTCTTTGCCAACAATTTAGTTCTTTTCCTCTTAACACAAAAATACAAAACCAAAAACACTAGAAAAACACTAAACACAACGAAGTAGGAAGAAGATACCTAGGCACATATAGTGCACTTCACTTCAACAGTTTACTAGCCTTGGTTGACAATTTATGACATCAATTTAGGAACACTAAGTTGAGAAGACATTTTGGCGCCATTGCCGGAGAAGTGTAACTAGGTAGCCTTGTTTCTTACCTCCCAAAAACAATGATATGCGTAGAGAAAGAGACTCAAGGGGTAGATTCATAAGAAGCAGAAGCTTGATTCCTAGAACACCACTTGTTCCACCAAGACCAAGAGGCAGAACACCTCCAACTCAAACCTACATTCCATCCTATACTGATCACAAAATTATAGAAGTCTTAAGATCAGATATTCCATCAGAGAGGCCTTCCACTTCATCCATTGAACCTGTCTTAGAAGAAGATTCAAGGACCCCTGATAGAGACATAAAATTTTCCACTTCCACAAAAGAATAAACTATGGGAGAAGAAGGGGGAGGAGGAGTCTTTAATGGAGAACACACACTATTTGGAGGGGGTAGAGGTAGAGGTAGAGGAGAAGGAGGTAGAGGTGCAGAAGGAGAAGGAGGTAGAGGTGAAGAAGGAGGCATAGGAAGAGGTAGAAAGGAAATGGGAAGCTCTTTTGGGTTTCCTATAGTAGATGAAGAAACCAATGCAACTATGAAAAACATTTCACCCTCTGTCCTTCCAAACTTTTATGGACTCAAAAGTGAAGATCCTGAAACCTTACTATTTGAATTTGAAGTCCTATGTAGAACCTATGATTACTTACAAGATGCCCAAAAACTTAAACTGTTCCCTTCAACATTGAAAGGAGCATCATTAAAATGGTTTATGAGTTTGATCAACAGTTCTATTAGGACATGGGAAGACATGAAACATGCATTTCTAGAGAGGTATTTGGATTACTATATGCCAGTCAACCATAAGGAGGAAGTGTTTAAAATGCTACAAAAAGAGGATGAAAATCTGGAAGATTTGTTAGAGAGGTTTAACTATAACATCAAGAGAGAAAAAATGGAAAACTTTGACCAAGATACTTTGAAAGCTCTCTTGTTGAAGAAAATTAGGGATGAATGGTTAGATATCCTTAATATGATGGGAAAAGGGGATATATCTCAGCTCACATTACCTGAAATAGCTGAATTATGTATCAACCTTTCAAGAGGAAAATCTAAAACTGTAAAAGGACCAAGAGACCCTGCTCTTGCAAGGGCAAGTAAGTTTGCTTCTGGGACAGTAAGTAGGGCAGAAATATGGCATATTCTTGATGAATTCAAATCTGAAATTTTAGGGAGTCTTAGTGAGCAAATAGACACCCTTAAGTTACAAAACAAGAAAAAAGCTGAATCTGATGCCTTAGCAATCTTTTGTCCCAAATGTAGAAAGAAGCATGCCCTGAGAGAGTGCCCTTTGGATGCAAAAGAAGTAGAGACTTGTGTAATTTGTTCATAAAAACATGAGACCAAGAGTTTTCCTTCACTTCCTGGTCTTAAAGCTGTCTTTCAAGAAGAAATCCCTACAAATTCCACAGAATCTCTCAATTTTGTCTCTAGGAGGCCTTAGCAAGGACCTTAAACACAAGGATTCCATAATCAGCTGTATAATCAACCCCCACCAAATTGGAATTCTTGGCAGCAACCTTGGCCCCAATTCCAAAATAAATCTCAAACTTGGACACAAGGAGCACAAAATCCCTATGGAAGATACTCTCAGTACTACCAATATCCACCATCCTATCCACCATATCCACATTTCCCTCCTCAACAAAATCCTCATAATCCACAACATCAAAATCCACCACTTCCATTACCATTTCCTTAGAAAACAAATCAATTACCTGCCCAACCCATATCAAACCCCAACAATAAAAATCCTCAGAACACATACATGATATAAGGCCAACAATTTCCAACCTATTTGATTACTCCTTTAGACCTTAATGATGTTCAACTTAGGTCTGGAAGAATACTTGAAAAGAAGAAACCTTCTGTAATTATACAAGAACAAAACAACTCTGAGGAAGATTCTCTGCGGGTAAATAAAAGTCTTGAAGAGAGCACACCTTTCCAAGACCTAAATATTGAAAAATCAAAACAAAAAGAACCAATAACTTCAACTCCTATATTAGAGCAACCATCAACATCTATCTCTACACCTCCCTTTCCAGAAAGATTACAAATTGATAGGGGTGTAGAAAAACAAATTATGGTGCCTAATTATGATTTCCTAGATGAACTGAGAAATTTTTGTATTAAGATCCCACTATTACAAGCTATCAAAGAAATTCCACCTAAGAAACAATATAGGAGTCATATGAAAAAAACAGAAAAAGAATCAACAGAGAGAAGAAAATTCAACCGCAGAAAATAGCAAGATACTCATAGTGGGTAAGATTGCTATTCCAAAGCATTTCAGACCAGAAAGTCCATTGTTAAAATGTCATCATCGGAATTAGATTCAAACACACTTATTGATTTAGGAGCAGCAATCAATATCATGAGTGGACAAATCATGGATAAACTGAAACTTCCTAATCTTCTTTTTACACCCACATTATTACAATTAGCAGAAAGATCTGTGATCAAACCTGATGAGGTAATAGAAGACATTCAAGTGTCCCTAGATTCTTGGGAATATCCTGTGGATTTTATGATCCTAACTCCTAAGAATAATCTAGGAGGGAATCCTGTTATATTAGGAAGACCTTGGTTAGCTACAACTGATGCTTTCATTAGTTGTAGATCTGGTGATATGTACATCTCTGATGGTAGTTCAACCAATAAATTTACCTTGTATCCTCTAGCAAAAACAATTACAAAATTAGATGATACTCAATGGATAGAGGATGAAGAAGACTTACAACCTCTCTTCACAATTTAATAAATTAGTGAAGATAGCCAGATTCTGAATACCTTAGAAAATTTTGAATCCTCTTCGGAATAAAAACATGAACAATTTCACGAAGAATCCAACATTGAGTTTTTATCATCAAGACAGATGTCTCTTTATTCCATGCATAAATTTGGCAGCTCTGCAATTGAGATATTTCAGGAAAAACCTTAAACATAAACAAAAACCTAGAAAAAATTCAACAAGAAAAGCTAGTCAAAATATTACAGAGACATTCTTCTGCATATGCATGAGAGTACACTGATATGAAAGGGATCAACCCTAATACTTGCACTCATCATATCTATATAGAGGAAAATTCTAAACCAATCAGACAGCCTCAGAGAAGGATGAATCCAAAACTTAGGGAGATTGTTAAAGAAGAGTTGCATAAATTGTTAAATGTCAACTTTATTTATCCCATTTCAGACAGTTAGTGGGTTTCTCCTTTGGTGATTGTACCCAAGAAAAATGGTAAATGGAGGGTATGCATTGACTACTGAGAATTAAACAAAGCTACTCTTAAAGACCATTTTCATTTACCCTTCATAGATTAGGTGTTAGATACATTAGCGGGCAAAAAGTACTTTTCATTTTTGGATGGTTTCAATGGTTATAATCAAATTCAAGTTTCACTTGAGGATCAAGATAAAACCACATTTACATGTCCTTGGGGTACCTATGCCACTTATTTCATTTGACTATAATGCACCTAACATTTCAAAGGGCGCATTATAATGTTTTGTGACTAATACATGATTGTGTAGAGGTATATGGATGATTTCACAAGCCTATGGAACACATTTGAAGAAGCCTTAGTAAACTTGGAAAAAGTTTTAAAGAGATGTAAAGAAGCAAATCTTTCACTGAGTCATGAGAAGTGTTTTATGATGTCTACTGAAGGAATGGTTTTGGGGCATCACATTTTAGGGGATGGGATTAGAGTTGAAGAGTCAAAAGTTGAAGTCATTTCTAACTTATCTGCTCCAAGTCAAACAAAAAGAGGTTAGAGTTTTCAGATTTGCTGGTGGATACGCATTTAAGGTTTATAGAAAACTTCACCAAGATAGCATTCTGTCAAATTCCATTACTAAGACCCGTGAATTCAAGTGGAACTGGGACGCGCTAGCCTTTTGAGACTTCGAAACAAAAATTTGCCACCTATTTTTTAAGGGGACCTAACCGGAAATTACCTTTTCATATTTCAACGTATGCCTCTTGAGCATGTATTTTTTAGGATTAGTATTGGGACAAAAAGACCTGATTCCTTATGCCATCTACTATAAAAGTAAAAATTTGACTCCTTCGTAGTTAAATTATACTATAAATTGAAAAAGAGTTCTTAGCTGTTGTTCATGCCATAAATAAATTTAGACACTATATAATAGGCTATGAAATTTTTGTTCACACAGATCACTCTGTAATTAAATATCTAATGAAAAAATCAATTACTAATGGCAGAGTCATAAGATGGTTATTGCTTTTATAGGAATTCAACATTACCATTCTAGATAGGCCTGGGAAACAAAATACAGTAGCTTATTTCCTTTCTAGACTCCAAAACATTAAAGACAATACTCCAGTTGAAGATCAATTCCCTGATGAATATCTTTTTGCAATTTCTACTCAAACTCCTTGGTTTACTGACATTGCTAATTATTTAGTTTCAGGGAAATTTCCTTCAATAATGAATAAAAGAGACAAAAGAAAGATCATTTATGACAATGCAAAATATTCTTGGGTTGCTAATGAGTTATACAAAATAGGTCCAGACTTTATCATTAGGAGATGTGTTCGAGAAGATGAGATGCCTGAGATTTTCAAAGCATGTCATGATGAACCTTGTGGCAGACACTTTGCTGATAAAAGGACAGCTTATAAGGTCCTTCATTTAGGATAATATTGGCCATCCCTTTTTAAATATTCTAAAGGGTATGTCAAAAGGTGTGACGTTTTCCAAAGGGTAGGGAAACCTTCTCCTTCAGGTGAGATGTCATTGAAGCCTCAGGTACATATTGAACCTTTTGAGAAATGGGCTTTAGATTTTGTAGGACCTATTAGTCCTCCATCAAGAAAAAAAAAATATATATTATTTTGCACTGATTATGTTACCAAATGGGTAGAGGCCAAGCCATTACTTTATGCTACTAAAGCATTTGTAGTTAATTTTCTTTTTGAGGATATTTTTACTCGTTTTGGTGTCCCAATAGAAATTGTTATAGATCAAGGAGCTCAATTCACATCAAAGCTAGTGGAACAAATGGTGGAGAGGTACAAAATCAGACACATAAAATCTACTCCCTATCATCCGCAAACAAATGGTCAAGTGGAATCTACTAATAAGGTCATTGAGGGGATCCTAACAAACACCGGTTCATTTACATAGAAGAGATTGAGTATTGTGCTTCCCAAGCTCAGTACCTCATAGAATTACATGGAGAAGCACAACAGCTTACCTCTTATGACTTAGAGCCATAGAAACAAGCTCCAAGCCTGCTAGAGCTCGTATTCAAACTTTTAAAATGGCAGTCCATCTAGGACTTGATCTAATAGAAGCACAAAAACATAGGTTAGAGCAGATTAATGAATTGGATGAGATCAAACAGGATGTAGTCCAGAGAACAAATATAGTCCAACAACAAAGGACTAGATGGCATGATAAGTACATTAAGGAAAAGAAATTCAAAGAAGATGACTGGGCCATCTTGTTTGATTCAAAGTTCATATATTTTCAAGGTAAATTCCAAACACATTGGCTTGGGCCATATGAAATTGTGAAATTTTTTGACAGTGGAGCAATAAAAATTAGGACAATAGATGAAGAGAAGGTCACTTTTCTTGTAAATGGTCATAGATTGAAGTTGTATCATAAGCCACTTTCAAGAGAAGAATTTGTCAAGAGATTCCAGGAGAACAGTGATGTGAAGTTAATGAAGAAGAATCCTTCTTCTTCACCAACTTAATTGAATTTTCTGAATTCAGATGCATGAAAAAATAAATAAATAAGTAAATAAATAAATAAAAATAAAGTATTAACATGAAAAATAATCACCGATTAGCACGTTTATACAAAAAGATAAAGTGAAAATTAGAATCCTTCTGACACTTTAGCTTTTCAAATTTTTTCTTTTCCTGCAAGCAACTATCATAAAATCATAAGTACAGGCCCATTTTATATATCATATTCCACTTATGATCCATTTCACTCCATCATGTATCACTTCATTCATATTTCATTCACTCCATTCATCCATTCCATGGTCCACCTCATTTTCATTTCATATTTTTAAATTTGATCTCTTTCTCCAATTGAGTATTACAAATCATAAGTTGCAGGCCACTTATCATATTTCATTCCACTTTACATCTATGATCCATTTCATTCCATTATATTTCACTTCACTCATGCTCCATTCCACCATATTTCATGATCCAGTTTATGTCATTTCATACTACACTCCATCCATGTTTCAAATCATTTCATTTCATGTTTCAAAGCTTCTATAGGTATATTCTGCAGCCAAACATTTCTTAGCCAGACATTCTGCAGCCAGCCAGACATTCTGCAGCCAGATATCCTATAGGCAACTATCCAGAAGCCACTTGTTTAGCAGCAAATTGATCCTGCACACCTATGTCAACAAGCAAAATAAAAGGGATTATGAAGACTGAAAGATCAATGATTTTCAAAGGGAAGACAAAGCATATTAAAAACCACAAAAATCAAAACAAGGGTTAAGGTAACTTGTGAAATTATTATGATAACAGATTATGAAAGTTATAGTATGGTTAAGTTATATGTATGTTTCATAAAGTTATTTTGATTATTCGTATTGATCAATCCTATCAAGCCTATCATAAAATTCATGGACAAATCCCTTCCATTCTGCCATATCAAATCATCAATTATTAAAAATTAACGGTTAGTACTTGAAGTGACCTAGTAGGTCACGCCACTAACCCGAAGTATTCAGTGATGATTTTGAAATTCTCACAAGATTTTTCCGCAGTCTTTCACTCCATGACAGCTCTCAAACTCATTTATTTGTGTAATTTACCCTCACCATATTTCACTCATTCCATAACCACTTCATGTCATTTTTCCGTAGCCAATTCCTGTTTGCAAAAACAGAGAAGTCATCTTTGGGGTGAAAACAACTCTCTACAGCCATTTTTTACCTTGAATAGGAGAGCAGTAACGGAGCAGTAAATTGAAGATAGAGAAAAGAAGCCATGGGACTCATTGTAAGGTCCGAACCAGTCGGAACCAAATACCTAGAGGGTTACCCACAGATTAGAGAGATGTTACAGCAGGTTGGGTGGCTACAGTTTTTGGAAAATTTCAATGGATTCCATAAGGAGGTTACCAAGACATTTGCCCGGTCCTTCAATGGGTCAGAAGTTGAAATAGGTGATGTCAAGTTCATTATCACAGAATCCTTCATTGCAGAAGTAGTAGAACTACCAAGGCAAGGTGAACGATGGTTCAAAAACAAGGAATTTCAAAATGAAGCATGGAGGCAAATGCTCAAAACACCAGGTATGGATATCTCAGTTTTCAAGAAAGGCATTCCTAGTTCAGCCTTAAAGAATAAGTGGCGAAATATGATGTTAATTCTGCAAAAGTTTATACCTTGTGAGGGAAGGTTTGGCACCCTATATGTTTATCACATTTGACTTATGATGCATTTTCTAGAGGAAGAAATCAATTTACCCTTTTTCTTACTCCATAGCCTAAAGAGGATGGCTTCTAATGTCCAAAAAAGGGTCCAATTTTTAGAAACCACCTTGTATCACCATGGCCTAGTTAAAATCCTAATTGAGCATCATTTGAAAAAGGTGGGAGACAGTTGGGATGAGTTCCTCTTGAGGAATCATTTTGAAGAACCAAAAGAAACTCCATCTGAAGGCAAACTTGCAAGAAGAAGCAGGAGAGGGAAAATTTCCAAATATGTTGAAATTAAAACTGGTAAATCCATACAAGAGGACAGTGAGGAGATTATCTCTGAAAAATTGGCCGAAATCAAGAAACAACTTAAAAAGGAAAAGATAATAAGGAAGTATGCTAAGGAGAGAGGTGAGGGACCATCTAAACTAAGAAGAAGCCATAGGCTTAGAGGCATATTGAAGAAAACAGGGGTTAAGCAAACGAGAATCATAGATATTGAGGATGAAGAAACACCAACTGATAGATCTCCTGAGTACCAGTATGAAGGGAATCTTAATAGAGGAACTCTGGAGGTAGACCCAACACAACAACAAATCTATAATTATGTTGAGTCATTGGAAAAGAGAGCCTCAGAAAATAGAGGAAGAACTCCTAGCCCACAAGAATCTTCAATTGAAGTGCTGAGGAGAGATAAATATGAATTGGAAGTACTTAATAGGCACATAAAAAATGAAAATGAAATTTTAAGGGAACAAGTCAAGCTCAAAAGTAATATGAATACAACTCTCTCTCTGCAAATGGAAAAATTGTACAAGGCTAGTGAGGAGCTGAAGAAGAAAAATAAAAAGTTGAGCAGGGCACTAATAAACTTGAGGTTCAAATTGGTCATAAGGAAGCCTAGGATGCCATTGAACACCAAGCAAAGCAGAAAAAGGAAGTTAGATGTCCTAGCAGAAGTTTCGGAATACATGGATTGATTGCATGAGGACATGCAAAAGCTTTGCAGTGGGGGTATGTTGAGCCCCAAAGATGTCCTTTCCTTTCACCAAATTTCACTTCATTCCATTTGTCCTTTATCAGTTATAGGCTTAAAAGATCAATAGGATTGATTAAAGTCACTTTAAGAATGCATACAATAACTGACTTACTAAACTTTTGTGGTTTTGTTGTTGAAGTGATTTTTGACTAGACTTAGCTACAGAATGCAGCCATTCTGTAGCTAGTCGCATATTCCGCAACTATCTTTATGTTCACACAGGTTACAGGTGTCACTTAAAGGAAAAACACATATGGTTGAATTCCAGAACTCACCTACATCATTCCTTGCCCTCTACGAAGTCTGAGAAAAAATTTGCAAGTGGTTATGCACGTGGAGGAAACCAAAACTAAGAAGTAGACTTCTACCAGGACAAGGAATCTGCAGATGTCTTCAGCAAAGTACGAGGCCTAAAAATGAGTTCTAATTAGATTTTGATTGAAAAAGACACCTATCCCTATTTCTTCTCAATGACAGTTATGTATTTTGCTTATAAAAATAACTCGGTGAACCGAGAGACAGTTAGCTAGTTGATGTTTTGTTGTTAAGTTTTCCAAAACTGTGATACTCTGTTTCTGAAGCGTTCTCCTTTAATGAAAGAAGTACAACTTTAATGCATGATTTGAAGCAATCTTGAGGAGATTCGTGTGCCAATCCGATGGTAGAGGGCCCCTACTGTCCGAAAGGCTTTGTGCATATTTTCTAGATAAGTGACTTTAGCTCTGTTTCGTCCTGATTTAGGCAGTTTTCTGAACTTCATGTTTTATGTTCACTTACATTGAATGTTACAGTCAATCTCATTCTTATGAACTGTTCCAATATATCACTAACACGTGAATGAGATAGAGCTATAATACTTCGGAGGTTAATTGCATTCTAGTTCAGTTCTGTTCATTGTATTTCAAGTTTTATTAATTGCATTCTAGTCCCGTTAAAATTAGACTTAAAAGGCCTTCATTATTTACAATCTGCTCTTGTTCTTAATCTCTTCTAACACATCATTATCATATGGACAAGAATTAGCTATATCATTTTGAGTCCTTGACTATTCTACAATTTCTCATAATTTTACAAACAACCTTTTTTCCAAAGCTATTCCAAGAGATCTCTAACCCTTGAATGAGGATTAATACTAACATTTTGAGTGGCAGAATGGGTTAATTTTAGTGTCATAAGTCATAGGGTTCCTTAATATGTTGTAGATAATCTTTTCTCAAATTGTTCCAACAAATTTCTAACTATGGATGAGATTTTCTCTGTAATATTGTAGGTTGTTGTTTACTATAGAGAACTTAATTACATCAAACTTATCCTTTTCTCAAAGTTGTTCCAACATACTTCTAATGAAATTAATTGGAATGAGTTAATGTTATGAGTTACTTTCCTTGTCAAGCTTTGCAATTTGTGAATTAGAATTTTCTGTTCTTAGGTGTCATACACAGTTTAGAGTAGATTTTGTTCTATTTTAGTATGATCAGTAACTTCTCTTTGCCAAAAATTTAGTTCTTTTCCTCTTAACACAAAAATACAAAACCAAAAACACTATAAAAACACTAAACACAATGAATTAGGAAGAATATACCTAGGCACATATAGTGCACTTCACTTCAACAGTTTACTAGCCCTGGTTGACAATTTATGACATCAATTTAGGAACACTAAGTTGAGCAGACAGGGATGCCAGGGAACTTGGAAGGTGAGTGACTACATGGACGGGGGTGATCATATTTCATGAGGGACTGTGTAGCATGTTATCACTCCGCCAGATTCCTAAGGCTGAAGAAGGAATCCCAACAGAGGTAACCATAGACCAAGCTTTTGATTTGGTAGGTAGCACTACCAAGTCGAAGAGGGATCTCTCCAAAAGGTCACAGCTAGGAGGGCTGGAGGAATTAGGGTTTTTAGGCTAGTTATAGAGTGCAGGGGTTGTTTTTATTTTATTTGGTTAGGTTTCACTTGATGAAGATATTATGTCAAAGGAGCTAGGTCAGGGAAAATGATATAGGGTTGCAGAGATTCAATGGGGCAAGGTCAGCATAAGGCTTATCACTTAAAGATGATTATGATGAGATGGTTTTGAGACTGAGGATAAGCTAGGAAGAGCATGGGAGATGTATTATTCCTAAACAGAGGAAAATGGAAAAGGTATGATCAATTCCCAAAAACAGAGCATGAGAAAGCATGTGTTTTGCCTATCAAACTTGAAAGAGTTCATACCATAGAGATGAAGTGAACATGACTACAATACATTCTAACATATTGTTGTGTTTTACAACAACCCCCCATTTATTTTTATAAATAGGGACCCTTTAGAAATAAAAATAAATTCTGTTTTAAATTCTTACAATAAAAACATAGAAAATAAAATTTTCTGCTTTTTCTTTCAAAAGCGCATCGCTTATCACATATTTTATTTTCAAAAAAGAATCACAAAACATAAAATCGGCGAACTGTGAAATGCGCTCTTAAAATAGCCTTCCAAAGAAATAAAACGTTTTGTTCGCATTGCACTTTATTTAGTGAAGACTTAAGAAACAAGTAATATAAGTTGCTACAGCCGTGGACCCGACAAGCAATTAAACTAAAAAGTATAAATTCTTTTCGCAATCGCGTCCACTTTAAGTTTTCGCAAATTGCATCGTGCGCAAATTATAATATATACTTTAAATATATCTTATAAATGTTGAGATCTGTGATTTGCATAGATTGCATTTCGCAACTTTTATGAGATAATCACGAAATATTATGATGAATCATTGTAATTTGCGCATTTAATAAGCTCGGTGTGTGAAAGCAGCTTATGTCATATTAGGATTTAAGATCTTAATGACTTTAAAACTAGTAATGGATAGTGCATGTGAAGCCATGTGAAACATTAAATAAGGAATTATGAAGAGATGATTGATAGATTGACAAATTTTCCCATGACGTTGAAATAAATCACTGATATATATTTATGATACTCCTTATATGATAATTTCACTTTGCTCTCAGGAAATTAATTATCAAGTTGAAGAAAACAAAAATGATTAAAAAGGGTAAAGAGGTGTCTCAAGTACCATCCGCCGAAGACACAGACATGTCTTCATTGTTCTCAGACACTGTCTGCAACAAAGACTGTGGTAGTTCATCATGGGAAGAAATGTAAAAACTTTTTGAAGATGAAGAACCAAGAGTGATAAATAACCTTTCTCCAACAGACGTTGATTCTACTTTGGGTGCAACTCTTTTTTACGTTGCATGCTTGCATATTCATAGAATAGTTGCAAGACCAAAGATTCTACCTTACACAAACATGATTAGGTGTGCAGTCAAAAATTTAAATATTGAAGATAGAGTTTTCAAGAATTCCAAAGGAGAGATTATGGGTTCTTTAAAAGCGGAAGACTTAGCAGCCATGTACCATTTGCCAACTCCACAGTAGAAATATGATAATAGAAATGTGCAAATGTTTAGAGCCAAAAATCCAGATCTTATCAAAGTTGTCCACGAATGGAAAGACAATGAAGGAAAATTGAAGCAGGATAAATCCAATACTTACCCAATTACACAAATTTCTAATCCTTATTTTTATGCCACTAGTATGTTATGTATAATATTTTCCAAACCTGATAGTACTAGGTTCTCAAGAGATTGGGTTCCCCTAATTGACACAATCGTCAATTCGTCTATCTTAAATTGGGCAGACCTTTTATCCAATTACCTAGCCAAACCTATCACTGAATATAGGAATAAAAGGAGTGCTTCATCCCAAGAAACTTCACCCTTTTACATGTCTTCCTATGTCATAGATTCCATCTGTTTCACTTCTACATTTCCAATCATGGGTTGGAAATGGATCATTAAAAACCCTATCCCAATTCATATTTATCATGAAGAACTCTGGGACTCTAAATTCCACTTACATTTTTATAAAATATGCTATGGATTTATGTTACCCATGTATCAGATGATTTTCAATGAAAAGTATCCTAGGGTTTCCAAAGAAACCAATGAAGATATTCTTCCTATAGCCAGATGGTTCGCTGAAGAAAAGTTCACATATATCCGAGTATTTGGAAGTTTTGCTTTTCCACACGTTTTACCCTACTATGTTCTAGATAGATTGCTTACAAGGGAAATAGCTTATCAACTCATAAATGGTGTCACAAAGCAACTAAAATATGATAAAAAGGCTATTTGGCCTTCTTTCCCTCTATAATGCGGCACATTTGCTCTGGCTAATATCAACCATTTATACAAAGAGGTTCCTAAAATTCAGTTATTGAAGTTGGCATTCACGCCAGGAAGATTATATGACCCCGACGATGTAATTAAAAATTACATGAAAAAACTCAAAACAAAGCGTTTCATAAAGGAAGAAGACAAATTTGATGATTTCTTCCAAGGCGTCAAAAATTTTTCTGATATTTTCAAAAGGGTTTCCAATAATGAAAACACTGAAGCTTTTCAAGTATATATAAATAAGAGATTGAAAAATATCCCTTTGAATTTGCTATTTATTGAAGATGAAAAACACACTCCAAGTGTCAGTCTCCATGAAGAAATGAAAGATGGCTCTGAAAATGAATCTGGTCAATCACATCAATAGTCTGATAAGTTAGATCAATATGAGGATGAATCTGAATCTAAGAAAGAAAATTTAGAAATTGACTAAATTCTTCAAGAAATAGAGTTGCAAGAGAAAGCAAAGAACAATGGCACTGAATCAAATTTAGAAGCAGTTCAAAAGGATCAGAGCACGTTAGATCAGTATAAATCATCTCAAGGAAAAGACCCGGTAAATGAATGGGAACAATTTTCCCAAACAATAAATACTCCTAAGGAAAAAGTCAACATTGATCAAACATCAAGTTTTCAAACGTCAGAGCCTTCTGAGAAGATAGTTGAAACTGTCAATCTTTTACAGAGAATCCCAAAAATACATGACAAAGAAATCATACTGGCTTACTCTACAGATCAAACCATCCTACAGATTGAAGACATTCCATCATTGGATATTTTCTATAGTCCTAGCTACAAGGTTGTAGTAAAAAGGAATAAAAGAAAAAGGATTGATGATACAACCCCGAAATCAACAGATGAATCAGTTGATTTACTCTGGAATTCCTCCTCAAATGATCCCACTGATCATTTAACTAAGTTGTCACAATATGCAGGAGCATATGCCACAATCATTGTTGATAAGGCAACTAAAGTTAGAATATTGTTAAAACAAAAGGAAACCAGAATACAAGAATTGGATCGGTTGTTAAAGGAAGAAAAATCCAAGTCCATTGATTAGATCAATGAAAGTTCAGCACAATTTTATAAACATATTGAAAGTCTCAAGTTGAAACATCAAACAGAGCTTAATGAGAAGCAGGTACATCTAGAAAGAACAATGGCAGAGCTACAAAATATATCATAATTAGAACAATTCATCAGAGAAGCACTTGATATAAATACTATGATAAAGAAAGAGCAAAAAGTATTTTGTCATCAAGTTTCTATGATTGATTCTTATTTTGATTCTAATAAGATAATGATTCAGCAAATAGAAATTCAAAAACTAGAATGTGAGAAATTTGAAAAGAAAATTGAGGAACACATTCAGCGGAAAAATTCTAATGCAGGAAGACAAGCTAATCTACCACAAATATATAAGCTTCACAAAGAATTGTTATTTACAGAATGGAAAGCACAGATCATCCAAGCAGAAAAGGTAGTGACCAAGGCAACCAACAAATCAAATGACGTTATTCAGCTCTTATGTGACCAGGAATTCTTAAAGAAAACACGTCTGATATGTTTTCAGGAACAAAAGAAGTAGAATTAAAATGGACACAAAGAGCATAACAACAAGAAGAAATTATCAAGAAATTTAATAAGTTTGATCAAGAAAATTACTGGAATTTTCTGATCAAACCTTACCATCAGTAACAAACTCTTCTGTTCCTTACAAAGTCAGCAAAAAGGTCTCAGTCGATAATATCAAATGCTATCTTCAAAGGGAAAATTCGATCACAGATATCACAACCAACTCAGCTTAAGGAAATGCTAGATATCTGCCAACTTCGTGATCACACTCAGAAAGAAATGCAGAATCCATAAAGTCAGGATTGTTAGTTCTAATTTCCTAGATATTTTTTAAGTTAAGTTTTAAGAGAAAGGTTCTTTGAAACCTCCTCTACATTTTTGTAAATCATTTAATTTAGTTTGTAGTTAATTTTAGCATTTAAACCCTTCTCATGCATTTAGAGAAGGGTCCAAGATTTTTTTAAGAACATTTGCAAAGAATGCTTATTTCTAAGTAAGTTTGTGGATGCCTTGATGAAGTACGGGAACACGACATTTTTCAGTTATAACTATCATTTTTTTGAATCATTGTTGGTGCACTTCTGTATTCTTTGAACGACTCTTTGATTGAAGAATTAGATACAGCCTATTATCACTAATCTGATAAGCAGAGTAATACACGTCTGGTACTATTATCATGTATGTTATTTTTGTTTACGAATATTAGTGATGAACTCAGCTTTCATGAATCATATATAGAATTAATTATTTTTGTCTGAAATATCAATTTCACTATTGTACGATATAAAGATAGAAATTAGTTATTTTATACATGGTCATCAGATAAATGCAATATATCTCCCATTTTATTTTGATTAACCTTTTTTTCAAGAGAATCATCTTACACAGTAATAATTCTATTAAATCTGTGATGATTTTCATCATCACAGATTGAACAGATATATCTTTAGATCACATTTATATATTATACCCGGGTTAGATTAAATTTAATTCAAAGCTTTGCATTTAGAAATAAATTTGTCTTAGTTTGTAGTAATTCATCATTCTAAAATGTTGTGATAGAAATCCAAAAAATTATCATAAAATACCAAATCTGGGAAACTAGTCCCATCATACCCAGTCAGACCCACTAACCCAAATAGAAAAGGAACTGCTTTAAGGTCTGGACAGGGTGTTTATCCCCCTTGTTGTTGCCACAGATTTTTGAGGCCCTCAAAATTTTTGGCGCAGAAGGAGGGCCTGACTATGAATGGCATATAAGTCTAAAATTCAAAATAAAAGCCATCATAAGAGTCGATCTCTCCAAAAGCATCCTACCACTTCCCGATCACAATCTAGATCACCAACTCAGAAATCAGAATTAGTAGAAACCTTTCCATCATCTCCTGAAGTATCATGTCATCCATCTACTTTAGAATTCACTCCCGAATCTCTCGAATTTCAGTATTTAATTCAGTAATTAGAAGGAATATCTATTTCTGCTGAAAATCCTGTTAACCGAGAAACTTCTGAGGAAAGTGTTACTTCTTTATTTAGAGAAACTGGTATTTTAACTCGATATAAAAGTGAGAAGCTTACAATTCCCCCTTTTGAGTTTCCATTATAATCTCATCGCAAAAAAGTTTCTATATCCAGATCTAAGTTAGAAACAAGTGAAGTCACATCAAATTTTCCTTCAGTCATTCCTCCACTCTCTTCTAATCAATCTATATCTCCACTGTCTTCCATTTCTTCTGCTCAAACAATCAGTGTTGTCACAAGTAGTACTGCTCCGGTTGTAAGTTCTTCATTCATTACCCCTACTTCTGGATCTACTTCTACATCTTCACAAACTCCAAATCTAGTTATGGCTAATTGACCTTGGACGAATCCTGGTGCAGTATTAATAGCTAATACTAATCCACTTCCAGATTATCCAGAAAAATGGTTACCTAAATATAATCTAGATGATGGTCTTCCTGCTGAAGAACACATCAATAAATTTATGTTAGCCATGAATTCAAAAGGAATTTCTCATGAAGATGTTGTAGTTAGATTGTTTCCATACACTTTACAAGGATCTGCAGGATCCTGGTACTTTTCTCTTCCAGCAGGATCTATTGCTGATTGGGAAACCTTTGAACAAGTTTTCCTTGCAAAATTTGGAGATGATAGGACTGTTGCATCCTTAATCAATGTTCTTTCCAATCTTAAAACGAATTCAGGTGAAAATATCAAATATTTCAACTTTAGATTTATCAGGTTATTAAATAAAATCCCAAATGCTTCTAAACCTGCTGTTGATGTACAAATAGAATGGTATATTTCTTCTTTTCCTTCTAATATAGCTATTTTTGTAGACAGAGCTAATAAAGCTACTCTCTTAGAAAGCTTGAAAGAAGCTCTCACATTAGAGAAAAGAATCTTAGCATTAGAAAAACGATCAGAGACAGAAGAAAGGAAAACAAAGAAAGTGACATTTAGTCAAGATTCCAAAAGGAAAGTTTCAAAAGATCCATTTGATCTTGAAGGTCTTCAAAAAATGCTAAAGATTATGTCAAATGATATGATTTATATAAAGAAACAAGTTGCTGAAACTTCAGCCACTAAAAAATCATTTCGTCCATTTAAGAAAAATCCTCCTTCAACATCTCAATCTCCAAATGAGATTTCAAATGTTGAATCTGATCAAGATACTGAAGATCTCTCACCTTCTGAAAATGAATTAGAGTCTGAAGAAGAAGTTGAACTAAATGGTTTATGTGATTTCATTCTTCCCACAGAAGAATAAGATGAAGCTATTCCTATATATACAAGAAGTAAATCTTCTTCAGATCCAATTGTATCAAATCAGAAACAAAACTCTGTTACAACTAAAGAAAAAATAAAAAATCTAAAACTGTGCAGACAAATCCGATTTTATCAGATTCTTCTACAACTTCTAAAACTTTAATAGTTTTAGATACTGTTGAATACAACATAGTTGAAGATATGAAAAATATCAAAGCAAATATTTCATTACACGAAATGACCAAACTCAAACAACAACAGAAAATTTTGCGTAGAGAACTCAAAGCAATTCCTGTAGAACCAATACAACCACCAATTATAGCACAAGCTTCAAAAGATATGGGAAAACCTCCATCATCTACCAACAAAGTAGATTCTAATGATCTTGTTTTAATTGGTGATAGATATATTTCTCAGACTGCCCCTTTTCTTTTGACTTCTGAAATTAAAAAAAAAAATTCATAATTGTCTTATTGATTCAGGGGCTTCTTCAAATATTATGCCAAGAACAGTATGTACAAAATTAAATATCATTCCTCAAAAAACATCTGTACATATAGTTCAATTGGATAGAAAAAAAGTTGAAGTTATTGGAGAAATTTTGTCAGTATCTATCAGGTTGTCATCTAATCCAAAGGTACTACAATTAATTGATATTTTAGTCGCAAACATCCCTGAATTTTATGGTCTTATTTTAAGCAGGGATAGGTTTGAAAATTTACATGGATATTTTTATACTGATTGGTGACATATGTGGTTACCATATAATAGCAAACCAAATCAGATCAGAATTGAACGTGAGAAATTTATGAAACATACAGTTACTGAATTAGAAGGAACAAATGAACCTGTAGCTTTTACTAATAATATCATAGGAAATTATTCACTTGAATCATTCCTTAGATCATTCAATGCTCAGGTCTCACCTTTTCCAACAAATACTGTTATTTCTCAAATTGAAAATTTTTCTCAAACAAACTCTTATAAATGTATTAATTTTAGCGATCAGATTCCAAAACAATCTTTATTTTGGACTCTATTTTTTGATGGTTCGAAATCAGAAGATGGTGTAGGAGTAGGTTGCATTTTAATCAATCCACAAGGAGAGAAAACGATGCTAGCGTGTAGACTTGAGTTTCAGTGCACAAATAATACTGCTGGATATGAAGCATTGATACAAGGTCTGTATAACGCTATAGGATTGAATGTTAAATATTTGCAAGTATATGGAGATTCTGAAATAATAGTTAAACAAGTTAGAAATATGATTCATTGTATTTCTGGACACTTGAAACATTATCAAACTTTAGCTCAGAATATTACTTCTCATTTTATTGCATTCAATATCTCTACAATCCCTAGATTACAAAATGCGAGCGCTGATTTACTTGCTAATGTAGCATCTAGACTTATACCACCCGAATAATTTAGCCCAGATAGATTTTCAATTGAATTGAATTTTATACCATCCATTCCTGACAATATAAATAATTGGAGAGCATTTAACAATGATGCAGATATAATGGACTTTCTTACATCAGACAGAGCTTATGAAGGTCAAATTTTAGATGAACATGAACATGATTTACAGATTGAAGACAAAAAAAACAATAATCCAATTCCCAAATCTGTAGTCAAAATGGAGGACCTTTATGATTTGAAAGATAGGTTTAAAAAGGTGACCAATTCAAAAACTCAAAGTTCTACTTTAAAATTTGAATTAATTAATCTTGGTACTCCAGAAAAACCTCAGAGCGTCAACTTAGGTCTTGGTCTAAAAAATGAAGAAAGGATGTCATTTATCAAATTTCTAGAAAAATATAAAGATATCTTTGCACAGGATTATTCACATCTTAAAACATATGATACTTCCATAATTCAGCATACCATTCCTATGATCTCAGATGATAAGCCTGTTCAACAAAAACTTAGAAAAATTCATCCAAATTTAGAAAGTCAAATTAAATTTGAACTGAATAAAATGCTTAAATCTAAAGTCATTTTTCCTGTTAGACATTCGAAATGGGTGTCAAACATGGTTCCAGTTATGAAAAAGAATGGAGATATTAGAATTTTCATAGATTTTAGGAACTTAAATAAAGCCTGTCAGAAAGATAATTTTCCCTTACCTACCATGGAACAAATATTGCAATCAGTTGCAGGATATGAATTGATGTCTTTTCTAGACGGATTTTTCAGGGTATAATAAGATCATGGTACATCCTAATGATAGGTTAAAAACGACGTTTAGAACAAAGTGGAGAACATATGCATATCAAAAGATGCCTTTTGTATTGATTAACGCTGGTGCCACATTTCAGCGTGCTATGGATATAGCTTTCAGAGGACTAATCAATAGCTCGGTTGTTATATACTTGGATGACATCACTGTTTATTCTAAGCATAGGAACAATCATAATAGTCACTTAAAAAACGTTTTCGAAAGATGCAGAAAATATGGCATTTCCCTTAATCCAAAATTTTTTTATTTTTCCTTATCAGAAGGTAAATTATTGGGATTCATTTTTTCTAGAAAAGGAATTCATATAGACCCTGATAGGATTCAAGAGATTGAAAATATTCCTCTGCCACATAAAAAAAAAATGATGCAATCATTTTTAGGTTAAATTAATTTTGTAAAAATATTTGTTCCAGATTTCTCCCAAATCATCCTACCCCTACAGTCAATGATTAAGAAAAATTCAATTTTTAGATGGGGAAAAGAAGAAAGAAATTCTTTTGAGTTAATTAGAAAAGCTATTGTTGAAACTCCTTCTCTAAAAACTCCTTATTTTCTTAAATCTTTTGTGTTATACACATTTTCTTCTGATACATCATATGAAACGGTTTTAACACAGTTAAATAACGAAAACATTGAAGCACCAATTTCTTTTTTTAGCTCTAATCTTCAAGGTGATGAATTAAATTATTCGGCTATGGAAAAACAAGCCTATGCTATGTTTAAATATTTGAAACATTTCAGACCTTTTCTCTTAAAAACACATACCAAGATAATAGTATCTTACTCAGCATTAAGGAAATTATTAATACAACGAGAAGTAGGAGAGAAGTGAGCAAATTGGGTCACTGCACTTCAAGAATATGATGTAGAGATACATCCAGCTAAAATTGTTAAAGGAAAAGGCATTTGCAGGATGTTAACCTCTCAATCACCAACAAAAAAATATCAATAAAATGAAATACAATTATTTGAGGTAAGCCTAGACGATTCTCAATCACAATATGCTGATTTGAAATTTTTCCTAAAAAATGGACATGCTCCATTATATCTCAATTATACAGAAAAGCGCGCTCTAAGACTTAAAGAAAATCAATATCAACTCATAAATGATTTATTATTTAGAAAGAATTATGATTTTGTATTATTAAGATGTTTAGAAAAAACTGAAGCCGAAAAAGTATTGCAAGAACTACATGATGGATTAGTTGGAGGTCATTTCAGAGGAAATACCACAGCTCATAAAATATTGCATGCTGGTTATTATTGGCCGACTCTGTTTAAATATGTAAATGAATATAAAAGAAAATGTAAAACATGTCAAACTACAGTAGGAAGAGAAAGGAAAGCAGCATTCCCATTACAATTAGTAAATATCCAACAACCATTTGAACAATGGGGGTTAGATATTATAGGTGAAATAACTCCTAACTCTTCAAAATAACACAGGTGTATTCTAATTGCAACTGATTATTTCACAAAATGGGTAGAATCTATCCCATTAAATGTGGTAAATACATAGAATATTATAGATTTTATTGATCAATTCATAATTACCAGGTTTGGCCTTCCATCAGCTTTGATATTTGATAATGCATCTTACTTTTTCTGGAAATGCCATGATAGAATTTGCTTTGGAAAGAGGTTTTAAATTAAAATACTCAGCTAACTATTATCCACAAGGAAATGGATTAGCTGAATCTACAAATAAAAACCTTATCATAATCATCAAAATAACTGTAGAACAAAATCATAAGAATTGGCACAAAGCATTATTGTTTGCTCTTTGGGCAGATAGAATTACCCAAAAAGCTTCAATAGGTACTTCACCATTTGTGTTAGTTTATGGAAAAGAAACAAATCTACCCTCAAACATAACGATACCATCATTTGATTTAGTACAATTCATTAATGAAAATCCTTCTTCCTCTCTTCAACTTAGACAAGATCAAATCCTTAAGTTAGAAGAAGAAAGAGAAAAAGCTAAACAAACTCATACCCATCATCAACAAATAATAAAAGCTTCATTTGATTTAACTTCTGTTAGTTCAAAATATTTTCAAATTGGTGATTTGGTATTAAAGTGGGACAAAACTCATGAGGAAAAGGGTAAACATACAAAGTTTCAAAAATTCTGGCTAAGACCATTTCAGATAATTGAGAAAATTGGCTCATCAACATTTCTATTACAAGATTTATCAGGTAAAAAATATTATTTACCTGTTAATGGATAAATTTTGAAAAAACATTTCTCATAGAAGGTAACCCTTCTGTCTTTGTATATTAAAATATTTTTCTTTTTTCTTTTTCTTTTTAGAAATAAAAACTTGTTTAGTATTGACAGTTGGCCTTTCAAAAAGGAAGTCTTAGAAAATTTCTTTTTGATATTTCTTTTTTCACTTATTTAAAATGGAACTGTTAAAGAAATAAAATCGAAAGATTTAGAAAAAAAAATTGATTTTATCTTTCTTAAAAAAATGAAATTCCAATAAAACACTTATTTTGTTTGATGAACTCTCATTTTTATCTAGTATGAATATTCTTCTATCAGTCAAGAAAAGAAAATTGTAATATAGTAAGAAATCTTCTTACAGAAAAGCAATCTAACAACTCGACATTATCATCCAACATCTTAAAAATAACTATGATTCGTCCCATCTAGTAAATCTTATAATTTTCAAAAGAAATTCAAGAGAAAAAAACTTAAAAGATAATAAGTCTTATCACGAGCTTGTTTACCATGTTCATAAAGAAATATTTGAACTGACATTACTAATACTGTCTACCAAAACAATGTAATGACTTGAGATTATATCATAAAGACAAGGGGTCTCATCAAGAGCCAGCTTGATTAGTTTAATTACTATTTGTGAATGGCATTGTCACTATTTGGTCACCAAGCCAAGACAATGGATTTTAAGCAGATTAAAAAAAAAATCTAATTTACTTATGAAAATGATGAGAAATACTGCATGGAAAAATGGATCATAACTAGGTAAAAGGTAACCCTGCCAAAAGCTTAAAACTGCCCAATTGAACAGAGGCTCTATCTTTGATAAAAAAAGTAAATTTATAAAAAGCTTATCTGTAGAGATTATTTTCTATTTATTTTTAACTAAGTAAAGACTAACATTGATTTTCATACTTATACCTTTATAGAGGAATTCTCATGAATAAGTGAATAAATGAATTTTCATTATTTGAAAAAGATAATATTTATTTGAAATTTCATTCCTTTAACTCTTTTATTTGTATATATAAAAGGATTTAGAATTTAAAAAAAAAATCAGCAGAGACATCTAGTTCGTCCAAGTGAATCGCCAATTGTTGTGTTGTATAACAACCCCCCATTTATTTTTATAAATAGGGACCCTTTAGAAATAAATAAGAAATTATGTTTTAAATTCTTACAACAAAAACTTAGAAAATATTTTTTTTTGCTTTTTCTTTGAAAAGCACATCGCTTATCACATATTTTATTTTCAAAAAAGAATCATAAAACATAAAATTAGTGAATTGCGAAATGCGCTCTTAAAATAGCCTTCCAAAGAAATAAAAAGTTTTGTTCGCATTGCACTTTATTTAGTAAAGACTTAAGAAACAAGTAATATAAGTTGCGATAGCCGTGGACCCGACAAGAAAATAAACTAAAAGTATAAATTCTTTTCACTATCACGTCCACTTTAAGTTTTTCACAAATCGCATTGTGCGCAAATTATAATATAGAATTTAAATGTATCTTATAAATGTTACGATCTACGATTTGCACATATCATATTTCACAACTTTTATGAGACAACCACGAAATATTATGATGAATCATTGTGATTTGCGCATTTTATAAGCTCGGCGTGTGAAAGCATCTTATGTCATATAAGATTGGATTTAAGATCTTAACGACTTTAAAACTAGTAATGGATAGTGCATGCGAAGACATGTGAAACATTAAATAAGGAATTATGAAGAGATGATTGATAGATTGACAACTTTTCGCATGAGGTTGAAATAAATCACTGATATATCTTTATGATACTCATATAATAATTTCACTTTTCTCTCAAGAAATCAATTTTCGAGTTTAAGAAATCAGAAATGACTAAAAAGGGTAAAGAGGTGTCTCAAGTACCATCCGCAGAAGACACAAACATGTATTCATTGTTCTCAGACATTGTCTGCGACAAATACTATGGTAGTTCATCATGGGAAGCAATGTACAAACTTTTTGAAGATGAAGAACCAAGAGTGATAAATAACCTTTCTGCAACAGGCACTGATTCTACTTCGGATGCTACTCTTTTCGACGTTGCATGCTCGCATATTCATAGAGTAGTTGTGAGACCGAAGATTCTACGTTACATAGACATGATTAGGTGGGCAGTCGAAAATTTAAATATTGAAGATAGAGTTTTAAAGAATTACAGAGGAGAGATTATGGGTTCTTTCAAAGCGGGAGACTTAGAAACCATGTACCATTTGCCAACTCCACAATAGAAATATGAAAATAGATATGTGCAAATGTTCAGAGCAAAACATCCAGATCTTATCAAAGTTATCCACGAATGGAAAGACAATGAAGGAAAATTGAAGTAGGATAAATCTGGTATGTACCCAATTACACAAATTCCTAATCCTTATTGTTATGCCACTGGTATGTTATGTAGAATATTTTCCAAACCTGATAGTACTAGGTTCTCAAGAGATTGGGTTCCCCTAATTGACGCAATCGTCAATTCGTCTGTCTTAAATTGGGCAGACCTTTTATCCAATTACCTAGCCAAACATATCACTGAATATAGGAATAAAAGGAGTGCTTCATCCCGAGAACTTCACCCTTTTACATGTCTACCTATGTCATGGATTCCATCTGTTTCACTTCTACATTTCCAATCATGGATTGGAAATAGACCATTAAAAACCCTATCCCAATTCATATTTATGATGAAGAACTCTGGGACTCTAAATTCCACTTAAATTTTTATAAAATCTTCTATGGAGTTATGTTACCCATGTATCAGATGATTTTCAATGAAAAGGCTCCTAGGGTTTCCAAAGAAACCAATGAAGATATTCTTCCTATAGCCAGATGGTTCGCTGAAGAAAATTTCACATATAATATCCGAGTATTTGGAAGTTCTAATTTTCCACATGTTTTACCCTACTATGTTCCAGATAGATTGCTTGCAAGAGAAATAACTTATCAACTCATCAATGGTGTCACAAAGCAACTAAAAGATGATAAAAAGGCTATTTTTCCTTCTTTACCTCTATAGTGCGGCACCTTTGCTTTGGCTAATATCGGCCATTTATACAAAGAGGTTCCTAACATTCAGTTATTGAAGTTGGCATTCATGCTAGGAAGATTATATGACCCTGACGATGTAATTAAAAATTACATGGAAAAACTCAAAACAAAGCCTTTCATAAAGGAAGAAGAAAAATTTGATGATTTCTTCCAAGGCGTTGAAAATTTTTCTGATATTGTCAAAAGGGTTTCCAGTCACGAAAACACTGAAGCTTTTCAAGTAATATAAATAAGAGATTGAAAAATATCCCTTTGAATTTGCTATTTATTGAAGATGAAAAACACACTCCAACTGTCAGTCTCAATGAAGAAATGAAATATGGCTCTGAAAATGAATCTGGTCAATCACAGTAGCAGTCTGATAAGTTAGATCAATCTGAGGATGAATCTGAATCTAAGAAAGCAAATTTAGAAATCGACCAAATTTTTCAAGATATAGAGTTGCAAGAGAAAGAAAAGAACAATGGCACTGAATCAAATTCAGAAGTAGTTCGAAAGGATTAGATCACGTTAGATCAGTCTAAATCATCTCAAGGAAAAGACTTGGTAAATGAATGGGAACAATTTTGCCAAGCAATAAATACTCCTAAGGAAAAATTCAACACTGATCAAACATCAAGTTTTCAAACGCTAGAGCCTTCTCAGAAGATAGTTGAAACTGTCAATCCTCTATAGAGAATCCCAGCAATACATGACAAAGAAATCATGCTGGCTTACTCTACAGATCAAATCATCCTACAGATTGAAGACATTCCATCATTGGATATTTTCTACAGTCCTAGCTACAAGGCTGTAGTAAAAAGGAATAAAAGAAAAAGGATTGATGAGACAACCCCAAAAGTAATAGATGAATCAATTGATGTACTCTGGAAAGCCTCCTTAGATGATCCCACTGATCATTTAACTAAGTTTTCACAATATGCAGGAGCATATGCCACAACCACTGTTGATAAGACAACTGAAGTTAGAATATTTTTGAAACAAAAGGAAACCAGAATACAGGAATTGTATTAGTTGTTAAAGGAAGAAAAAGCCAAGTCCATTGAGCAGATCAATGAAATTTCAACACAATTTTATAAAGATATTGAAAGTCTCAAGTTGAAACATCAAACAAAGCTTAATGAGAAGCAGGTACACCTAGAAAGAACAATGGCAGAGCTACATAATCGATCACAATTAGAAAAATTCATCAGAGAAGCACTTGATATAAATACTATGATAAAGAAAGAGAAAAAAGTATTTTGTCATCAAGTTTCTATGATTGATTCTTATTTTGATTCTAATAAGATAATGATTCAGCGAATAAGAATTCAATGTAGTATACCTAGGGGGGATAATATAGGGTACAGAGGGAGGTACCCAAGGGAATAATATGATGTAATAATATAAGAATGATAAATAAAGGGGCCATAGTTAATAAATAAAGCGGTTAACCCACATTATGTAAGGGACCACATGTAGCTAGGGAATAAAGTGGTAAGCCCATTGTATTGGTGTATGGCATTGAGAGACCCATGGTAACTACCCATGGTATTGCATGTATGAAACCTATATAGAGGCTAGAGACTCTCCATTGAGGGATGTCAAGGATTATTGTATGGGCAAGCATATGGCTTGTGGAGTGATCTCCTTCCTTAAGGAGTGAATGTATGGTGTTGCCCTACCTTAAGGGTTTTGATATTAGTGAAGATCTGAAGTTTTATCTTCTATGGTGTTATTTCTTGGGCATATTTTCCATTTTTATACATTTTCTTTTTAGATCTACTACAAGTGGTATCAGAGCACTTTCTTGGGCAGAGTTTGGAGATTTGTTTTTTCATTTTTTTGCAGGGAATTTTTGGGCGGCGAGTTTGTATAGTAGATCTGAAAAATTTGGCGAAAATTTTTCAGAAATAAATATAAGATCTGGATTCCTTATGGAAAAATACTCAATTTCAAAAAAAAAAAATTAATCGAATCGGAGTCCGAATGAGGGTGATATCGCTGATTTAAATTCAGTTGTGTTGGAGAAATGTTTCTGACGGCAATTTATGTACGGTGGATCTCCTGAAATTTTTAGTACATTTTGGTGCACAATATCAGACAAAAAATTACATATCTGATCTCCCCTTGAAAAATCACCCGATTTAAAAAAAAAAGAGGGCAAATTGGAGTCCAGATGAGGGAGTTATCACTGATTTAAAATCAGTCATTTTTTCAGAAATTTTGTGATGGTGGGACAGTTGCAGCGCAAATCTGTGTTTCCAGAGTGCCTAGATCGAGATTTCAGTCATATGGTTAGATGCAGAATGGCTATTCCATTTTCAAAAATGGGTTATATTAAGGATTCTGAGTTATATTGACCAAGTAATGTCCATTTTAAGTTTTTTCCAAAGTAAGTGATTTTCTTCAAAACCCTTACTTTATTTTATGGATTCTCGTAAGATGAAGTTTACAGGAAAATATGATGGCCCTACTATTGAAGATTTTTTACAACATCTCAAGGCTCAATACCGAAGTTTTTGGATATGCTCCATAGGGCTTCATCTGAAAGATGAGGAAAATAAATGGTGGACCTCACTTGACAGCGCAATGAGGAAACTTCCCGAGAACAAACTTTAAAAATTCATTTTGGACAAGTGGTCTAAAGCCAGAAAGAAGGACAACGAGAGCCATAAAGACTTATTTTCTACTAATATTTCCATATTACAGGTTCATGGAAGTATTCAGAAAGAGAACATCATTGTGTCTATCATTCCTAGTTGCAAGCATAATTGTATCAATGTGAATTTGGCAAAAAAATTGCAAGTTCCAGCAAAGCATATTGAAAACACACAGGTTGATAATGAAGATGTTCAAATTTATAAAGATTTGAAGATTTCTATGGATAAATATGTGTTGCATTCTGATTTTTATGCTTCAGATATGGATGTTGTGGATGTTGTTTTGGGACACCCTTGGATGGAATCCATTGGTACTGTCAATTTTAATGTGCAAAAGAAATTCATGAAGCTCTGGTATAAAAAGAAGAAAATTACATTGCACGATATTTGCATTAGGAACCATGCAGAGACTACAGAGGAAGAAGCACAAATCTCTAACAACACAGACACATCAGATGATGAGCCTTTGATGGTAGACAACCAAACAAAGACATCAAAGCAAGTACCAACAAAAGAACCTGACACCACTCCATCACCAATAATTGAGGAATTAATGAAAGATATTCCATCAATTAAAGCTTCAACATATCACCACCCACATCACCCAGCAAGACAACAACCAGGAAGGTGGCAACGAATTAGCAACAAGGAAAAAAACCCCTGCATGACACATAGAGAGGTGCGACGATCCATCCACAACACATCAACACAGAAGAACCACCAGAACCCACTTCCATCTCAAGCGAGTGAGACATCGACTAGATTGAGTGTTCACCATTATCTGGGATGGCTGGATGCATGTGAATGGTACCAGTGGAATAATATTTTGGGTAGATCTTATTATTTGTGTTCTTCTTATGTTTCAGGGACAAAACATGTTTAAGGGGGGTGTAATGTAGTATACCTAAGGGGGATAATATAGGGTAGAGAGGGAGGTACCCAAGGGAATAATATGATGTAATAATATAATAATGATAAATAATTGGGCCATGGTTAATAAATAAAGTGGTTAACCCACATTATGTAAGGGACCACATGTAGCTAGGGAATAAAGTGATAAGCCCATTGTATTGGATGTACGGTATTGAGATACCCATGGTAACGACCCATGGTATTGCATGTATGAAACCTATATAGAGTCTAGAGTCTCTCCATTGAGAGATGTCAAGGATTATTGTATGGGCAAGCATATGGCTTGTGGAGTGATCTCCTTCCTTAAGGAGTGAATGTATGGTGTTGCCCTACCTTAAGGGTTTTGATATTAATGAAGATCTGAAGTTTTATCTTCTATGGTGTTATTTCTTGGGCATTTAAATCAACGATATCACCCTCATCCGGACTCCGATTCGACTGATTTTTTTTTTTTAAATTGAGTATTTTTCCGTAAGGAATCCAGATCAGATATTTATTTCTGAAAAAATTTCACCAAATTTTCCAGATCTGCTCTACAAACTCGCCACCCAAAAATTTCCCGCAAAAAAATGAAAAAACAAATCTCCAAAATCTGCCCAAGAAAGTGCTAAGATACCACTTGTAGTAGATCTGATAAGAAAATGTATAAAAATGGAAAATATGCCCAAGAAATAACACCATTGAAGATAAAACTTCAGATCTTCATTAATATCAAAACCCTTAAGGTAGGGCAATACCATACATTCACTCCTTAAGGAAGGAGATCACTCCACAAGCCATACGCTTGCCCATACAATAATCATTGACATCCCTCAATGGAGAGTCTCTAGCCTTTATATAGGTTTCATACATGCAATATCATGGGTAGTTACCATGGGTCTCTGTTCAATCCTGTATCTGAAAGTGACTTCACTGTTCCCTAGCTTCCATGTGGTCCCTTACTTAATCAAGGATTGCTCAACATGGCCCTATCCTTCATGTGTTTATTTATCCATTCTTATCTTTCATTACATCAGCTCTTCCCTTGGGTACCTCCCTACTGTACCCTATATTATCCCCCTAGGTATACTACATTAAAGCAAAGATGGCGTAAGAAAGTGAAAAGAAATTGAGAGAACATTACCATGCATTAGTGAAAGTGATGATCCCGAATTGACAAGCTATCACCACAAATTTATAAGCTACAGAAAGTCCCTTTATTCTGGAGATGAAACCTGAATCATCCAAGTAGAAAAGGTAGCGACCAAGACAGCCAACAAATCAAGTGAGGTTATTCAGCTCTTATGTGACCAATTGCTTAGAATAGGACTTCTTAAAGAAAACACGGCTGATGTGTTTTCAGGAACAAAAGAAGTAGAATTAAAATGGACACATAGAGGAGAACAATAGGAAGAAATGATCAAGAAAGTTAATAATTTTGATCAAGAAAATTACTGGAATTTTCTGATCAAACCTTGCCATCAACAACAAACTCTTATGTTCCTTATAGAGTCAGCAAAAAGGTCTCAGTCGATAATCTCAAATGCTATCTTCAAGGGGAAAATTCGATCACGGATATCGCAACCAACTCAGCTTAAGGCAATGATAGATATCTACCAACTTTGTGATCACACTCAAAAAGAAATGTAGAATCCATAATTTCAGGATTGTTAGTTCTAAATTCCTATATTTATGTTTAAGTTAAGTTTTTAGAGAAAGGTTGCTTGAAACCTCCTCTACATTTTTGTAAATCACATAATTTAGTTTGTAGTTAATTTTAGTATTTAAACCCTTCTCAAGCATTTAGAGAAGGGTCCAAGATTTTGTTAAGAACATTTGCAAAGAATGCTTATTTCTAAGTAAGTTTGTGGATGCCTTGATGAAGTAATGGAACACGACCTTTTTTAGTTGTAAATATCATTTTGTTGAATCACTATTGGTGCACTTCTGTATTCTTTGAACGACTCTTTGATTGAAGAATTGGATACAGCCTATTATCCCTACTCCGATAAGCAGAGTAATACACATCTGGTACTATTATCATGTATGCTATTTTTGTTTCTGAATATTAGTGATGAACTCAACTTTCATGAATCATATATAGAATTAATTATTTTTGTCTAAAATATCAGTTGCACTATTGTACGATATAAAGATAGAAATTAGTTATTTTATACATGGTCATCAGATAAATGCGATATATCTCCCATTTTATTTTGATTAACTTTTTTTTCAAGAGAATCATCTTATACAGTAATAATTCTATTAAATCTGTGATGATTTTCATCATCACAAATTGAATAGATATCTCTTTAGATTGCATTTATATATTATCCCCGGGTTAGATTAACTTTAATTCAAAGCTTTGCATTTAGAAATAAATTTGTCTTAGTTTGTAGTAATTCATCATTCTAATTTTTTTTTATAGAAATCCAACAAATTATCATAAAAAACCAAATCTGGGAAACTGGTCCCATCATACCCAGTTGAAGCCACTACCCCAAATGGAAAATGAACTAATTTAAGGTCCGGATAGGGTGGTTATCCCCCTTGTTGTTGCCATAGATTTTTTAGGCCCTCAACACATATGAAACTCAAGAAAAAACAATGATAAACATCATACCACAAGTATCCAAAAAAATAGTTGCAACTCTTCTTTATTAGCTGGCCAAACTAAGTACAATAGTTCCTTGATCAACAAGCTATCATCAAAACTGATTCCAACCCTTGCTTATTGTGAAGAAAGGGGATAAATAGACATAAAAAAAGCTTCACTCATCCTCAAGGGTTGAATCCATGAGGTGAGGAAGAGATCCACTAATTTCTGAACTGAAAGTTGAAGTGTAGGATGGTCCAAGTGACTCACCCCTCATTACACTCAAACTGGTTCATCTTGACTAAAGGATAACTTTACGTAATGAATCTACCCCTAGGTAACTTATCCTTGACATAATTAAATTTACCATGATGAATTACATTAATAGAAAGATGATTTTCTGAGATAAAATCAAAATTTACGTTGAAAAACCAAAAATATCATCAAACTGTCATATGCGCCTTTTTCCTATCATATGTGCAGCGCCTTAAGGCTGTGCAACCTCCATATTCAAGGAAAATTTTGACTAATCTACAAGTGTCCAAATCAGGCCCAAGATGGTTTTTTGGAAATCTTGTCCAGTCCTCGTTTTGAATATACCTCTATACTCAAAATTATATTGATTTGACCCTTAAAATTTTCAATATCCCAAGACTACTATGTGTGCAACGCCTAGGCAAAAATATGGGCATAAACATGATTTTTTGGTGGTTTTTTTCCCTTTTGAATGAACATTTTTCCTCAAAAACCTTAGAACATGTATAGGGTGCATGTATTCATCATTATGAATCCAATGGTGGTGAATTTTTTCCCAAAAAATATCCCTATCATTTGTGAAACACCTAGGGCGTTGCGCATATGACAGATTTTCTGATATTTCCTTGTTGAGAAAAATACAGTCATTTCCAGATTCTGCAAAAACATTTCAACATGCCACAAAATTGGTAGATAAGTTGATGAAGATGTTTCTAGGCTTAGAGGGAAGCCTTAACACGAATATCCAATTTCTTCTCCTCCTCCATGGTCAAATATTCTATTTTCAAATTGGCACTTTTGAGCTTGCCCAATGTAATTTTCTCCTTTAGTGCATGGTGTTTGACTTTCCTCCTCAGTAGATCATTATCCTTAATTTCTTTTTTCTAGTAGCTTTTCCAAATTTTGATTGGCTCTATCAAGCCATGGCTCCCTGTTCTCATTGATCACAATAACAAGCTTCTCATTTAGGGTTAGCCGATCAACAAGTTCAGCTTCCCTTTGCCTCTCTAGAGCTAGAGGTCTTTTCAGCCCTCTAGTTCTAGTTTTTTTCCTTGGTTCCTGTTCCTTTTCATCATCAAGTAAGTCATACCTTTCAAGTGTTTCGTCTAGCATGGGTTTGGCCTTTTTGCATCCCTCTGAGCAGTGACAAACTTGACCTCATTAATGACCTGTTTAGTCTTCAATTTCTAATTTTCTTGCTCAAGGAAGTGTATGATATATCTGGTCCTATCAAGATTAGTCTGGAGCTCACTAGTCTTGGCATCCTTCCCTTTTATGGCTGCTTTGGTGATTTTTTCATTTTCATCCTCATCTAGGTCAACAAGTTGAAATTCCTGCTATGTTTCATGAGTGTCCTCCTCATTGTGACTGACTGCCTCAATCACCTTTTCTTTACCCTTGTCCACCTGTTGTGTTTTTGTAGAGGGCATGGCCCCTTCCACTATGAGTGGAGCCAACACATTCTTGTGGCCTCTCTGGTATGTTTTTGGCGATGGTTCAACCTCAACCATACTAGCCCATTTAGGCTAAATGTCCTCAATCATGCTAGGTGACCTAAAATCATGATGAGATGGAGATTAAGGAGGTGAAGGGGATTGATATGATGATGATGAATGTGCTATGGGCTGAGATGGAGGGACGGAAGTGGTTGGATGGGATGATGAAGGCACATTTTGTGCATGTTGAGTGGATGAATCATTGAAAATATCATTGGCTATGAAGGTACTCCATGCAATTTTTAGTTGATTAATATGGTGGAGGACTATGATTTTAATGAGGGAATGATGGAATAGAAATTCCATTTTATGTTCATATTCCCTTTTCTCGACAATGAATGCCATCTTATCTATTCATTGGAAAAGGTTGTAGGGTATGTTCAACATCTTTACCCTAGTGAAATGCATCAAGAAGTGGATGTGATAAGTATAAAGCCTTGAAAATCTACCCTCACATGAAAAGTATTGCATGATTATCTTCATCATCGGTGCATATCTGTCCTGGAGGTGGGAAAAAGGAAAGAACCTATTTTTCTCATTCTTATGCCTTGGTTTTAGGAAGGGATCAAAGTAGTTTTCCTCCAAATCACTCTTTTTGAACCACTTCTCCCCAACATTCAGGGTCCCAGTGGCAGCTGAAATAATGGCAGGTGAGACAATAAAGGTGACTCCAGCTAAAGTGACTTGGTTGTTGTGGAGGTTGGATATTAAGAGCCTGGTCAATATGTCATGGTGCTGAACCCTCTGAATTTGTTCACAAAAATCATAACAACCAACATATTTGAAACATGTTACTATCATTGGAGAATGCAAAAGTTCCCTAGTGTTGGTAGGTTCAAGTCTGATTATCCTGCCCCCTTTATGTGGCCTTGTAGCCTTTTTTTCATCTTCCTCACTGTATGGTTTGTCATGCTCTTCTCTGTTGCCATGGTGTTTTTATGTCCAAAATCCTAGGGAAGTATATGATAATGTGGAAGGTTACTTTTGGGGATAGGAAATGGGGAAAGGGAAATTTGTGGGAGATAATGTTAGGGATATGAGAAACGGGGGAAGGTAAGATGAGTGATAGTGTAATGGGAATTGGGATGGGGAATTAGGAATTGGGATCCTAGGTAAAAGGAGCACTTAGGGCTTAGGTATTGTGATTAGAAACTTAGGGAAGGGGATTGTAATAACAGGGATTTGGGAATGAGTATTTGTAATGTGGGAAGGGTATGAGAGTGTAAGGGAAATGGTATTTAGGAGTTGTGAGTGTTAGGGGGAAATGTTAGGGTTTTGAATGGTTAAAACACAAAATTCTCAAGAAAATTGCACAATACCAAATAAATAAACTTGAAGGAGGTAAATGATGATGGAAGACACCTTTACTCACTTGCTGGAGGCTCAAACAACTGTTGTAGAAGTTCTGGAGGTGATTTGGAGCAATTTCAATGATTTTATGGCTTGCTGGACATATGCGTAGTGCCTTAAGGATATGGTCAGCGCCTTAAGGTTGTGTGCAATGCCTTTAGTCTATGTGCAATGCCTTCAAGATATGCACAATGCCTTTAGCCTTTGCACCCTCTGCTCAATTTTTCTCCAATTTTGCATAGAAAATTGAAAATTCGCTCTCCTCAAGTGTTTGCTTGATAGAATAGAAGGAAAATTAATTTCAAATTAATGTCTAAGAATATTTAATACTTGAGTGAATTGTGATTTAGATCAAAAACCCACTTTTCCTATGTTTCTTTTCACTTTTTTGAAAGCATGCTAAATATCCTTTTTTCTTTGACTTTTCTTCTTTATAGGATGAAGTTGCTGGAGTTTGGCACTTTTCTCTTTGATTTGGTGGTAATCAATTTGGCATATGAAGTTGGAGTTGGTAGCTTTTGGAGAGTAACTTATTACATATAGGAATAATAAAATTACATAAAAAATGAAATAAATTAAAATTCGGTTTTTGAATAAAATTACATTTGAGTATGAAAATCATACTTGAAAACAAAAATTACAACTTTAGAAATGATATTTACAGTTGATAAATCCTTTGTAGATGATAATGAAATGTTTATTGAGTCACTCTCTCACCTTTTTCTGACTTTATTGAGATGAAATGGTGCATTTTGGACCTTGAACAATGAAACCTAATGACCTAATGGGACCTTGAATGACCTGACTCCATGGTTGACCTTGATCGACAAAAGTGTTTTAATGCTCAACAAGACATGAAGGTGGGACAAAAAAAGTGAAATTTTGAGGGAGAGTGAGGTTTTATGACTAGGGCTACCATCAATGAATCAATTTTTTGCATGACCTAATGGAATGATAAAAAAAAAATTGAGTGGGACCCCTAAAATGAATATAAAAAGAGTAATTTTGATCATTGATGGAAGAATGCATATTCTAACACTAACATCGGCCTTATTGGGAATGGAAGATCCTTGGAGGTGTCAAGAACACCGTAGACCAAGTGCCCAACCATTGGGCCATTACGGTCGAAAAACTTCAAACTAAAATGCATGAATAAATAATGACAACTCAATGACACAAACTGACTTTGAAATTGACTCAAATTGACTCGAAAAATGACTTAACTTACTTTTCTGAAAAATGAATCTTGAAAATGCTAGAAAATCAATGAAGCTCCACGGCCTTCACTCTGGGCTTTGAACTCCAGTGCTTTTCCACTTCACACTTGCAGGAATATCAAACTAATATATATAATGAGGATGAGTTTTTTTTCACAATTTCAGATAAAAAAATATAGTGTTTCAGGAGCCTACCATTAACTGGCCCTCCTAAGATAATTTTCCCATCCATTTCTTCCAAGAGATATGCATTTTTTCCATGAGAAGTTGCAATATTGAAAGGTCCTTTTCATAAATTATTGAACTTCCCATTCTTACCCTTGTCTTCATTCCTGGAATCCTAGTGGAGTACTACATCACCGATCTTGAAATAATATTTCTTTGTTTTTCTGTCATATATTTGCTTGATCTTTTCATGGAGTTTGGAAGTGTTCTAAAACACTTCTCTTGTTTGTTGCAAGTGAATCATTTGTTTTATTCAACGTTGTATGTCATTTTATTCACTTCCCACTTCTTGTAAAAGTTTCATGACTAGAATAGGTAACGAAGAAGGGAAAACTCTGTCCACACCGTAAATTACCTGAAATGGAGACGTGCCAATGGATTTATTGTTGCTTACCCAATATGCCCATAGTGCATTAATTATCTTCTTACGCCAATTCTTCTTATTCACCTCCAACATATTTTTTCTTATGCTTATCAAAGACTTATTGGAGGACTCTGCCAATCCATTTCCCTATGGATACTATGCTGTAGAATGACCCAAATTAATGTTATACCTGTCACAGAATTCTATCATCTTCTTTGATTTGAAAGCTATGGCATTATCCGTGATGATATTTCTAGGAAAACCAATTTAGGACAAGATGTTAGTTTCTAGAAACTGAATTATAACTGAGTCTGTAGCTTGCCTAGCTGGGATCGCTTCGATCCACTTTGTGAAATATTCTATGGCGGTAAGTATCCATCTATGTTGAGTAGATGAGGGTGGATGTATTTCACCTATAAAGCATAAGCCCCATTGCTTGAAAGGAGATTCAACTGAAATGGGTTGTAATGGTAAAGGAAGAAGCTTATGTTTACCTTGGAAAAGTTGGCATTTATGGCAACTCATGACCATCTTGTACAAATCTGCAAACAATGTCGGCCAATAGTAACCCACTCTCAATACTTTGTTGGTTGTAGTATTCCAGTATAAGTGACCTCCACAATCTCCTTTGTGGAAATCCTTCATCACTTCTTTGGACTCATCTTCAACTAAGCAATTGAGTAACACTCCTCTAGGATCCTTCCAGTAGAGTGCACTATCTAGTATGCAATACTGTGAAGCCTTAAGTTTCAAGAAACTACTTTTAATCTTTGACATAACAGGAGGAGGGTTCAAATGTTGCAAAAAATAAATGATACGAGCATACCGTGGAGATGATGAAAAGAGATATGATACCTGAATAAGACTTATACCTTCTTCGTCATTGGAAAATGATGATATGCATTTGATGTCAAGCGCATGTAGATTATACTCAGCCATAAGCTTAGCTAAGACTTTCCCTTTGATTAGCTTGGTCAGCTTGATCTCAAGGTCATACTCTAAGAGCACTACTATCCATCTACTTCTACTTCCTTCTAGATGTGTTTGCATGAGTACTTCTTTAATAGCTACATTTGGAAAAAATGCCAAAATATATGAGTGTAGAATATAAACACGGAATTCCTTGAGTGCTTTAACTAAATCCAAGGTCTGTTTATCGATTATGTTGTATCGAAGGGTTGCATCCCTTATTTTGCGACTGAAGGATGCTATTGGTAACTATGTCCCATATTTTTTTTGAATTAGTGCTGCCAAAGTATGCTCATAATCAAAAGAAAATATAATGAAATCTAGAGAATATTTGGGACTTGTCAAAATTGGAGAAGTGGTCAAAGAAAATTTCACCAAGCTGAATGACTTACGAGCATTTTCATACCATTTTAAATCATTCTACTTCTTTAGCATATTGGTTAACTCTCTAAGATGTTCTGCTAAGTTGGGAATGAACCTACGTAGGAAATTCATCCTACCATTGAATGCTTGGAATTCCTTCTAGTTATGAGGGAAATTAATTTGTTGTATCACTTAAACTCTGGAAGGATCTATCCGGATCCCATCTTTTGAGATGGTGTGACCCAACCATTTTCCTTCTTCCATAGCAAATAGGAACTTTATAGAATTTAGGGATATCCCAAATTTTCTACATCGCTGGAACACAACTCTCAAATATTATAAATTCTCATCATCTGAATTTGAATAAACAGTCAAATAATCTAAATAAAAAACAAGGAAGAAATCTTTCTCATTACCGAATGCTATGTCCATGGCACGCTGGAAAGTGGCCTCGACATTCTTCAAACCAAATGATATCTTAGAATATTTAAAGGTACCCCACGGTGTAGTGAATGTTGTCTTATCCTGATCATCTTCATGCACAAGGATCTGATTGTACCCCGAGTAACCATCCAACAATGACATCCTACTGGCTCCTACAACTCACTGAAGTATGTGGTCCATTTTGGGCAGCGGGTATTTTTCTTTTAGCGACACTTTGTTTAGATTTATGAAATCTATACATAGTCGAATTTCATTGGCCTTCTTACGCGCTGGAACAAAATTAGAGATCCAATCAGAAAATCTGACTGGAATAATATTGCCTGCCCTATAGAGCTTGTTTACCTCCTTCTCAATGGATGACAACAACTTTGGGTTTATTCTCTTGAGCTTATGCCTAAAAGGCTTTTGGTCTGGCTTTATTGGGATAGTGTGTTGAATGATATCTTTATCGTAAACCTTTGGATATGAGTAATCCCAATCAAACATGTCTGAAAAATTAGTAAAAAAATCAACATATTTAAGCTTTACCTCTGGAGGCAAAGACTTTGAAAGCTTGATAAACTTTGGTTGCTCCGCTATTCCAATATTAACATCTTCAACGCCTTTTTCTGTGGGGACCAAAGTAGGTTTTCTTGCCACATAATCTTGATCAAATAATTATTCCAAAGGTATGAGACCCTTTGGAATGTAGTTTTCCTTGAGCTAAAGTATGTCAATTTGATCCACCTCAATGACTTGGTCATCCTTGTCGTACACTTCGTCCATAGAACAGTTCTCAAACTCACCTTTAATTTGAAGGAAATTGTTCACCTGTTTATCGTCCCAGAATACTTTCCAAAATTTCAAATTATCATGAATGGCGGGCATGTGCTTTATATGAATCTCAAAAATTTTATTTGAAAACATTGTAGATCTAAAATTACTTGCAGCAGTGGCTAATGAATCAGCCATCAAATTTTGCAACCTTGGCACTACTTTAAGTGTATATTCTGAAAACATTCTCAAAATTACAAGTGTTGCATTCCTATATTGCCTCATCTTTGGGTACTTAGATTGATACTCACCTTTTATTTGTTTAATTACCAGCTCTAAATCACCATAGACTGCAATTATTCTAGCTCCCAATTTTTCCAAAAATTTCAGACCGGTAATGAGTGCGTCATATTTAGCCTCATTGTTCATACAATAAAATGCTAATTTGTAGGAACACAACCTAACGTTATTAGGGACTTTACTTTGATGTTGAAATGGGCCACATATCCATAAACCAATGCCGACCCTGTATTTGCCAACGGAACCATCAATTCCATTCTCCAAAGACCATCTTCTTCCTCAAGGTGCTGAAACTCTTGACTCTGATTTGACGCAATTTTCTGATTTGAATATTTATGCTGCTCTGAACTTTCATCTGCCTCTTGTGATGGTTTTTCAGATATAATAGGCATATTCTCTTTCTCTTTTTATAACACTATTCTAATGCAATCTGAAACTTCGGGAACATCCTCTATTTCTACTAATTGACAGTCTACATCATTTAATCCAGAATTATTGTACAAAATAAAGGACTCTCAGTCTGTATGTATTGTGTTTATAGGATGATTATTAGGCATTTCCTTGTTTTTAATCATGTATTTCATTTTTGGTCTCAAGGCATAGTTTTCTCATTTGACCGAAGACATGAATAGTTGCGTAGGAAAAGTCCAACTACAATGTACCTCTTAATTTAGCCCCCCAGGATCTTGATAACAGCATACCGAAACATGGAGGGATGTCAGCAAATACCACATCCATTAGGACATTTTTGGTTGGGATCTAATCTAGGGAGACAACTAAATATTTTATTAGACCCAAACAACGGACACGACCCTAATCTAAAGAATATAAATCATGATATGGGTAGGTTATGTCAAGGCCAAGCTTCTCCATGATGGCTTTGGGCATGAGGTTTTGCGAGGCCCCATAGTCTAACATAGTGTTATGAAGGATGAATTGATGGAATTTGAGACTCAAGTAAAATGGTGGGACCTCACTATATTTAGACTGACCATCGATTGTGGGACCAAATATTAGCTTGGTTTGATCATCTGCTATATTAACCATGTCGGATAAAGGGTAAACTTTCAAGGTTTTGTTTACATGGGATTTATATTTATCATTTTTTACCAATTCAGTAAGAGGAATAAACACCCTTACTTTGAAATTTCTGACTCTAAATTAAAAGGTATAGTTTTGTCTACCTCTTTTATGACAATATCCCTTTTCTCAACTTGATATCTTGGTGAAGCTTCTTTCCTCTGAATATCTCTTTCTTTGACAGGTGCACTTGTAGAAGGCTGAATGCTTCTGTTCTGATGTAATATTCCAAAATGGGGAATGCAGTAATACAATGTATAATGTTAAGAAAATAATGCAGTTCAGCATAGAAAAAGAAGGAGGCCAATATGGAGACCTTTCATTTGTATTTACAACAACAAAATATGTTTAAGAAGTGGCCCATAAGATGCATAACAAGAACAGGAAGCCTCCAATGAAAGAAAACCCTCAGAATGAGGTCTTGCAACCATAGATTAAGACTGAAAAATCCTTACAACGTTAATTTATTGGGTCTGCAACATCTGTAGATTACACATCAGATCTACATCAAGTAAGTTTATAAAAATTTAGATCTATAGCAGATCCATGCACTTTACAAGCTCCTCTAATGAACCCCCTTGGGGTTTTCAGCAAAACACCAAGTACAAGATGTAGATCTGAGATCTAAGACTGTATATCTATGGAAATATTCAGATATGGAAAGTGGATCTGATCTGATATAAACAATAAAATGATCACCTCCAACAGATCTCCAAAGTGAAGGGCAAATCCCCAACGCTAGGAAAATCACTCTCCAACTGGTGTGCTGAACCATCTTGAAACTACACCTACAGAAATAACATAGATCTCGATCTATACTATGGTGTAGAGATCAAAATATAGTTGGTCTGCAGCCAAGATATGAAAATGACGCTCAATATCTTCAATATTGTCCTCCCAATGAAGTAGAACCCTCCTCCACTGAAAAGAAGCATTGAAATGGACTAGATATGAAAGATCTAATCTCCACTTGCTGCAGCTTGCAAAAACAGTCAAACCCTCAACAGGATCTAAACTGTAGTTGAAAGAAGAAGCTTGGCCCTAAGCTAGATAATCGACAATGCAATACAAACTCTCCCAAGAGCTACTCAATGGGAAGAGGTGGGATTCCCAATCAGGAACACCCAATGCTAAACAACATTCAGTCTCATCTAAATAGCAAGAGAAAGATATATGTCTAAACAGACCATATATTCAGAAAATATGATAAACATCAACAACCTTCTAATGCTTCCATCCCCTTCCTTTTATAAGACAAGAGCTTGCAAACCCTAAACCACATCCAATGATAACACTTCTTTCACACAAGGCATCTCCATCCAAAACTGTGTTGTGCCTCATTGATGGCCACTCCTCCATGACAACGTTATAGATTTGGTCAAGGTTGACCTATTCAAAATGCTTTAGCCCCTTTCAAACCAAGGGTGCTTCAATTAAGATGAGAAATATAATCCACTTTCACATGAGAAGTGGTTTTCTTCACAATAAAGAGTTTTATGGGTCTCCCCACCCACTTATTCACCTATCCATGTGAAAAAACAAAATTTTAAAATTCCCATTAGTTTTAGGCTAATTTAGGAATCTTACATATGATTTGGAGTTGCAATCACTTTACCCTTATTTTGGTTGGCTTGAGAAACTTGCTTCTATGGTACTTCTTTCTGCTGAACTGTCTTCTTTGGAGGTGGATTGATTGGAACATCACAGCCTCTCAAGGAATAGTTCCTTTGATGGGAACTCAATGCATTCAGGTATCCTCTCTGATAATCATCATATTCTACTTCTAATTCATGATCATTAGCCAATATGAAATCTTTATCACTAACTAAACTAGTTTTTTACAGATATTCTTCATCTTCGGTCAGAAAGATGGGCTGACCATTGGCTGCGAAAAGAAGGTTCACATCTACTATTGGTTCTTCCTCTTCATCACTCTGAGCATAATTATGTTGTATTGGTGTCCTAATTGGCTGTTGTTGTTGTGTTTTGGGAGCTCTTTTCTCTCTTTACTTTATCTGTAATTGAGGTTGTTGCTACTGGCCTCGGAAGTTCGAGTTTCTGATTTATGGCTTCATTGGTCTATCTGAAATAGACATTTTATCGACCATCCTTTACATGGTATTAAGAAAAGCATCAAATTTAGTGTCGAATGAAGTGGAAGGTTTCCCTTTAATGGTGAATTTACGTTTATTTTTGAGTTTCGACTTTTTAATCAAGAGGTTGGCCTCAACACTCACTGGATTTCTGATCATTTCTTATAGAGTAGTGGGATTTATTTATCTCAATGATTAGGCCATATCAGGGTCAAAAGAATTGGGATAATGCATAAGGTTCAAAACATGAGGTGGTTTCATTTCATTTTGGATGGAGTTATAAATTCTGAGGTATCGAGAATTATAATCAGGAACAAATTCATTAGGATTGCGCTTCAGGGAGTCATACTCAACAAGGATTTGTAAAGGATTTTTCTTTTCATCCCAACTGGCTAAGAAAGAATCAGTTAGTTTAGCAGGAGTCTTAATAGAATTAGCTGCTAGGCCACGGAACCAAACTTTAACTTCACTAGAAAAATGTTGCACTATGATTCGCATCTTGGCATCATATGCATCTAACTCCTCAAGATCTATAAAGGTTGTGATTTTGGCCATATTCTGATGGGCAGTGATTTTGGAGTTTTCATCAAAGAGGGGAAGTATTTGGCCATATCCTTATGGAAAATAAACAAGCTAACTAGGGAGAACTAAAGGTCCAAAACAAGCCATAATTCCTACTAAATGGAACACTAGATTAGCAATAGGAGGGATTGCTTGAATAGGTAAATGAATTGAATTTGTTGGTACTGAAGTGGCAGGTATATATGATGAAGTTTAGGGTGTAGATTAATATACTATAATTTACTGAGTTTGAGGTTCAGATGAAACAAAAAATTCCTCCGGATGGTAGAACTGGATCCACTCCTTAATGTCAAGGTTAGATTCGAGCTTAATTTCTTAGAAAAACCAATCTTTCAAAGGACTTAGGTCTAATTTAGACAAAGGATTTACCTTAAATAATCTTAGAGGATCTAATACTATATCGAACAAAGAAGTTTCGGATTTGGATTTAAATTAAGACAATTTAAACTTCAAGTCATAAGGTATATCTTCTAGAGAAATTAACTTAGCAGTTAGAGAAACTGATCTTACCAGTGGAACTGGTCCTGATTGAATGTCTGCAATTTGATATCGATGTCTTCGAAATAAATTCTCTAGATCATCAACTGGATCGACTGGATCAGGGTCTGGATTCGCTCTGGTATATCTTGTAGAAGCCAGATATGCTATGAGGCATTGTAATTATGAAATCAGCCTTATGAAACTCGATCATATCATCCAAAGGATTAGTTTCCAATAAATATTTTTCATACACCTAGGGAAAATTTGTCTTTTGGATCCCCGACAATGGCGCCATAATGTTATCACTCCGCCAGATCCCCAAGGTTGAAGAAGGAATTCCAACAGAGGTAACCAAAAACCAAGATTTTGAATTGGTAGCTAGCCCTACCAAGTCGGATAGGGCTCTCTCCAAAAGGTCACAGCTAGGAGGGCTGGAATAATTAGGGTTTTTAGGCTAGATATAGAGTGTAGGGGTTGTTTTGATTTGATTTTGTTGGGTTTCACTAGATGAAGATATTAGGTCAAGGGAGCTAGGTCAGGGCAAATGAGATAGGGTTGAAGGGATTCAATTGGGCAAGGTAGGCATAAGTCTTATCACTTAAATATGATTGTGATGATATGATTTTGAGACTGAGGAGAATCTAGGAAGAGCATGGGATATGTATTCTTCCTAAAAAGAGGAAAATGGACAAACTATGATCAATTCCCCAAAACAAAGTATGAGAAAGCATGTGTTATGCCTATCAAACTTGAAAGATATCATACCATAGAGATGAAGTGAACATGAATACAATACATTATAACATATGAAACTGAAGAAAAAATGATAAACATCATACCACAATTATCCGAAAAAAATAGCTGCAACTCTTCTTTATTAACTGGCCAAACTGAGTACAATAGTTCCTTGATCAACAAGCTATCATCCAAACTGATTCCAACCCTTGTTTGGTGTTAATAAAGGGGCTAAATAGACATAAAATAAGCTTCACTCATCCTTAGGGGTCGAATCCATGAGGTGAGGAATAGATCCACTAATTTCTGAACTGAAAGCTGAAGTCTAGGATGGTCCAAGTGTAATGTCCCAAATTTTATGGGACATTAAATTTTGTTAAAGAGATGAATAAAATGGGTAGGGGAACCATTATTTGCATTATTATAGAATAAAAATCCTCTAATTATGAAAGAGGATCACTTTAGAGCTGGATTTCACACCTCCATGTGTGAAAGGAGGTTTTTGCAAACATGCTTGGCCAAGGTTGACCAAGTCAAACTGCGTTGGCATGAGTTGGAAAGCATTATGTGGGACAACGTATGAGGGAAGTTTATAGAGAGAGGGAAACCCTAATTCGAAATAGGGTCCATGGAGGGAAGGCTCATTGTATAAAAGAGGAGCAAGGCAGCCATTGTGGAAATCTTAGATCATTTGATTATTTGTCTAAAGAGACAAATTGTTGCCTCTTGCTGTTCAGGAGAGCTACAGTGCCCTCGGGCACGAGGGAGTCCTATTTAGGATTTCCTCTCCTTATTGAGTAGCTCATGAAGTATTGCACTCATACTCCATATTTAGGCATTCAGGCCATGAGCTTCAGTCATCTACATCAACGCAGTTTCTGCAGTAGAGATTGTGCAGTGTTGCTGGGTGTTGCCGAGGAGGTTTCCATACACCATCCGAAGCTATTTTTCCATTGGAGAGAGGTTCTATTCATTGGATGATCAGAAAAGGAGGTTATAGATCATATCCCATCATATTTGGCATCAGGCCAACCACTTTCCATCAGAGGCAGCGCAGTCCCTCTCTTAGACAATGGTTTTCTTGGTGCATATTTGTTGTGAGGGATTAGCAGATTTTGGAGGGGAAGTCTTGGGTGAAAGGATCAGCCTTTCAATTCAGATTTTCATTGGAGAAGGGATATTCATCTACAACAGCTATTTCAGCCTTATCCATGCATTTCCAGTTCTTGAGTAGCTGCTACCCAGCTACTCCGACGTTTCTACAAAATGCTATTTTTGTATAGATTTCAGCCAATCCTCTTAAAGGATTGATGTATTGTATTTTTAGGGGTTGAGAGCTTTCTCCCCCTTCTTATTTGAGCCTACATTGATATATCATTGTGTTTTTATCATTTATGCAACAGTTCCTCTCTATAACTGCGTAGTCATGGCCTAGGGCTCTCTTTATGCAGCAACATTTCTCATGTTTCCTTGTACAACTTTCTTGAGGCTTATTGTGCCTTTCTTGAGTGATCATTTCCTCAAGATGATGTATATTTTATTTCTGCTATGATCTAATATGATGGCCATTATATTCTCCGGCATTTTATGTATTCATGGATTCATAGCTATTTTCATTTGGTGAATTTGCTTATTGCTGTAGCTCTATCTTGAGGTATTCTCAATAGAGTAGATTTCCTAATAGGAAATCTCACATAGCTATAGACAGAGTCTGTGAAGGGCTAGGTAGCCTCTGGATATCACCCTCTCCTTAGAGGTGACATATCTAGAAAATTCCCCCACATTCTATCTCTGGAATAGACTTGTGACATTTCTGAAAAAGGGACATTACAGTAGTATCAGAGCATCGAACTGGCACAACCTGTGAGTTCGATTTCAGAGGAGAATAATGAAGAAGATGAGCTTGATCTCTTTCATTTTTGAAATGAATAAGATCCTCCCTGAGGAGGAGGAGAATAAAAGAGAAGAAGAGGAAGATCCATGCTCCTCCTATTCTCTTGAAGACCAACATGGCAGATGCTTGGATTTCCAGATCTTAAGCAAGTACCTGGGTGACTATAAACCACATTCTGCAGCATTCATGAGAGCTACAACGTTCTCATAGTCTACTCAGCAGATGGAGGAGAGAAGGCCCTATGGAAAAGAATAAATCAGAGGCAATGGTTTCTATTTTGTACATTTGATGGGGTTACTTCAGCTAGAGCTTGGGAGAAGAAGTTGGAGGCATTTTTATTGCTGCATCCAGTGACAGAGAAAGAATCAGTGGTGATGGTAGTGTTGCACAAAGGGGAGAAACCTTTGTTTGGGGGTTCAAACCCTTGTTCCATTCAAAGGTGAGTTATTTTTCAGTCTTGGTTCAAAGGTTGATCCAAACATTTGATGGAGAAAGAACAAAGGGAGAGAAGCCCACACCACCATGGGAGGAGGATTGCACTAACACTGCTACATCTTTGGAGGAGCAGCCTTCTACATCTATGGATGAGGCAGCCATTGCATTAGAAGAAGAAGCCATTACAGCCACACAAGAAGGTCCCAAGTTCCACCAATGTATGATTAAAGTTCCACTTTCTATTTCAGCAAATAATCTTAAGGATGTTGGAATTTCATATGAGGAGGTCCCAGGATCGAACCACATGGCCACTTTAGGGCCTCATGATTGCACTGCACTGTGCAAGGGGTTCAAGGAGAAGATGAGCCCACATCCTCATACATATTTGATGATTTTCATTCAGCCTTCAAGGTGGGAGTGTAAACTTTTGGAGGATGAAGAAAACCATGACACCTCCATGAAAAATCATGAAACCATTTGTGTACCGGAGGAGGAGACAACTGCTATACCATTGGAGGAATCAACAACACTGTTGAACATGGGTTGAGAGGAGACATCACCTCCATCACATTTGGATCCTCATCGATCCAACATAGTCATGGGAAAGAGGCCTTTCCTAAAGAGGTCTCCAAGGAGCTGCATTTCAAACTCTCATGAAATGAAAAAAGTAAGAATTGGTTTGAGAGGATGGTAGCCCTCAAGGGAGGAGTACCAAAGAAAAGGATAAGTGCAGGGTGTTTACATAATTGGGTAGCAAGGAGAAGGGATACATATTGCTGATATGACATATATATCAGTCATGACACCTTTATCACATGAGTCATATGATGTGAGCATGAGGAGGCATCAAGCACTTGAGTTGCTTGGGATTGATGGGAGAGAGCACAAGAAGACTTGCTCTCATATGATTGATGGTACTGTAGGAGTATAGGAGGGCACTATCATAGTTCAAAGGGATCACTCCTTAGCTGGGATTGATTGGGAGGCATTTCTCTCTTGGGATAAGCTTCATATTTGCAGCAGCATCACCAGAAGTGTTCTTGACAAGGAGCATGTCAAGGAACAAAGATTGGCATGGACAAGAGCCTTTTGCATGAGCTAACAGCGCTGTCATTTGGGAGGAGGATCACATGCATAGATCCATCTAACATCTCACTTATAGCCTATGGTAAGATTATTGTGTGTACCTTTGCTGATTTAAATACTCTTATCATTATGATGCAGTGCAGAGTTTTTTCAAAGGGGAATATTTTTCATGTTGCTCCATGAGCAAAATTGGGCCAAACTATGTGATGGAGACAGCCATCTTTTGTATGGCCTTGGGCAAGTGTTACCTTCCATGTATGTTCAGCATTCATATTCAGCCACTCACCATGCATTATCATATGTAAGAACATACATTTTCATTCATGAGCTGAAAACAACTTGCCATATCATTTCTCAAAGTAGCAGTTTGGGAAACTACGCTGTGACTACTTGGGAGACTGTTGGTACAACTTTTCACAACATGAAACCTTCAATACTTGCCTCATTTTATTTCTGAGTATGGTCTCCTTGGCTGATATTGCTGCTATCTCAGTGAAGGACAAGATTAGAGGAGAGACACATGGATGAGTGTGTCCTTGATGAGGGAGGACTCCCATATTTTCTGCATTGCATGTTCTAATGGGAACATGAGAGGAGACATGGCCACCACAACCATCTATTTGCTTACTCTTGAGGAGGGCCATGAGCATGATGATGAATTCCATCCATTTTTTATATTTTGGCATGTATTTGATTTTATATTGCTGGTTCACTCATCTATTTACTATTCAGTAGTAGAGGTGATATTTTTGTACAGTACTTTCCATGTTATTTTCTACAGCTGCAGTGGATGAGGTTGCATTATAACCCTATGAGGCATTTTTTGAAATTTATGCACATGGGATAACCTACAAAAAACATGTCATGGGGGCATTCTATGGTGATCTTTTCCAATTCATCATAAATGACATGTCTTGGGCTAGCTGATTTTTCATTGATGGAGGGGAGATTCTTGGGGGAACTACTCTTCATTTTTCCATTTGAGGGCAATACAATTGAAGCCCAGGATCAAAATACACTCCACACTTGTCATAAGTGGGGGAGAGGACAACATGAGGCAAGTTATAATGCTTGCCATGATCATATTTCAGCCCACCTTCATTTCCGGAGCTCAAGGTGGAAGGAAATTTTCATGAGTTGTCTTGTTGGGAGGCAACTTATTTTTGATGGATTGGGGATGAGAGATTAATATTGGGGATGATAAGTCCCATTATATATCATACCTCATGCCTCAAGGAGGCCCTTGGACATCTCTTAGTTCCCTCATGGATAGTTGCTTCTACATGATAGCTGTTTGGGAATGTTCACCCAAAGGCTAGATTGCATATGTTGGAGGGACAGTTTGGAGATTTGATTGCTGATATGGCATCCTTTTCCTTGAGGAGATCATCACACGAGGATGCTACAGGAGGAAGGGTAGAAAGAAAATCAGTTCATCCTTTCAATTGCTTGAGGGCAAGCCATATTTTGAGAGGGGAGGACTATAATGTCCCAAATTTTATGGGACATTAAATTTTGTTAAAGAGATGAATAAAATGGGTAGGGGACCCATTATTTGCATTATTAGAGAATAAAAATCCTCTAAGTATGAAAGAGGATCACTTTAGAGCTGGATTTCACACCTCCATGTGTGAAAGGAGGTTTTTGCAAACATGCTTGGCCAAGGTTGACCAAGTCAAACTGCGTTGGCATGAGTTGGAAAGCATTATGTGGGAAAACGTAGGAGGGAATTTTCTAGAGAGAGGGAAACCCTAATTCGAAATAGGGTCCATGGAGGGAAGGCTCATTGTATAAAATAGGAGCAAGGCAGCCATTGTGGACATCTTAGATCATTTGATTATTTGTCTAGAGAGTCAAATTGCTGCCTCTTGCTGTTCAGGAGAGCTGCAGTGCCCTCGGGCACGAGGGAGTCCTGTTTAGGATTTCCTCTCCTTCTTGAGTAGCTCATTAAGGATTGCACTCATCCTACATATTCAGGCATTTAGGCCACGAGCTTCAGTCATCTATAGGAGCGCAGTTTCTGCAGCAGAGATTGTGCAGTGTTGCTGGGTGTTGTCGGGGAGGTTTCCATACACCATCCAGAGCTAGTTTTCCATTGGAGAGAGGTTCTATTCATTGGAGGATCAAAAAAGGAGGTTCTAGATCATATACCATCATCTTTGGCATCAGGACAACCAATTTCCATTAGAGGCAGTGCAGTCCCTCTCTTAGACAATGTTTTTCTTGGTGCAGATTTGTTGTGAGGGATTAGCAGATTTTGGAGGGGAAGTCTTGGGTGAAAGGATCAGCCTTTCACTTCAAATTTTCATTGGAGAAGGGCTCTTCATCTACAACAGCTATTTCAGCCTTCTCCATGCATTTCCAGTTCTTGAGTAGCTGTTACCCAGCTACTCCGGCATTTCTACAAAATTCCATTTTTGTATAGATTTCAGCCAATCCTCTTAAAGGATTGATGTATTGTATTTTCAGGGGTTGAGAGCTTGCTCCCCCTTCTTATTTGAGCCTACATTGCTATATCATTGTATTTTTATCATTTATGCAGCAGTTCCTCTCTATAACTGCGCAGTCATGGCCTATGGCTCTCTTTATGCAGCATCATTTCTCATGTTTCCTTGTACAACTTTCTTGAGGCTTATTGTGCCTTTCTTGAGTGATCATTTCCTCAAGATGATGTATATTTTATTGCTGCTATGATCTAATATGATGGAAATTATATTCTCTGACATTTTATGTATTCATGGATTCATAGCTATTTCCATTTGGTGAATTTGCTTATTGTTGTAGCTCTATCTTGAGGTATTCTCAATAGAGTAGATTTCCTAATAGGAAATCTCACATAGCTCTAGACAGAGTTTGTGAAGGGCCAGGTAGCCTCTAGATCTCACCCTCTCCTTAGAGGTTACATATCCGGAAAATGCCCCCGCAGTCTATCTTTGGAATAGACTTGTGACATTTCTGAAAAGGGGACATTACACCAAGTGACTCACTCATTACACTCAAACAGATTCATCTTGACTAAAGGATAACTTTACCTAATGAATCTACCCCTAGGTAACTTATCCTTGACATAATTACATTTAACATGATTAATTACATTAATAGAAATATAATTTTCTGAGATAAAATCAAAATTTACAAAGAAAAACCAAAAAGATCAACAAACTATCATATGTGCCATTTTCCTATCATATGCGCAACGCCTTAAGGCTATGCGCCCGCCATGTTCAAGGCAACTTTTAACTGAATTACAGGTGTCCAAATCAGGCCCTAGATGCCTTTTTGGAAATCTTGTGAAGTCCTCTTTCTGAATATGTCTCCATCTCTCAAAATGATGTTGATTTGATCCTTCATAATTGAAATCTCCCAAGAATTCTCTGTGCGTAGCGCCTAGGCAAAAGTATGGGCAAAACCATGATTTTTTGGTAGTTGTTTGCCCTTTTTGCTAACCATTTTGCCTCAAAAACCTTAGAAAATGTGCAGGGTACTTTTCTTCATCATTATGAATCCAATGGTGGTGAAATTTTTCCCAAAAAATGTCCCTATCATTTGCGTAGTGCTTAGGGCACTTCACATATGACAAATTTTCTAATATTTCCTTGTTCATAAAAACATAGTCATTTCCAGATTCTGCAAAAAATTTTCAACATGCCTCAAAATTGGTAGATAAGTTGATGATGATGTGTCTATGCTTGGAGGGCAGCCTCAGTATGAATTTCTAATTTCTTCTTCTCCTCCATGGTCAAATCTTCAATTTTTGTATTGGCACTTTTGAGATTAGCCAATGTAATTTTCTCCTTCAATGAATGGTGTTTGATTTTCCTCCTCAATAGGTCATTATCTTTATTTTCTTTTGCTAGAAGATTCTACAAATGTTGATTGGCTCTATCAATCCATGGCTCCTTGTTCTCACTGATCACAATAGCAAGCTGCTCATTTAGGGTTAGCTGATCAGCAAGCTCAACTTCCCTTTGCCTCTCTAGAGCTAGAGATATTTTCAGCCCTCTAGTTATAGGTTTCTTCCTTGGTGTTTGTTCCTCTTCATCATCAAGTAAGCCATACCTTTCAAGTGTTTCATATAGCATGTCTTTGTACTTTTTTTCCTCTCTCTGAGTAGTGACATACTTGAACTCATTAATGACCTGTTTAGTCTTCAATTACTCATTTTCTTGCTCAAGGAAGTGTATGACATATCTAGCACTGTCAAGATTAGTCTGGAGCTCACTAATCTTGGCATCCTTCCCTTTGATGGTTTCTTTGGTGATTTTTTCATTTTCATCCTCATCTAGGTCAACAAGCTGAAATTCCTGCTCTGTTTCATGAGTGTCCTCCTCATTATGACTAGATGTCTCAATCATATTTTCTTTACCCTTTTCCACCTGTTGTTTTTTTGTAGAAGACGTGGCCCCTTCCACAATGAATAGAAAAACACATGCCTGTGGCCTCTCTTGTATGTTTTTGGAAATGGTTCAACCTTAACCATACTAGCCCATTTAGGCTCAATGTCCTCAATCTTGCTACGTGACCCAAAATCATGATGAGATGGAGATGAAGGAGGTGAAGGGGATTGATCTGATGATGATGAATGTGCTATGGGCTAAGATGGAGGGATGGCAGTGGATGGTTGGGATGATGAAGGCACATTTTGTGCATGCTGAATGGATGGCTCATTGAAAAATATCATTGGCTATGAGGGTACACCATGCAATGTTTAGTTGATTAAAATGGTGGAGGAATATGATTTTAATGAGGGAATGATGAAATAGACTTTTCATTTGATGTTCATATTCCATTTTTTGGACAATGAATGCCATCTTATCTATGCTTCAGAAAAGTTATTAGGTTATGTTCAGCATCTTTACCCTAGTGAAATGCATCAAGAGGCAGATGTGATAAGTATAAATCCTTGAAAATCTACCCTCACATGAAAATTATTTCATGATTATCTTCATCATCAGTGCATATCTGTCCTGGAGGTGGGAAAAAGGAAAGAACCTCTTTTTCTCATTCTTATACCTTGGTTTCAAGAAGGGCTCAAAGTAGTTTTCCTCCAAATCTCTCTTTTTGAACCACTTCTCCCCAACATTCAGGATCTTGGTGGCCACGAAAATAATGGAAGTTGAGACAGTAAAGGTGAATCCAGTTAAAGTGACTTGGTTTTTGTGGAGGTTGGATATGAAGAGCCTGATCAAGATGTCATGGTGTTGAACCCTCTGAATTTGTTCACAAAAATCATAACAACCAGCATATTTGAAACATGCTACTGTCATTGGAGAATCCAAAAGTTCCCTAGTGTTGGTAGGTTCAAGTCTAATTATCCTACCCCCATTATGTGGCCTTGTAGCCTTTGTTTCCTCTTCCCCACTGTATGGTCTGTTATGCTCTTCTTCTATTGCCATGGTTTTTTTATGTCCAAAACCCTAGGGAAGTATATGATAATGTGGAAGGTAACTTTTGGGGATAGGAAATGGGGAAAGGGAAATTTGTGGGAGATAGTGTTAGGGATATGAGAAATGGGGGATGGGAAAATGAGTGATAATGTAATGGGAATTGGGATGGGGAATTAGGAATTGGGATCCTAGGTAAAAGGAGCACCTAGGGCTTAGGTATTGTGATTATAAACTTAGGGAAAGGGATTGTAATAATAGGGATTTTGGAATGAGTATTTGCAATGTGGGAAAGGTATGAGAGTGTAAGGTAAATGGGATTTGGGAATGAGTATTTGCAATGTGGGAAAGGTATGAGAGTGTTAGGGAAATGAGATTTAGGAGTTGTGAGTGTTAGGGAGAAATGCAAGGGTTTTGAATGGTTAAAACACCAAATTCTCAAGAAAATCACACAAGAACAAACAAATAAACTTGAAGGAGGTAAATGATGACGGATGACACCTTTACTCACTTGTTGGAGGCTCAAACAACTATTGCAGAAGTTTTGGAGGTGATTTGGAGCAATTTGGATGATTTTCTGGCTTACTGGACATATTCGCAGCGCCTTAAGGCTGTGTACAGTGCCTTTAGTCTATGCACAATTCCTTTAGGATATGCACAACACCTTTAGCATGTGCGCCCTCTCTAAGTTTTTCTCCAATTTTTCCCAAAAAATCAAAAATTCGCTCTCCTCAAGTGTTTTCTCGATAGAATAGAAGGCGAATGAATTTCAAATTGATGTATAAGAGTCTTTAATTCTTGAGTGAATTGTGATTTAGATCAAAAACCCACTTTTCCTATGTTTCTTTTCACTTTTTTGAAAGCATGCTAAATGTCCTTTTTTCTTTGACTTTTCTTCTTTGCAGGATGAAGTTGCTGGAGTTTGGCACTTTTCACTTTGATTTGGTGGTCTTCAGTTTGGCATATGAAGTTGGAGTTGGTAGATTTTGGAGAGTAACATATTACATATAGGAAGCATAAAATTACATAAAAAATGAAATAAATTAAAACTTTGTTTTTGCATAAAATTACATTTGAGTATGAAAATCATACTTGAAAAAAAAAATTACAACTTTAAAAAGGATATTAACATGCTGATAAATCCTCTGGAGATGATAATGAAATGTTTATTGAATCACTATCACACCTTTTGCTGACCTTATTGAGATGAAATGGTGCATTTTGGACCTTGAAAAATGAAACCTAATGACCTAATGGGACCTTGAATGACCTGACTCCATGGTTGACTTTGACTGACATAAGACATAGTGAAATGAGATTTTCAAAAGTGTTTTAACGCTCAACAAGACATGAAGGTGGGCCATAAAATGTTTAATTTTGAGGGAGAGTGAGGTTTTATGACTAGGGCTACCATCAGTGAATCAATTTTTTGCATGACCTAATGGAATGATAAAAAAAAAAATTCTGAGTGGGACCCCTAAAATGAATATAAAAAGAGTAATTTTGATCACTAATGGCAGAATGCATATTTTGACACTAACATAGCAGAGAAGGGAAGGTTGGGGAACACATTTGTTTTGGCCATTAGAATTTCTAGATGGAATCAGAATCACATTGGGAGTGTGCCCTGGAAAAATGCGCTGATAACTGTTCAATGAGGGAATAGATAGCGCGAGGATCAATGCACTGGATATTGAATGCAAATTTTACTTTGGCAGTGGATTTTGGACTTCTTGGGAAGGAGGTGAATCCTAGTATTACTTTGAGGGTGGAGGTGTGAGCCTTTGGATTCCATTTTTTCTGATGCAACCATCATATACTTTTATTTTATGGTTAAAATAAATGTACATATGTATGTATGTGTATATTATTGTGAATACTATAACGATCTAGATTTATAAAGCTCCATAAAAAGTATGATTATTCTTCGATTGAAGCAAATGTTCATGAGTATATGTGGTTGTTATTGTAAATATTGTAATTAGTTGTGTTATAAAGCTCTAGTAATTTATATGTTTGTCATGTTTTCAGCAGTGGTGATTGTAAATATGGAAACGAGTTGCGTTATAAAGCTCCATAGGAATTGTGTTTTGTTTTCATCGGCTTGTTGTTCATAGGTGTCATAGAAAATTGACGATGGTGTTCCCCCAAGGGGGAGGGTTTTGTAACAACCCCAGGTTAAGTTTCCATGTAAATAAAAATAAAACCAAGGTTACAGGACATGTATTCCAAGTTGAATGGTGGGGAAAACATCACATTGGGGGTCACTTGTGGTTTATTTATGGCTAAGGAAATTGACAAAGGCATTGAAAAATCAAAGAGATATTAATTGGCATTTAATTATCAAAAATAAGGAAAATAAGAGAAAAGGAAGGTGAAGAGACACAAATTTTCATGCTAAGGAAATAAGAGGAAAAAATGAAGGAAATTTTAAAAATTAGAGACATCAATTATAAAAAGGCACATGATAACCACGTGCAACAAGGAGCATAATAACCATGTGCGTGACTTATTGTGGTTGTATTTGGGGGTTAGGTCAGAGAAAAAGCAGTTCCAGCTCAAGATCGGGTCATTATAGGTGGTGGAATGACTTCTGGGTGATCTAGTTCTCCTTAGGGATATCACTAAGTTTTTGGTTTTCAACCCTATTTCCATATCTAGAACTTGGAGGTTAGGTCATGTCATAGTAGCACTCTGCTTCACATTTACTTGGAGGGCTTGTAAAAACGGATAAATTTTGGGAGGGGTGGTTACATTAGATTAGGAAGAGGAAAATTTTGTTAGGAATCTATTGATAGGTAATAGAAAATTCAAAGGTAAGCTCCCATTTAAATTATTTTCTTGTGGAAGGGTAGGAAACTATGCTGCTAAATATCCATACAAGGAGAATATTGCAAAAGGAAAGAACACATATAAGAAGAATGTTAAAAGGAATTTCATGAAAAATAAGATATTTTATATTAATGAAGATAGTGAATGTTATTTTGATGATGAAGATGTTGACTCTGACTCTAACCAATAATATAAAATTCACATGGCCTTTGAATATAATTTACAAGTGAATCAGATAACTACGAGGATTTAATGGATGCATTAAAAGAGATTGATATTCTCAGGAATGTCAACAAAACTCAAGAAAAGGAATTCAATAGCTTTTTTTATGAAACAAATCAGTTAAGAGTTTGTCTAGAGGGGCCTAAAAGAGTAGAGGAAGTTTTAACAAAAAAATTTCAAGAGAAAGAAAATCGCTGTGAGAATTTAGAATTTGAAATTGGGGGGAAATGAAAAGAACTTGAGAAAACAAAGGAACAATTGAATCTAAATATCAGATTTGAAAAAGGATCTGAAACATCAAAATAAATCATTAATGTTCAATGCTTTGCATTAATCAATACAAGGCTTGGATATAAGCATCAGAGTCTATGATATATTCTAAAACAGGTTCTAAGATGTAACAACTGTTGGAACAGGGTCTCCTACAGAAGCTGCGAAACTGGTCCATTTTGTATATTTTTTATTATATTTAGTCTAACGCAGGGGTTTTGGGATGGGTCAAAGCCCCTAATGCATTGTAAATGGGTCAAGGGTGGACCAAGAGTCCGCAAACCACGGTTTGCAGACCATTGGATGCGTAGTGTAAATAGTATAAGTAGTTGAACCTTTTTGAGTTGTAAGATAGATTTTGGATCAAGATTGATGCGAATTGCGAATTAGTAGATCTTTTTGGGTTTTTGGGGAAAAGAATCCTGCTGGCTGTGTGCATAAAGATCCTTAGTCCTGTTGTGTGTGTAGGCGAGATTTTTGGGGTATGTAAGAGACTTGTTGATGAGTAATATATGCGAAGTATTGTGGATATCTGATGTTGTTGATCTATTTGGTTATGATTATTGTGGACTCAAATTATATGTGATTCTGTTACGAGCTGCAAATGATATGTGTTTATGAGCTGCAAATTATCTGTGTTATGATAACTGTATTAACAATCTGATTAAGTCTGCCATGAATATATTGTTTTATGCTTATAATTGGTTGTCCACACGTGGATACGAGCCTATTATATAAATCTGGTAAAAATACACTCTGGTTAATCATTGAGAGTCCTGTGAACGACCTCTGACTGCATAGATCTGGTAGTTTCCGCATGGTTAGACTTACTTGCTCTCCCTCTCAGGGTGCGGAAACCTGGTTCTAGCACCCACCCATATTGCTTCGGGTGAGACTTTGGCCTGCGCAAGAAGATCACTGCCAAAGGGCCAGTAGTATAGGGGTTTGTTGGAAAACCTTAACCTCCGAACCTGGGTCAGGACCCCTCGAGCCAAAAAATGGTTCTGTTGCTGGGATCAAGAGAATTTTGAGAGAGGGATTGGGTGATGCCAAGGTCGTAGTGGAAACCTAAAAGAAAAGAAATTGATGAATGTTTTGAATGACAAGTTCAGGAATTTGCAGTAAAATAAAACCGCAACAAGAGGTTGACCACCGAAGAATGGAAAAATAAGTATATTTTCACAGAAATCTACAAGATATTCTTCGTAACTATTGCGATTGAGCTCCAAGAGTGGCTCGCAAGGTTGGTTGAATTTCAGAAGTGTTGGAAGGATGAGCAGGTCATACAGTAGACCCCAAAATTGATCTAGCAGTTAGAGAAGGCTGATAACACCATCACTCACACTATAGATCACTGGGTGGACAACGTGCTAGGAGGATTCATGACAGAATTCTCCATCAATCAATTTGTCTCCTACTCCGAAGTAGAGCGAATATTCTCAAAGGGTTTAGGGGTAAGTTTCTGAATACTTTACCATTACTGATTAAGATATTACTGTGCGAAAAAAAGTATTACGTTTAGCCACACCGAGTGAATGACCACTGATCCAAACAGAAGTATGACGCGAAGCAGAAAATACTATCGAGACAACCTAGAAGTAGGTAGATCTGTCTACAACCCGATAAGAGAAGCAGCTGCGCAGAGTCCTCCAGCCACACCACTTTCAAACTAGCGTAGGGGTAAGAATTCACCTACACCTCCACCACCAGAAGACGACATGGCTGCACACATGAAATTGCCTACCTTTAAGGGTGTGGAAGATGAGGACATGGAGCATTTCTGGTTTGTCGCAAAATCGTTATGGACTGCGCAGAACGTAACTAGTGACGTGGTGAAGAGGGCACAACTTTCCCTTGCCTTCGAAGGAAGAGCTTTGAATTGGTACATGGGATACATCGGACAACATGCAAACTCAACCATCGAAGAGGTCAAGGACGCTTTAAAACAACAGTTCAAGAACCCTAAGTCCTATTCTCAAATAGTGGTTGATCTAAAGGATTTCAAGCAAGGGCCTTCTGAATTGGTATGGGAGGTCGATCAACGGCTGAAGAAGGTGATTAGGGAAGGAGGATTTTAGTACAAAGATAGACAGCACACAGAGTGGTTCATTTCTATGTTGTTGCCTCACCTGTGCATACCTATGGGTCACCAAACTTTTGAATCACTGGAAAAAGCCCTGGAGGTCGCTATGAAGTTATAAGTTGCGCCCAAAGACGATTCCCAGCTAGGCATCCGTAGATCCAAGGACAACTGGAGGCGATGCACATGGAGATCCAGAACCTGCGGAAGGAGCGAGGTGTAGAGGTTAGCCCGAAGAGATGGTGCATACGTTGTAAGACGAATGGTCACACCAAGGATAACTGCCCACTGTTAATAGACTACATGCAGGCTGGGGGACCTAGTCTGCTGCGCCTTAGGGAAGTGGCAGGACCAAGTGGGCCGACACTATGGTATGATGATTTCCGCGTTGCAAGGTTGCACGACATGACCCACTGTCCCTGCCTTAGTGTGTACGTCCCATAAGTAAAACAAAAATGGTGTAGGTTCTGCAGGTCAGTAGGACATGATGAATAGAACTGCTGGACGTATGATTTGATGATTGATTGAGGGGATCTCTATAGGGTGCAGTTGGACCCATCCTCACCAAGATCCCTCTCGATCACAGGGGGTTCCCCAGCAAGGGGCAGGGGAGGCGGAATAGGTGGAAGTGCAGGTCGGGGACGAGGGCAACTCATCTGTTATAACTGTGGAGAGGTAGGGCACTTTGCCAGGGACTGTCCAAACCCCACAAGACAGACATGCCGGTATTGTAGGTAGCTGGACCATGCGACTGAAGACTATCTATTCTTGATATTGAAGATGCAAGAAAATCAGTCGACACCTACACAGAATGTGCATAAATTTAAGACCAAACTATGATACAAATATCCAAGCGTAAATGTCGTAACATGCAGTGGGATGGCCACCAGGGGGCCTGGGGAGAAAACTACAATTGAGCCTCTAAGCTGACCAACAGTTAGTAAATAGGAAGGTTTTGATCTAAATAAGGAGAAATAAACATTTATCGCAGCTCACAAGGACTTTGCCGAGGCAGAGGAATCTACGTCATAGCTGCCTAAGGACCTTAAGGTAGATGAGGAGGTCAAACCCTTTTTACAAGAGTGTATGAAGTTGCTGCATAACTCGAGGGCTATGGAGAATCTTCAGGCATTGATAGATAGTTGTGCAACATGACCTATCCTCCCTCTGAAAGTCAAGGACGTACATAAACTCTATAGGTATAAGAGACGCACGAGCAGGGAGATGCGGTTGACTACGCAAATCAACAATTACGAGATGGTTCAGGTTATTTTGGACCTAGGGTTGGATGTGAATGTATTACCTAAACAAAATTGGAAATGAATGGGGGAACCTAAGTTGGAATGGTCCACTATCCAGCTGCGTATGGCCAATCAACAGAAGATCATTACATTGGGAAGACTAGCCAAGATTGTGGTGGATATCGTAGGGGTTAAGGTCTAGGCTAACTTTGAAGTAATCCATATTGTCAAAGGTAAGGACCCCTACCCTGTGCTCCTAGGCTTGGATTGGGCCATTGATATGGAAGGCATCATTAACCTAAAGAATAGAAGCATGGTATTCTAGAATAATGATACAAGGGTAATAGTACCATTAGATCCAGCGGAGGGTGAACGATACATAGAACCAGTGCGTGACAAAGAGGATGTAGATCACATCTATAAGTTGACTGCATGAGACGAAGACTGGATCAACCCCATGACGGAGGGGGTACTTTGTTGGGAAAAGGACAGCGAATTTTTCTCCGACTCTGGGAGATGGAGAATTGTAAAAACTGGTTACATGATGTCTCTGCACTGAGATGTCTTTGGATCATGAAGAACTTCCACTGCATCTCCTCAGAGGTAATAGATCTACCTTATTTTGATGGTTCTGGTAATGTTAGGGAATTTCTGCGGGCATTTGAAGTTGAGGTTCCCAAGGAACAAAGGTTATGGGCCCTTAACCTAGTAATGCATGTAACCCCTACATGCTGGTGGTAGATGCATAAGGAAGTGTTCCCGACATGGGAGAATTGTCGGGGTAGGATGCTCTTGCGATTTGAGACTCCAACGGAGGTATGGGTCAAGTTGTTCCTTGGCCCAAGCAATCTGCATGAACACGTGCTTTCATGGATGGAGGTGTGGGACGACCGAACTACAAGAGAGTGGGTTCACTTATTCATTCATGCATTGGGTCCAATCCCCACTGCCTGGTACCTGGATGTGGAGCTACATCAACGCATCTGCCACTTGGAAACTTTGAAGAATGACTTTATAGGAACATTTGTATTGATAGGAGGTTTCGAGGCACTTGAAGAAGCTTTGTAGGACATAGATACGTTCGTGTTTGGCAAGCCTAGCTCTTCTGCAGTATTTAGAACGCCGACATGGGAAAAAAAGATGCAGGATATTGTCAACTTCCGCAGCTTGGCAAGTGAGGAAGGTGAAGATGATTCATAGTCTGTCTCTATCCCAGAGTTTGAAGGGGAGCGCGCCGTTGAAGGAACTCCACTAAAGGAAGTAGATGTCACTAATCCTCTCAAACTGCACGAAGTAGACATTGGGATGAAAGAGCACCCTAAATTGGCTAAGATCAGGGACTATTGGGATGAGAATATGGTAGGAAAAGTGGCTGAATTTCTTACAGAATATCAGGACTTGTTCCCTACAAAATTTTCTGAGCTAAAGGGGATCACGGGGGACTTAGGGGTCATGCATATCACTCTCAAATCCGATGCGCGACCCATAAAGCAGCGACCTTATAGGTTGAACCCCAAATATAAGCAGAAGTTCAAGGAGGAGCTCAATAAAATTCTTGTTGCAGGAATCATCAAACCTGTTGAACAATCAGACTGGGTCAGTCCAATGGTGGTTCAGGAGAAAAAACTAAGGGAGAGATTCAGATCTATGTATACCTCTACAAGTTAAACGATGCCTGCGTCCATGATCCATTCCCAACGCCATTCTCAGACGAAATCTTAGACAACGTAGGAGGACATGAAGCATGCTCTTTCACGGATGGGTTCTGAGGATACCATCAGATAAGAATCGCACCTGAGGACCGTAGAAAAACCATGTTCGCCACTGAGTGGGGATATTTTCAGTATACTGTCATGCCATTTGGGCTCAAAAAAGCCCTTGCAATCTTCTCTCGGGTCGTTGTCACAGTGTTCAAAGAATTCATTCACAAGTTCCTCGAGGTGTATTTTGATGATTGGACTATCTTTGGCCTGGTCAAGACACACGTCTCAAACCTACACATGATGCTGGATGCCTGCCAGAAACACCAGATTTCCCTAAATATCAAGAAGTGTATCTTCTGCGTACCCTTCAGAATCTTTCTCGGCCACATATTTTGTCAGCAAGGACTAATGGTAGATCCTACCAAAATCATTGTTATCATAAATTTTCTAGTACCAACCACGGAGAAATAGCTGCGCTCGATCCTTGGACACACAGGCTACTACAGGAAATTCATTCAAGGCTATGCACTGATTAATGCCCCTATGGAAAAATTGCTCAAAAAGGATGTTTCGTTCTTTTGGAATGACGAATGCAAAAATAGCTTCGAGCTACTAAAGGAAAAGATGGTCTCGGCACCTATTCTCATCTTTCCGGATCGGGAGAAGGTATTTCATGTTCATGTTGATGCATCAGGCATTGTTCTCAATGTTGTCCTTACGTAGCCAGGGGAAGGAGATATTGACCATCCGGTTGCCTTTGCAAGTAAGAATCTCTCTGGCGCGAAACACAGCTACTCCACCACCGAGTGGGAGGGATTAGCCATGGTTTACGCATTGTATAAATATCGACATTACTTGCTAGTCAGTCACTTCAAAATGTTCACAGAAGATTCAGCTTTAAAATACCTAGTCAATAAGTTTGTGTTGGGGGGGGGGTGAATATGTTGGTGGCTACTGCTATTTCAGGAGTATGAATTTGAAATCATAGTCAAGCCAGGTATGTTGAATGCTAGGTCGGACCACTTGTCCCGAATAGAGAGTGGCGAGGAGCCAACCGACCTGGTAGCTGGATTGCCCGATACGCAACTATTTTATATCAAGGTAGTAGATGCACACTTTGCTGATATCATTCAGTTCTTGACTACCGGGACGACACCCCCAGAGTACTCTGTACATCAGGAAAAAGAGCTAGTCACCTGGGCATCATACTTATCATCATTGCAGGACACTTATATAAGATGGGGGCAGATGAAGTATTACAGCGATATGTTTTGGAGCACGAAATGCATACTGTCTTGACTGACACTCATGATAGAGTAGCAGGAGGTCACTACGTAGGGAAAGAAATGACGCAGAAGACCTTGAGGGATGGGTTATGGTGGCCAACCTTGCATATTGATGCCCACGACTATTGTAAAGCCTGCGATATGTGCCAATGAATAGGGAGGCCTTCCTATAGAGATGAATTGCCCCTTCAGCCAAAAATGTCCCTACAAGCATTTGATAAGTGGGCTATCGACTTCGTAAGGCCTATTAACCCCCCAGGAAAAAATATGGGTGCGCGCTACATTATTACGGCCACTAACTATGTCACCAAGTGGGCAGAAGTGCAAGAAGTAAAGGATTGTACTGTGGATACCACTGCACATTTCATCTTTAAAAAAATCTTGACCAGGTTTGGATGTTTGAATATTCTCATGTGTGGCAAAGGTACACACTTTTTTAATGAAACAATCCGAGCTTTGACTAAGGAATTCTAGATCCATCATTCGAAGAGCACGCCATATCACCCCCAGGTCAATGACGTGGTTGAAGCTTTTAACAAAATCTTGGAGAACGTGTTGACCAAGTTATGCAATGCTAATTGCAACAATTGGGACATGCGCATCACGTCGGTCCTCTGGGCCTATCGAACAACCCGCAAGAAGTTAAAAGGAAAGACCCCATTCAGGATGGTTTATGGTAAAGAAGTCGTTATTCCCATGGAGTATATTGTTCCTAGTCTGCATATCGCAACATTTACAACCATGGCAGAACCGAACATCATGGAAGAGCGATTAGCGCAACTTATGGCTTTGGAGGAAGATCGATTTATTGTGAATTTCCATCAGCAAGTCCAAAAGGCCCACGATAAAGCCTAGCATGACTGAAACATTCTCTAAAAGAGTTTCACAGAAGGCCAATTGGTCCTCTTGTACGATAGCCAGTTTTCAAAGCATCCTAGGAAGTTCCGACAACATTGGCTCGGTCCCTACATAGTTAAGGAGATCACAGATGGCAGAGCGGTTAGGCTTGCTACCATGCGCGGGGATATGATCCCCGACTACATCAATGGTAGTCGGCTGAAATTGTACCGGATCAAATGAATCTATGTCCGGAGTAGCTATAAAAGCACAGGAGGAGACCCTGCCACCACAGTGACTCAGGACAAGTCACAAGATTGTGTTGGGGGACTATTGGAACAAGGTATCCTACAGGAGCTGCGAAACTGGTCCATTTTGTATATTTTTTATTATATTTAGTTTAACACAGGGGTTTTTGGGTGGGTCAAATCCCCTAATGCATTTTAAATGGGTCAAGGGTAAACCAAGAGTTCGCAAACCACGGTTTGCAGGCCATTAGATGCATAGGCTAAAATAGTATAAGTAGTTGAACCTTTTTGAGTTGTAAGACAGATTTTGGATCAATATTGATGTGAATTGCGAATTAGTAGATCTATTTGGGTTTTTGGGGAAAGGAATCCTGCTGGCTGTGTGTGTGGAGATCCTCAGTCTTGCTGTGTGCGGACTCTGCTACTGTGTGCGCAGGCGGGATTTTTGGGGTATGTAAGAGACTTGTTGATGAGTAATGTATGCAAAGTATTGTGGATACTTGATGTTTTTGATCTATTTGGTTATGATTATTGTGGACTTGAATTATATTTGATTCTTTTATGAGATGAAAATGATATGTTTTTATGAGTTGCGAATTATCTGTGTTATGATAACTATATCTGCAATCTGATTAAGTCTGTCGCGAATATATTTTTTTATGCTTATAGTTTGTTGTCCGCACGTGGATGCAAGCGTGTTATATAAATCTCGTAAAACTGTACTCTGGTTAATCATTGAGATTTTTGTGAACGACCTCTGACTGCGTAGATCTGGTAGTTTCCGCACTGTTCGACTTACCTGCTCTCCCTCTCAGAGTTTGGAAACTTGGTTCTATCACCCACCCATACTGCTTCGGGTAATAATTTGGCCTGTGCAAGCAGGTCACTGCCGAAAGGGCCAGTAGTATAGGGGTTTGTTGGCAAACCTTAACCTCTGAACCTAGGCTAGGACCCCTCGAGCCAACAACAACCCTAGGTTTATTTTCCATATAATTGGAAGGGAATTATAAAGGAAAAAATAAAACCAAGGTCATGGGACACATATTCCAAGATGAATGGAGGGAAAAAAATTAAAGTGGGTATCACTTGTGGTTAATTAACAACTATGGAAATTAGATTTAGCATTGGCAAAGGAAAAATGCAATAAATGACAATTAATTCAAGGAATAAAGGAAAACATGAGAAAAGGAAGATGAAGGGACAATAATATGCATGCAAAGGAAATTAGAGAGAAAATAAAGGAAAATGAAAGAAAAATAGGAAATGGAAAGGAAGAGACACCAAACATCAATGATAAAAATTAATATGAGAAATAGTTGACAAATTTTTTCTCAAATTTTGATCAGTTTCATAAATCATACTCTAAGAAAGAGATAGAGAGAAGGAAGAACAAAAGAAAGCAAGAAAACATAGGACAATCAAAGGAAAACAAGGGAGCATAAGGAGAATATTGGAAGATCAAATACAACATCAAGATTTTGTAAGTAAAAGGTTGTATGTGAGATTTTCTTGTAGGATTTGAATGCATGGTGCATGCATTTGGTGTTCATCATTAATTTACTGTCATTCACATGGGATTTTCCCTAATTGACAGTGGTTGCAACATTGCCTTTCCATTTCTTGGATAGCCATGGGGTGATGGGATTCATTCTTGGTTGAGCTTTTCATTGGTTGAGCTTTTCATTGTTGAAATAATTTGGATCTGGGTAAGGTGGTCTTAGGAAAATCCTAAGGGTTGGGGGTGGAGATGGTTTTCTCTAGGAAGCCATTGATAGGTGGGTGGAGATGGGAAAATTACTCTAGGTGTGGTGAAGAAATTATGAGGCATCCAAGCTTGTGCTGGTTTGGTGATTTTTGGACTAATTTAGGTTAAATCACTGTGCTGGAGGGTTTAGGTGGTTTAGCCTCTAGAAGCCCTAGCTGTTTTTTTTTGGTTTATCCCATGAGATACCACATTCATTCTTGGAATATGGCACGGGGTTGATTGGATGAAAGAGATATTTGGTTGAACCAATAGATGGTCGGGTGGTACATTGAAGTCCCTGACTTGGTTGGCATTTGCATATGTTCTTATATGTTGATTATGATTAAGATTAATGAGCACAAGTTCTGATTTTATGTATGATTTTATGATTGGTTTTTCATGGCGCTAATTATAGAAAATATAACAATGGGATTCAATTTATTCTTATAATGTACTAAAACAAAATACTGAATCCTTCTACAATTTGTGGAAACAAAACATGACCGCATAATCACATAACAAGTAAGAGACAATCAATCGCACAACACAAGATGTATCTCAAGAAATAAACTACTCAAAACCCCACTATTGGTATATTGCATAAAGTCAAGATAATGAAACAATACAATGCTATTCCTCACACTAAGAAACCTTTTCACTCTGTTGATCGTCTCACTCTGATCATGCTTGAATATAGCAATATACAATCTAAGAAAAATCGGTCAAGTATTTAACCATTTTCTCGTCTCTGCCTAGCCTACCTTGCTTACACATTATTGGGCTAACTAAGCCCTTATTAATTAGAAAAATCCCAAATAATTATTGTGTAATTCATCTAAGGCTTCTCGATGACCTCATCCATTATCTGTAAAAATTTCTAATAGTACAACTGATATATCTCTTCCATTTAAGCTTAGTATTAATTGGGTCTTCCTTAGAAATGACATGCAATAGCTATTTATAACAAATTATTAGTTAACCGAATTATCACTACTTGTGAATTAAATTAGATTTAATTCACTAGACCTCTCACTAGCTCATCTCTCAATTAGAACTAGTTAAACTGATTTTAACTCAATTAATTGAGTTAACTAATTAAAACTCACAAATAATTGTAAATGGACCCCCTAAAATCATGGGATAACTCTACATGCCTCCTATATGACCACTAACTCAAATTTCCTAAGATAACTAAGTCTTCCTGAGTCATTTAACTAATACAAGTTGTCATGATATGAAATTACAAATTTTCTTCCAATTTAATTAAGGGAAAATTAAATCAGAAGCCCCCTATGGTGCCATTTCTAGATGCCATTTTCACTGTTTCTTATTTCAAATTTCATCACTCACTCTAAAAAATAAAGGAATTAAATCTATCCTGATTTGGTACCTTTGGAATGTTCTGCATGAAACAATTCTCTAGTGTTGTTTGCTTCCGCAACTCCTGAAACTAAAAAGCCTAAAAAACAAAAAACTGAATTAGTATGATGCATATGTCATCAGAGTCTTTAACTGCTACTGGTTACTACATTGTCTACTGAAAACTTTGTTCTGCCGCTGAATCTACATATGTGCTATCTACACTACTGCCAAATCTTATCCACACTCCAGTATCTGACATCTGTCACTTTGATTTATGTCATTTTGACATCTAACTGCATCGATCCTACCGATCCTTCCTTCTATTGTGGACTATGGGCTCCTTGTAGCTAGGTCTGATCCATGAGACATGGAATCTCGTTAGACCCTTCCCAAATTTCCTCTCTTGGGATTATGTCTTCGCATCACCCCACCTCTCACCTAGAGCTATGGCTCCATGTGCTCCCTTTTCTCATCTAGCTTGAAATTTCCCCCTCCTAGAGGTCTCTGCTTGAGTGGATGCCTCCACTCGGTCTCCTCTCTGCTTATCTAATTGTGGCTACTCCACAACATTCTGAGGCTACTTCTATGGCTGCAATTTGAGAGGTAATTTAGTCTCCCTCTCAACCACCAAGTCAGTAACCTATGATTTTCTCCTCAAATATTTGCATGCATCTTCGACCTCGAGAGCATACAAGTTCTTGATTCATAAACCGATCTATTTCACCTACCCCATGGCGATTTGTTTAAGTAACACCTTTCCTTTTCTAAATATGACATCATAACCACAGTCTTCTAATACCACTACAGAGACAATATTCTTCTTTAGTCCTGGAACATTAAAAACATTTGTTATTCTGAGAGGGGATCTAAACTCCCTATGAAAGGTAAGTGTACCTATGTTGGTTGCGCTATACCTCCAATCATCTCCAAACTATATGTTCTGCTCGAGGTCCTTCTCCTGCAAGTCACTGAAGAGATCTCTATTCATCGTCATATGGAATGAGGCACCACTGTATAGATGCCAAATGCATCCCATTACAGTGCTAGCCATGCATGAAATAAGATTAAAATCAAGCTCAAAATGTGAAGCTATCGCTTCACTTGTTGCTGCAACTGCAGGATCCTTCTTGCTTTCCTTCTGTGGAAATTTCGAGGCATAGTTCCCATGGTTGTGAAAATGAAAACAATTGACCTTGGAAAATTATCTCTTGCCCTCTTCACCTTGGGATTTCTTTCCCTTTTCATTCTTTCCTTTTTCGACCAATGCAAAATATTCTTCTTTATCTGCATCAGGGGTCCCATATATGGTGCTCCACCTTATCTCTTCTTTTATGAATTCATACCACAAACGCTCCTATTCTGGTAGCTTCTCCATCCCATTCACATAGTCTTGGTAAATATGGAAACTCTTTGGAAGGAATAGAATATCTTGGATCACCAAATCATCCAGGGCTACTGTCACACCAACACTTCCAATCTCATCTCAACATTGAGTGAACTTCTTCAAGTATTTTGGTATTATCTCATCCTCCTCCATATTGATCTTTCTAAGCTTGTCTTTCAATCCCAACTTCCTATGGTTGCTACTATTTTAAAACAGATATGTCAAGTCCTTCCACATAGCATATGGAGTCGCCTTCCCATGGAGACTCGAGACAATATGATCTCAAACTCCCTCTAACAAGATGATTCTTTCTCACCTTTGCTACCTTCTTCTTCCATGCATCAAGAAGTTGAGCATCTGTTGCTGCAGGATCATGAATATCACTATCTATCAATCTATTTAGTCTTTTTTCCTCTAGCACTAACTCCATCCTATCCTTCCATGCTATGTAATTTGAATTCCCCTCAAGAGAATATTCCAGTCTTAAGCCATTGAAAGACATCTTGATCTGTTGTTGGGACCTAAAGAATAAATTTTCAAATTTGATGTACCTGTTCAAAAAAAACTTTGGTTCTTCTCTTCTATTGTGATTCTTGGCACTCTGGTACCATGTAGAAAATCTAACAATGGGATTCAATCTGATCTTGTAATGTACTAAAAAATAATATTAAATCCTTCTACAATTTGCGAAAATAAAACACAACCGCACAATCACATAACAAGTAAGAGAAAGAGACAATCAATCAAACAACACAAGATGTATCTGGGGAAAGAAACTGCTCAAAACCCCACTATTTGTATATTGCATAAATTCAATATCATGAAACAATACAATGTTATTCCTCATACTAAGAAACCTTTGCACTTTGTTGACTATCTCACTTTGATCCTACTCGAATATGGCATACAAACTAAGAAAAATTGGTCAAGTATTTAACCTTTTTCTTGCCTCTGCCTGACCTACCTTTCTTACGTAGTCTTGGGATAATTGAGCCCCTATTAATTTGGAAAACCCTAAATAATTATTTTGCAATTCATCTAAGGCTTCCCGATGACCTCATGCTTTATCTATACAATTTTCTAATAATACAATTGATATATCTCTTCCCTTTAACCTCAGTCTCGATTGGGTCTTCTTTATAACTAACAAGCGACAAATATTTATAGTGAATTGTCAGTTAAATGATTGATTGATACTTGTGAATTAAATCATATTTAATTCAATAGACCTCTCATCAGCTCATCTCTCAGTTATAACTAGATAAACTGATTTTGACTCAATTAATTGAGTTAACTAATTACAACTCACAGAGAACTATAACTAGAATCCCTAAAAACATGGGAGACCTCTACATGCCTCCTCTATGATCACTAACTCAAATTTCCTAAGCTAACTAAGTATTCCTGACTCAGTTAACTAATTCAAGTTGTCATGAGATGAAATTACAAATTTTCTTCCAATTTAATTAAGGGAAAATTAATTCAGAAGCCCCCTATGGTGACATTTCTGGATTCCATTTTCACTGTTGCTTGTTGCAAATTTTAACACTAACCTGGTTAAATACTAGTTGCATGCATGTTATATTTCTTATAATATCATGTTCTCTATTTATGGATCCATTCCATGGTTTGATGGGCTCTTAGTTATCTTGTATGAATGCATGAGCTAATGTGTGTTATTGCAGCTAGTAATAGAGGTAAACAAGCCTTCTTGATGATTCTATGATGAAATTAATGAATTCATGTATTCATGACCTACAAGTACCCTGTCTACCAATTGTTTGTTTAAATAATTTTTATGTATTTGATAAGTCTGAGTAATAATAGGTTCAAGAACAATAAATGAATACTCCTATAAGTTAATGATATAGTTCTTGAATATTCTTGATAGTTTCTTTAGAGCTAGCCCTGGAAATCCGGAATAGGGCTTCTCCCCACAGTCTCTTAACTAATAAATTTCAGTTGTAGCCATAGAAAGGATGGATTTTGCATGTGGTTGGATCCTTCTAGATTAATGGAAGGCTTGGCATGCGTGCCACTGGGTTGTGAGGTTAGGTGAAAAGATAGTTCCATCTCAGGGTAAGATCATCAGAGGACGTGATATGTAATCTAGGTGATTTGGTGTCCCTGGGAGGTTGAAGTAAAGTTTAAATACAGTAGGCCCTCTTTCATAACCGGAACTTGGATTTCGATTCATGAAATATAAATCTTGGCTCATTTTTACCCTGAAGAGCTTATAAAAGCGATAAATGTGGGTTGGGGTGTTATAGGGTGGTATCAGACTAGTTCCATTCCCTATAAACCTTTCTCTGGTACCAATGTTATAGAGTGGTATCAAAGCAAGGTTTACAATAGTGGATCTCAGGGTAAATGCATATGGTTATGGTTAACATGCATGTAGTCATTGTCTTTGTTTTTTGTGGTCGTCTTGATTCATGCATGATGTTGATATGTTGTTTATATTGTTATATATTTTGCTAATATAGACTGACTTCTGCAAATGTAAAATCGCCCCTGAGATACGTTGAGGTATGCTTTTGATTATGTCTTCTATTTGGTTTATCTAACATGGAATGTTTGCAGGAAATAGAGGGCCAAAATATGAAGAGCGTAATGATGGATTACAGTTCACATGACTCCCCATACAGGCCTGAATTGAAGTCAATGGAATGGGAGAAGTTAGTTGAGAAACAAGGAGAAGAATATTCCCCTAATCTAGAAAATAAATTGAGGAGTATGAGGGCAGAGATTAGAAGTTGTAAAGAAGATAATAATAGGTTGATTGAGGCAAATGAAAGACTTGAAAAGGCTCAAGAAAAGAAAGTTGAAGTCAATGCAGTGATTCTTCATAGTATTTCAGACTTACAAAAGCAGGGACAACTAGGGATTAATAATGGAGATAGGCAGGAAGAAAATACTAATGGGGAAGGTAGTAGCAGGTCTAAGAGAATTTAGATGATGGATATGTATGATACAGTGAAAAATAGTAAACTCTACACCTGAGAAGAGGACTGGTATGCATGGGTTTTATTCTAGCTCTTCTTCCAGGAGACATCATCACCATCACCACCAACATCATAGGAGGAGTGAGTATTTTCTAGAAGAGCTCAAGAAAGCCAAGCCTCCTACATTTAATGGGGAAATGAAGAAATCAAAAGATGTAAAAGCATGGCTACTTTGGATGAGGAAATTTTTTTAGATTACATGATTACTCAAAGAACATGAAAGCCAAGATAACTACCTTAAGTCTCAAAGGAAAAGCATATGTTGGTGGAAAGATATTAAGAATTTCAAAGACATAAAAGAAGAGAAACTAACTTGGGATGAGTTTGAAAAATCTTTAGGAAGAATTTCCTGTGTGAGAGGTATTATGGTGTAAATTCCAAGGATTTTTATGTGCTTAGGATGGGTTCCATGATAGATGAAGAGTACATAAAAAAAAATTCTAGAGTTGTTGAGGTGTGTTCCCTATCTCAAGGATGAGAAAAAAAAATCCAAAGGTTCATCAATGGATTCCCATTATCATTCAAAGGTAGGATTGATTTTGATAAGCATCAGTCATTGGAGGAAGCTGTTAGAAATTTAAATCACTTTTATGAGCTATCAAAGCGCAAGCCTAAGTTCAAGCGTGACTAGAAAGGTAATGAGAAGTATAAAGGAAAATTTCCCAAGAAGCGAGGAAGATCCCAAGATGCAGGTGAGAAAAAAAATGTAGCCACTCATATGAAGTTCAATGTAGTTGTGAAAGGAAATGGGTCTCAACCTAGAGAGCAGCAAAATAAAGGAAATGGTAGGGAACCATTGCAGTGTTGTATTTGTGGTAAAGGCCATCATATACAATGCTTAGGAGGCATAAATAGTTTGGGATGTTGATCGGAACATTCCACAGACCTATGAAACACTTGATAACAAGCAGATAGACCATACGACATCTATTATTAAGATGTAAGGTAAGCTTCATGATAAAAAAATTTCCATTTTTATTGACCCTGGATCTAATTATAGCTATGTTAGTTTTGACTTGTTGGATCAATGTTATTTTATTAAAGAAATGCATGCATAATCTTGGTTTTTGCAATTGGCTACAAGGACCAATGAGAGATTTCATCACTGGGTAATATTTATGCATTTGAGCTTAATGGCATGCCTACATCAACACACTTAAATGTGTTTCCTTTGGGTTCATATAACATGTTTTTGGGCATGGAATGATTGTTCACTCATAAGACTACGATAAATTTCTGTGACAATGGAATTGCATGCCTATATGATGATGGAGAAAATAGAATCTTTGAGGGGATGAATAATCCTACATCAATGATAATGGTTACAATTATGCAAGCTAAGCACAACTGCAGGAAAGGGTGTGTATTTTTTGTAGTTCATGTTTCTAGTGAAAAAAGGGAAGGATGTTGAGGATGATGAAATCCTAAGGAGGTATCCTCTCTTGCAACAGTTTTAGGATGTGTTTCCTATAAAGATTCCAGATTTTCCTCCTCATAGAGAGGTGTATTTCTCTATTGAGTGGGTACGAGGAGTAGTACAAACATCTAAGGAGCCATACAGGATGAACACTCCAGAGTTGGTGGAATTGAAGTTGCAACTAGAGGAGATTATCAATAAGGGATACATAAGGCCAAGTGCATCTCCTTGGGGTGAACTAGTGTTGTTTGTAAGGAAAAATGATGGTACTCTCAAATTGTGCATTGATTACAGGAATCTAAACAAGGTGACTATCAAGAAAAAGTATCCATTGCCTCATATTGATAATTTTTTTGATCGGCTGAATGGAGCAACAATAATTTCAAATACTGATCTGAGATTAGGATATCACTAGGTGCACATAAAAGAAGAAGACATTTACAAGACTTCATTCCATACAAGATATGGGCACTATGAGTTTTTGGTTGTTCCTTTTCACCTTACTAATGCTCCAACCACATGTGTTTGATGAAAAATGTGTTGTCCCTTATCTAGATAAGTTTGTGATAGTCTTTGTTTATGATATATTTGTATATTCAAAGAATGAGGAGGAGCATGCAAATGGCCTAGAACTGTGTTGATATTGTTGAGAGAGCATCAGTTGTATGCGAAGCTCAAAAAATGCAGTTTCTTTTAGACTCAGATTCATTACTTAGGACATATTGTATCCAAGGAAGGGATAACAGTGGATCCAAAGAAGATTAATTCTATCATGGAGTGGCCAACTCTAAATAATGTGGATGAAGCTAGACCATTCATGGGAATAGCAGGTTATTACAGGTGGTTCATTAGGGACTTCCTTAATATTTGTTGCCCTATCACATCTTTGCAAAGAAAAGGAAAGAATTTTGAGTGGACTGCTAAGTGTGAAACTATCTTTGATCAACTAAAGCATTTTATAACAAATGCTCTAGTTTTGAATATTGTAGATCCTCATAAGGATTTTGTGGTTTGTACAAATGGATGCAAGGAAGGACTTGATGGAGTCCTAATGCAAGAAGGGTAGGTGGTATTCTATGAATCAAGGAAACTGAATGAGCATGCGTGGAATTATGTGACTCATGATTGAGTAGGAAGCTTTCATTCATGCGTTAAAGATGTGGATACATTTTCTCCTTGGAAAGATCTTTGTTTTGATGAGTGATCCTGATGGACTAACATAAGTTATTTTACCTGTCAATTCAAGGAAATCTAGATGGTGACTAACAACAAGTTGATTTTGGGAATAAGGTACATCGGAAAAGAATAGGGTTCTGGATATATGATGAGAAGATACAGTGTATCATGTTTAAACATGAAACTCTCAACAATGTACACAATTAAATAGGTAACGTAATGTTACTACTTTTTTTGGTAGCATAAAGCGATTTTAGAAAAGTATTGATACGGGGAATCTGTCTTTTTTGTTTTTGCCATTTTGTACTCTAAAATTTTTATTTATAGTATGAATATTTGTTTTAAAATGTTAGTGATTTTCATGCTGCCTAACTTTAGAAATATGATCGACATCAAATTTTAAATGGTGGTATACTAATTTTAGGCGATATTGATCTTGCATCAACCTTTTTTACAGTAGCGATGATTTTTCATGCTAATTTTGAAACGTATTGATCTAGCATTAACTTTTTTTTTTTAGAGTGGTGATTTTCATGCTAATTTTGAAACGTATTGATGCAGCATCAACCTTTTTTTTTTTAGAGTGGTGATTTTCATGTTGGTAATAAAACACAAAACTTGGATAAAAAAATATATAAAAATAAAAAATAAAAAACCAATAAAAATGCAAAAAAAAAAAAAAAATTAACACGTAAAAATAAAATATTTAAAGAAAAAAAAAATAACAAAAAAAAAACAAAAATATTCGAAAATTATATCAAAAGAAATGACAAAATTTGAAAAAAAAACACATAATTTAAAGAAAAAAAACAAAAATTAACCAAAAAAATTAAAAAAAAAAAAAATCAAAAAACATTTTTTTTGAACTATTAAAAAAAAAACAATATATTTAAAAATATATATATATATATATATATATTTACAAAAAAAATTAAAATAATTAAAATTACAAAATTAACATTTAGGAAAAAAATTAAAAAAAAATAATTTAAATTTAAAATTTAAATTAAAAAATATAATAATAAGGAAAAAAATACAACTTTTTAAAATTTACAAAAAAAAAATTAAAAAAACGACAATTAAAAAAAAATAAAAATAAAAAATTAAAAAAAAAAAAAAATATCATTTAAAAAACAAAAAATGAAAAAATACGTGCAAATAATTAAAAAAACAAATATACATAAATTTAGTGTTTTTTTTTTTTAGTGAAACCATTTATAGATTTTTAAAATGAAAAACTAAATAAACGAAAAAAATAAGAAAAACAATTAAATTAAATTAAAATTTAAAAATTTTAATAAATAAATTTTAAATTTTAAATTTAAAAAAAAAAAATATTCTATAATATTAAATATAAAAAAAAAAATTAAACAAATTGAATTTAAAATAAAAAAATTGGATTAAAAAAATAATTTTAAATTTTTTGAAATTCAAATTTTTTTTTTTTTAAATCAAATTAAAATAAAAATATTAAAAATTAAAAAAAAAATAAAAAATAAAAATAAAATCAAATAAAAAATAGATGTAAGTATATATTTAAAATAAAAAAAAATAAAAAAAAACGAATTTTACTTCAAATCAGTAAAATTAAAAAAAAAACAATTAAAAAAAAAAAAATAAAAAAAAAAAATTAAAAAAAAAATTAAAAAAATTTAAAAAAAAATCAATTAAGAAAAAAATTTTAAAAAAACAATTAAAAAAAAAAAAAAAAATAAATTAAAAAAATTAAAAAAAAACATTTAAATTTTTTTAAAAAAAAACAATAAAAAAAAGTTTTTTTTATATAGGGGCGGGCCCGCCCGAAACATGTGTGTGGGGGCCGGCGAGCTAGCTACCGAAAATTATTATTATTTTCGGAACCCCGTGGGCGGGAGCCGGTTATATAAAACATTTTTTTATTAATTTTTTAAAAAAAAAATTTTAAATGTTTTTTAATTATTTTTTAATTTTAAATTCCCTCAATTTTTAATTATTTTTAATTTCTATTTTTGTTTCAATTATTATTTTTAATAATTTTTATTAAATTTCGCCCATTTTTTTTATTTTTTTTAATTTCATAATTTTTCATTGTTATTAACTTTTACTTTTAGTTTTTTAATATAATTTTATAAAATTCAATAAATTTTTTATATTTTTTTTAATTTATTTCGATTTAATCCACTTTTAATTGATTTTTAAAGTTTTTAAAGTTTTCGTTTAACAATATATATATATTTTTTCTTTTATATTTAAAATTTATTTTTTCTTTCAAAATTTATTTGTTTATTCATTTATTTATTAAAATTTAATATTTTTGTTTTTAAATTTAATTTGTTATTTTAATATTAACCTCTTTTTTTTTAGTTTAATAAAATTTGATGTATATACCTATTTTAATTTAAGTTCATATATATATTTTATTTTTTATAATTTAAATTTAATTTATTTTTTTATAGTTTATTTGTTTTTTTAATATATATTGTTTTAAATTTGATATTTTCATTGTATTTTATTTTTATTTTTTATTTTTAATTAATTTTTCTTTTTTTTTCCTTTTAATTTGAATAGTGTTTTTTTTTTAATTTTGAATTTTTAAATTTATTAAAATTTAATATATTTCCTTAAATTTAATTATTTGTTTTAAATTTTTTTTTTCTTTTTTTAAATTTAATAAGCATTTTCTTTTTCTTTTTTTAATTTAATTTCTATATTTTATTTTTTTAATTTCCTTCCTTTTTTTACTTGTTTTTTTTTTTAAATTTAATATTTTTATTTTGTTTTTATTTTTATTTTTTAATTTCTATATTTTTTTAAATTTTAATCTTAATTTTTTTTTGGTTTATTTTTAAAAAAAAATTTCCTTAAATTTTAGGTTTTTTATAATGATTGAATTAAAATTTTTACTTTGTTTTTATTTTAATTTTTTTTATCTTCATATATTTTTAAATTTTAAGCTTTTAAATGTTTTTATTTTTTAAATTTATTTTTTCTTAAATTTTAGGTTTTTTTTTAATGTTTGAATTTTAAAAATTAAAAAATGTTACTTCTATTTTTAAAAATGTCAAAAGTATGACACAATTTTTTTTTTGTTATTCCAGCATCAAGCCACTTTATTTAAAGTGTTTTTTTCAATCTTTTTCAAACAATTTTGTTTTTACCATAATTTGCCGAATATTTGGAAATTTGACCTTCAAAAGCGAGAAAACATTCACAGAAGACACTTTTTTACGGGGTGTTTTTCATTCTTTTTTCAACGAACAATTTTTACCGCATAATTTGAAAATGTTGAAATTTGACCTTAAAAAAAAAACAAGTGCGTTCTGGAAGACACACTTTTTTTTGGGGGGGTGTTTTTTCATGTTTTTTGAGAGTTTTTGGGCTAGAGTTCCCGTTTTGAGGTCAGGTTACCTATTTCATCGGTAACTATGTTTCTCATGGGACATATTTATAAGAGTGGATATTACAAGCAAGGAAACATGATGAGAAGTGTCAGTAGATGAACCAGAGTTTGTAGCAACAGGGTGAGGGTGATCAAGATGATGAGTATCACCTCATAGAAGATGGCTTGGTCAAATTCAGGAGTAGGATCTATGTGCTAGATAATGGTGAGATGAAGAAGCCTATTTTGAGAGAGTTTCATGTCAAGCCATATTCAGGCTACCCAGGATACCAAAAGACTTTGAAAAATATCAAGAAGTTCTACTATTAGACGAATTTGAAGAAAGAGGCGGCTGAGTTTGTTGAAAAGTGTTTATAATGTCAGTAGGTAAAATTTGAATACAAGCATCTGAATAGTTTCTTGCTGCCTATTCTGATTATAGAATGGAAACGGGAGGTCATTTCCATAGACTTCATTATAGTTTTTTCTAGGACATCAAGGAAATATGACTCCATCATGGTTGTGGTTGACAGGTTGAGCAAGGTAGCTCACTTCATTGCAGTGAAGCCTACTAATTCAACTAGTGAAGTGGCTCAAGTGTTCATCAGGGATATAGTGAGGTTGCAGGGAGTTCTCAAGAAGAGTATATCAAATAGAGATGCTAAGTTCACTTCCATGTTTTAGAAGGAGTTATTTGCAGGTTTGGGGACAAAGTTAAGTTTTATTAAAACTTATCATCCAAAGAAAAAAATGTAGACAAAGAGGGTTAACAAGATCATTGAGGATATGTTGAGGATGTATGCCATGTATCAACAAAGGAAATGGGAGGAGTATCTTCCGCCAGTGGAGTTTGATTATAATAATGGGTATCATAAATCCTTGAAGATGAGTCTATTTGAGGATATATATGGGTAGATTTGTAATGATATAATCAATTGGAGTGATCTAGTGAATAGGGTGTTAATTGGATTTGATATGCTGGAAGAGATGGAGTAGGAGATGCAAGTTATTAAAAATAAGTTTAAAGAAACACAAGACAGAAAAATAGTTATGCGGATCATATTAGATCATTCAAGGAGTTTTAGGTTGGGGAACATGTGTATCTCTGCATCAATTCCAAAAGGATCTCCTTGAGGATTTGGTCATGTGCCAATATAGAACTTCGACATTTTGGGCCTTTTAAGATCCTTGAGAGGATTGGACTAGTGGCATACAAAATTGCTTTGCTACTATCGGTCAAATTCCATGATGTTTTCCATGCTTCATTGATTAAGAGATATGTACATGATGTTTATCATGTGATTGATTGGTCTCTATTGCAGGTGGAACAAGAGGGAGAGTTCCAGCCAAAGGCATAATGCATATTCTAGTGTAAATAACTCATGCTCCAAAACCAAGCAATAGAGAAAGTTAAAGTGTAGTGGAAGCACATTGGATTGGATGAAGCTACATGGGAGATGATTGATCAAATTCATGAATTATATCCTTCTTTATTTGTTGGTTGAATCAAATGAGTTTTTGGAATATATATGTTTGTCATTGCAAATACTGCAAAAAGCCGTGTTATAAAACTCTAATAAGCAGCATGTTTTGTTTCAACGGTTTGTTGGTCATAAGTTTCATAGAAGACCAATGATGGTGTTCCCCCAATAAGGAGGGTTTTTTTAAACACCCCAGGTTGATTTTACATGTAATTGGAAATACATTATAAAGGAAAAAATAAGACCAATATCATGGGACATGTATTCCAAGTTGAATGGAGGAGAGAACATCAAAGTTGGTATCACTTATTGGAATTTGGCATTTTCATTGCCAAAGACAAAAGGAAATAAATGGAAATTAATTCAAGGAATAAAGGAAAATATGAGAAAATTCAAATGAAGGGACAAGAATATGCATGCAAGGGAAATTAGAGAGAAAATAAAGGAAAATGAAAGAAAAAGAGGAAGGGAAAGGAAGATACACTAGAAATCAATGATAAAAAGGCATATGAGAAATAGTTGATAAATATTTGCTCAAATTTTGATAATTTTTAGAAATCATACTCCAAGAAAAGGGAGAGAGAAGGAATAACAAAAGAAATCAAGAAAGCAAAGGAAAATCAAATGAAAGAAAGGGAGTGTGAGGAGAAGGTTGGAAGAGGAGCTACAACATGAATATTTTGCAAGTAACAGGTTGCATGTGTGATTTACTTGCTGGGATTTGAATGCATGGTGCATGAATTTGGTTTACATGATTACTTTTTTTTCATTAGCATGGGATTTTCCTTGACTACCAATGGTTACAACCTTTATTTTCCATTTTTTGGATAACCATGGTATGATATGATTCATTCTTGCTTGAGCTTTGGATTGCTGGAAGGTTTTAGATCCAGGTGAGGTGGTCTTAGGAAAATCCCAAGGGCTATGGGTGGAGATGGTTTTTTCCAGGAAGCCCATAATAGGTGTGTGGAGACAGGAAAATTCATCTAGGTATGGTGAAAAAATTCTTAGGCATCCAAGCTTGTGTTGGTTTGATGATTTCTGGACCACTTTAGGTGAAATCACTATGATGGAGGGTTGAGGTGGTTTAACATTTGGAATCTCTAGTTGGTTTTGTTTTGGTTTATCCCAATAGATCCCACATTCATGCTTGGCATATGGAATGAGGTTTATTAGTTGAAAGAGAGATTGGTTCATCCCAATATATGGTTGGGTGGTGTTATAAATCTCTCCAACTTCCTAAGGCTGACAGTAAGATTGGAGAAAGGTAACCACAGACCAAATTTTAGCTTAGGTAGATATCCATACTTGGACAAGAGAGGGCTCTCTTTATGTCACTTTATAGTCAAAGGGATGGCTGGATATAATTTTTTAGGCTAGTTATAAAGCTCAATAGATTTAAGGTTTTTGTTTGTTTGGAGTTCTGCTGGATAGGAATGACAGTTAGGAGACTAGGTCTAGGGTATTGATCTGATTTCAAAGGTTTAGTTATAGAGGTAAGGGTGAGGCCCAATAAGTAAGATATTAAGAATTATTAATTTTCCATTGTGTATATAGTGAAATGAGAAGGAATCAGAATGAGCATTAAACATGAATTAATTCATCAGAATACTAAGAAAGTTTCATGAAAATCTTATGAAAAACAGAGCATGGAAAGCATGTTTTCTGTCAATAAACTGATTACACTTAGCATAAAGAAGCATATATGTGGAAGATGAGTAACATAAAATTCAACATCATGAGTTTACAGAAAAAAAAATTCTCAAAGGCATAACACTGGAGTCTCAATACTATGTCTGCAACATTGTCCTTGATTTCATTAACAAAAGCTTGTACAATAGCTCCACTACAGATAACAACTATCCAACCTCTACAATGGAAAAAGAGAGTCTGCTTATAGAAAATATAGATCATGACACCTCACCAGGTCTAAATACCATCCAAAATGGGTCATAAATGCAAGAGATAATTCATTTCCTAGTTTCTAGGGAGGTTAGAAACCATTCCCTAAAATTTAGCTACAAACTAGGAGTGTTTGTCCCTTGCATGAATTACACATTCCATCATACAAGGAAAAAAAACCAACCTAATAACTCAAATGACAACTCATAGCCTCAAATTTGTGACCATTTTTTAGCTTGATAGTATTACTAAAGGAATCCAATGTTGATCTATGACAATTATGACTGAAGAATTTAAAAACAAACTGCAGAAGCATAACAGAACTTTGGAGGGACTTTTGAGGCACTTTGAGAAGTAAAAATTCACTTTTGAAAAAACAGTCAACTAGCCCTATGTGTCTAGTTTCCAGAAAATCTTGAATTTTCCAAAATGGACCATGGGACAGCCTTCCAAAATCCATTCTCCCAGGGTCACTCAAAAGCGTAACAGAGGGTCCAAAAAGGAGGCAGAAACATGAAAAATAGATGGTTTTTAAGCTTTTTCTCCCAAATTGCAGCTTTTCATGCTAGGAGGGTTACTGATCTATGATTTACTAATCAAAATACATCCATCCATGTAAATAAATCACCATTTTTATGCCTTCAAATAAAAAATTCATAAGTGTCTGTTACCCTTCTACAATGAGAAATTTCCAGAATTCTACCAAAAATCATGAAAAATACCAAAATTGCTCCAAAGCCTTCAAAATTGGTTCTTTGAAATTTGAAAGAGATAGGATATATATCTAATGAAGCTTCGGCTAATAAATCCAATTTTTTCTTCTCCTTGAGCTTCATTTGTGCCTCTTTTTGACTTGTTTCAGCTTTACCTGAGAAATGGTATCCCTGGTTCAATAATGACCTGTCATGTGCCTTTGCAGATTGTTATCCCTTTTAGCCTTTTTCAATAAATTTTCCAAGTGTTCATTAACTCTTTATAGCCAAATTTCTCTATCCTTATTGATCTCCATGGCAATGAGCTCATCAAATTTTAATACTTCAGGTTGATGAATTTTCTATTTCTCTTGCTCCAATATTGAATATTTTCCCATTCAAGGAAAGTAATCCAAGATTTGGCAATGGAGAAGGCTTCTTTCAATTCTGCAATCTCTTTATCCTTCTCTTTGATGATGTACTCAACTGATTTTACCTCCTCATGTTCTGATACCACGGGCTCCATTGGCATTGACTCATCATGTTGATGCAAAATAATTTGCTCCTCAATCTAACATTAACCTTCATGGGTGTCAAATGTAAGAAATATCCTGGTAGACTTAGGCACAAAAACTTTCCTCCTACCTCTCTCATATGTGTGAGAAAATCCCGCAACCTGAGGGACATATGAAAGTTGAATAAGCATACTGGAAGAGCCAGTCTCCATTTGTTGTGGTGATGATGTAATAGGTAAGACAGAAAGTGATTCTGATAACCTCTCCAAGAAATCTTCCCATGTCATGTTTATGGAGGACAAGTGATGTAGCACAATGAGTTTGATAAGACCATCATTCAAAGATACTAGTATGATGATATTCTCTTCTGCTCTTAACCTTCTCAGCCATATTAACAAATCTCCTATATAAATAATGAGGCAAATCAAGTATTTTGACTCTGGTAAAGTGCATCAAAAGCCTAATGTTATACATGTATAGCCTAGAGAATCTTCCTTCACATGTAAATTATTTCATTATGAACATCATCAACGGAGCATACTTGTTTTTGAGGTTTCTAAAAGGAAAAAGGAATTCTGGATCATCTCTAGCATGAGGTTTTAGAAACTTCTTGTAACTCTCAATTCCAAGATCCATACCCTTGAGCCACTGCTCTCCGTGAGAAGGAATACCTATAGCTGAAGTAACTAGGTCAGGTGATAAACTGATCTCCATACCTGCAAGAGTGACCTTTCCCATGTTGTAGCTGGTTGTAAAAATACTGGATACCTGAAGATGATACCCTCCTTCCATTAGCCTTTCAAAAAATGTTAAACACTGAGTTCTTTGAAAGCATATTCTCGCCAATGGCAAAGCATTGACGGCGTGCATGGTGAATGGCTCAAGTCTGAGATGGCGCCCTCCTTTGAAGCTCTTCTTGTCACTTTCCATGATGTTTCTCACTTGTAAGTTATCCAACACCAAGGAATGAGTTTTAAAGATGGAATATTTTTGAGGGTTTCAGGCTTTTAAAATGTTGGAACTATCACCAATACAGGAGTGTAACAACGTATATCTCCACTCTTCTAGAAGCATAACCCTGCTAATTTCCATTTCCCAGAAGCATAACACTGCTAACTTCCATTTCCAGGTGATTAACATAAGGTGCTCTCTCATTCCAAGAAATCTAACACCAGGCCAATCTACGTTGCCAGAAATGTAACACGGGTCCATTGCTAGGAGCGTAAAAAATCCAATCCACTCTGCCTAGAAATGTAACAATGTTTTTTTTTCTCACCGCAGTAATGTAGAATCGCGGTTTTTCTCTTTGATATTTTGTGAGAGGATTTTTCAAGAGTGAAAAGAGATAATGAAAGTGGATCTTACATATATAAAAAGACAACACTAAAGAAGGGTGAGGTTTCTTTTCCATTTAATATTTACAAAAACATTTTTAAACCCTTTTTCGCAAATTTGACAGTGAATTTTTACTCCTTCATATGGGATGAAATGAACTTCTCTCTTTCAAATTTGTGAAAAACTCCTTACCTTTTAACATTTGAAAATGACCCTTTGACACTTTGAACAACTTGGAAAGTAACATGTTGCTCTTTCAGATGAGGTAAGAATGCAGAGTAAAATTTCTTTGAATCTTTGACACTTGAGGTGACATTTTGACATTTTAGTGAGATAATGAGATAAAATTCTCCTTTTAAATAAGACAACAAGACTGCTTTTCTAAAACCTTTGAACTTTCACATTGGATATGACCCTTTCAAACAAGATGAGATGTATTTAAAAACTAATAATGACTCCCTTTTCATTTGACAGGAACAATAGGTCAAATTTACCTCCTTAGAGCTCTAGTAGTGGATGATGAGTTCTTAATCCTCTAAAAGAGACAGTAAGACAATGAAACTAGATTCCATGAAATAATGAGACAGTGAAACTAGATTTGAAACTTTTTCTCGAAATTTGAGCAATATGAAATAAGAGAGATACTTTTATTTGAAATTCAATATCATGACTGCTCCTTTACTATGGTTTTATGGATGAAGTGGAGGGCCACTGCCTTTTTAGTGAAAATTCGATGATTTTTCCAAAAGCAAGGTTGAACCTAGACTTGACCTAAATGAAATGAAATGACATAACCTTAGACCTATTGAATGATGATGATGAAGATGGTGACCTTTAAACTACTAATGATGATGACCTTAACAATCGTGGCGATGAATGGAATGAAGGAGTAGAAAACATGATTTAGACCTCTTCAGTGAACAACATTATTTCAGAGAACTAGTTCGAAAAATTTAAAATTTTGATCTATGACCTCATGGAAAACAACTAAAAGAGTCATTTTATCACTAACATACCTGGGCTAACATTGGCTCCAACTGGGGATGGAAACTCCTTCAGGACGTGTCAAGAACACCGTAGATCAGGTAGCCTTACCTTTGGGCGATGGAGTCAAACTAGACTTTGAGAAACTTGAACAAAGTGGAAATTTTGACTAAAAACAACTGACTTGAATCTAACTTGAAAACCGACTGAAATTTTTTACCTTTTTGAAAGGAAACATGAGATGTTTGTAGAAGTCTTATGGCCTTCTCCTCGGGCTTCAAAATTCTGTGACAACTTCCTTATTTGCTGAGACATCAAATTTAAAATGGTATGTACAATGACAATGAACTTATTATTTAATTATCAAGTTATATAGTGTTTGAGGAACCTACCATTGATTGTTCCTCCTAGCAATTCTTGTCCTTCAAGAGCCTCTAGTAAAAATTATTTGTTTCCTCTAAATTCCATGATCTTGTAAGCTCCTTTCTATAGATTTTCAAACTCCGCATGCTTACCCTTGTCTTAATTCTGGGCATCCCAATAGAGAACAACATCCCCAAGCTTGAAATCATCCGCTTTATTTTTCTTATCAAAAATATTTTTTAATTTTCTCATGAAGCTTTGAAGTATGACTTGAAACTTCTTCTCTTGACTATTGTAGGTGGATCATTTGGTTGATTCTTCGACGAATGTCATTAGGCTCACTGTCAATATCTTGCAATATTTTCATCACTGATGCGACTAGAGAAGAAGGAAACACCATGTCAATACCATAGACAAGCTGGAAAGGTGACATACTGATTGATCTCTTGGTGCTAACTCTATCTGCCCATAGAGCATTGGTGAGTTGTTTGTGCAAATTCCTTTTGTTTTCTTACAACATATTTTTATTATGTTCACAAAATATTTATTTTAGGATTTAGCAAGCCCGATTCCCTGAGGATTTCATGCTATTGAATGACCAATTCTAATGTGATACTTGTCAAGAAATTCGATCATCTTCTTAGACTTGAAGGCCGCTACATTGTCAGTGATAATCTTGTGTGGACAGCCAAAGTGAGACATAATATTGTTCTCAAGAAACTAAATGATAACAGTGTCGGTAGCTTGCCTCGTGGGGATAACTTCAATCCATTTGGTGAAATAATTTTTTGTAGTGAGAATCAATTTGTGCTGAGATGACGATGGAGGATGAATCTCGCCAATGAAGTCAAGTCCCCACTGCTAGAATGGTGCTTGCACTTCAATTGGTTTTAGAGGTAAAGGCAAGAGCTTTCTCTTTCCATTAAATATTTGACATTCCTGATAGCTCATGAATATTTTATAAACATCAAAAAATAAGCTTGGTCAATAGAAGCCCACCCTCAAGATCTTATTAGTTGTAGTCTTCCAATAAAGATGACCACCATAGTCACCTTTATGAAAATTTGTCATGAATTTTTCAACTTCTCCTTCAACCAAATAATTCAGCAAAACTCCACCCATATCTTTCCAATATAAGACACCATTAAGAATACAATAATTAAGAGCTTTTAACTTTAAAGATCTAGCTCTACTAGTTGGAAAGCTGGGAGGAGGATTTAAATGTTGCAAAACATGTACTATATCAGAATACCAAGGCGATAAAGAGAAAATTTCAGCCACCTCAGGTAATGTTTCATCATCTTGTTCTTCAAATAATGCAACGATGTAAATGACATCCAAGGCATGAATATTTGAATCTACCATGAGTTTTTCTAGGCCCTGTCCTTTGATCAGTTTTGTGTGCTTGATCTCCAAATCATACTCTAACATAGCAACAATCCATTTACCTCGCCACCCTTCAGGATCATTTTGTGTAAGCACATCTTTGACATCAACGCTTGGAACATATGAAATGATATTTGAATGTAAAATGTAGACCGAGAAGTCTTTCAATGCTTTGACTAATGCAAAGGCCCATTTCTCAATAATTTTATACTTCAAATATGTGTCTCTTATGGTTCTACTGAGGAAGGCGATGGGCTGCTCTATATTCTGATTTTTCTTTTGCATGAGGACAACATCAAGAGTATGTTTCGAGGCGAATGAAAAAATGATAAAATCGAGTGTATAATATAGACTAATAAGGATAGGAGCATGAGACAAAGCCAAATTTATTTGATTGAATGATTTTTTCGCCACTTCATACCACTTTAATTCACTATATTTCTTCAGCATGTCATTAATCTGCCTTAAGTGTTCAACTAGATTGGGAACAAACCTCCTCAAAAAATTGATTTTTCAATTAAATGACTGAATTTCCTTTTTGCTCCTAGGATAATCCAAAAATTAAATAGCTTCAATTCTTGAATGATCTATCCTAATGCCATCTTTTGATATGATATGGCCCAGAAATTTACCTTCCTCTATAGCGAAAAGACTCTTCTTTGGGTTCAACGATATGCCAAACTTTCTGCATCTCTTGAAGACTATTTTCAAGTGCTACAAGTGTTGCTCATATGTTTTGGAAAACAAAGTGATATCATCAAGATAAATGACCAAAAATATGTCATTTTCATTAGAAAAAGCAATGTCTATCGCTCGCTGAAAAGTAGCCCCTGCATTCTTCAATTCGAAGGGCATTTTGGCGTACATGAAAGTACCCCAAGGTGTGGTGAAGGTTGTATTCTCTTGATCATTTGGGTGAACAAGAATTTGATTATAACCATAGTATCCATCTAGCAATGAAATTCTAGAAGATCCAACTACCCTTTGCAGAATATGGTCCATCTTTGGTAGTGGGTAATTGTACTTCAATGGCACTTTGTTAAGATTTCTAAAATCAATGCACAAGCGAATATCTCCTATCTTCTTTCTTACTGGTACTATATTATACATCTAATTTGAAAAGCGAAGAGGCACAATGATACCAGTAGTGAATAATCTATTTACCTTCTTCTGGATAGATGGCAACAACTTGGGATTCATTCTTCTAAGCTTCTGATGAAAAGGTTTCTGATCCAGTTTCAAGGGGATGGTATGCTAAATTATGCTCTTGTCATAGACTTGTAGATTAGAATATTCCCAAGAAAACATGTGATGTTCCCAAAATTAGCATGAAGCTAATTGGAAAATTGATTTTGTTTATATCATCTAAGAGGTGAATAAAATGGGTGAGGAGACCCATAAGTAGGAATAAAATCCCTCATAGTGTGAAAGGGGTCATTAGAGTAACTAGATTTTGTACCTTCCAGTGTGAAAAGGGACTTTTGCATGGGGACAAGGTCTAGTTGACCAAGTCAAACATCGCAGTGATAGCAGGTGGAGATCATCTTGTGGGATAGCGCAGTGAAAGAGGGGGAAAGTTTCCTTGATGGAGGGAACCCTAATGAGTGGGACCCATGGAGAGGGAGCTTGCATTTGTTTAAAAGGAGGGCAAGGCAGCCATTGTTACTCATGCCTATGATTATTGATTTCTTGTCTACTTAGACTATTTGCAGTCTCCTGATGTTTAGCAGAGTTGCAGTGCTGTTTAGCACAAGGAATTCCTGTTTAGGATTCCTTCTCCTTCTTGATAGGTGTCTTGAGGGATTGCACTTCATTTCTCCACATCTAGGCTCAAGGCCAAGCCACCTCCTTTAGCTACAACGTTATTTATGCTCAAGTATAACGTTGTGTTGCAGGGTGTTGCAGTGGAGGTTCCACAACACCATTCCTTGGCTTGTTTTTCAGAGGAGGGAGCCTTCTTTCTTTTGGGAGATCAGTAAGGGAAGATTCAGAGCATATTTCAGATCTTGGAACTTGGCCAACACTTTATGTTCCACCTACAATGCAGTTTCCCTCAGTGACTGCATTATTTTCAGTGTGCATCTCCAGTGGGGGTTTGCAGTGATTGTCGGAGGGTGAGATCTTCAGTGTTAGGATCAACCTTTCACTTGGAAGATCCAATGGAGGAGGTCTTTTATCTGATGTAGTATCTTCATCCTTCTCTATTCATTTCTAGTTCTTGAGTTGCAGTTGCTACCCTACAACTCCGACATTTTTCCATTTTTGTATATTCCAGCCAATCCTTCTAAGGATTGTTGTATTATTGTTTTCTGGGGTTGAGAACTTGCTCCCCCTCATTTCTTGAGCCATATATTGTCATATCTTTATATTATTTTTCAGCATGTTGCAGTGTCTCCAATAAACTGCGTCCTTTTAGCCTGCAGAAATTCCTGTGTAATAATGTTCATCTATTTTAATGTACATGTCCCATTGAGGCTACATTACCTTGCTTGAGTGTCTCTTTCCTCAAGGATTTGTACACAATTTCTGCTATAATATAAATTTGATCGCTATTAATATCTTCATGTGTTCTGGCTCATAAAAATAATTTTGTTTCTCTATTATATGTTCATACATTGCTGCAGTACCTTCATTGGGCACTTTTCCAAGACAACTAGGTGTGGGAGACCTGTTTAACCCACCTAGAGTGATTTTCTTAGAGCCTCCTCTTGGATTTCGGTCTTAGATACATTTATCTAAGGGATCCAGGTCTTGGTTTCAAATATTGTAGCATCCATTCCCGAAAAATGCGTTTTTCAGGCATGCCTTGCTGAGCAATCCCATTTGGGGATATTACAAAACACATCAGCAAATTGAGACATAAGTGCTGCATATTTACATTTCATTTCTACACTCAAATATTTTGAAATTTTTACCATTTTTCGCTTTTCTGGAGTGCCAAGATTCAAATCTTCTACTCCCATTTCTATAGGTAACATGGTCGATTTGTGTGCAACATAATCTTGATAAAAAGGCTCTTCCAAAGGTACCGAACCTCTTGGAATGGAGTTATCTTTCAACTGAAGCACTTGCATCTCTGTTGCATGGATTTCTTGATCATCTTCATAACATTGGTTGTCCATTTAAGAATTTACAATCTCTTCTTTTGTTTGTAAGAAGTTACTGATTTGTTTATCATCTTGAAACACTTGCCAATATTGAACATTATTCGGGACAGCAGGGTGGTGTTTTACTTTTATTTCATACTTCTTATTAGGATACAATGGAATTTTGAACATGCTGGCAGAAGTGGCTAGAGAACCAGCAATAACATTTCTTTCTCTTGGAATCAAAGATAAAGTGTACTCAGAAAATTTCTTGAGAATGTATAGCACCGCGTTTCAGCAAGCTCACATCCTTGGATGCTTGGCCTAGTATTCCCCTTTGACTTTCTTTATCACTAGCTTAGAGTCTCCATATACAGAAATCTTTTTTGCACCCAGGTTCTTGAGAATTTTCAGACTAGCTATCAAAGCCCCATACTCAGCCTCATTGTTTGAAAATTCAAACGCCAGTTTTTAGGATGACATTCGAACATTGGGAGGGATGTCTAATGACTTATTTATAGGGTTGTGAATCCACACTCCAATTCCAACCACTTTTTTTCCCAAAGCTCCGTCGAAGTCCATAGTCCACAAACTATTTTCCTCATCCAGAAAATGCAAATCAAATGGTTGAAATTTACTTGATGTTTGAAAGAAAACTGTTGTACCTAAAAATTATGATTCTTTCATCGTTTCATTACTTTTTTGAGGTGATGCGCTCAGCTGCAAACCATTTGGCACTTTTTTACAAATTTCTTCAATTTCCAATTCTAAAACAAAATCTGAAATTTCAGAATTGTCCACAATTTCTTCAATCAAATTTTCGGAGGATGTTGAACATTCATCATTGAACAAGATAAAAGACTCTAAACCTATATGAACAACATGTATAGGATGTTTACTTGGATTTTCTCGACTTCTGATCATATACTTCATCTTTCTTTCTTGGTATAGTTTCTTGAGCTGTCCAAAGATAGGAATGGTAGCATAAGAAAATCAAGCTGTAAGGTACCTCTAAGCTTCGCTCTCCATGACTGAGAAAGTAGCATTCCATATCTGGGTAGGATATCAGGAACTAAATGTCCATAAGGACATTCTTGCTTGGGATTTTCTCTAATGACACCACTAGGTCCTTGATGAGGCCAAGACATTACACCCTCCCTGAATCAAATGAGTAAAGATCATGATATGGTCTTGTGATGTATAGTCCTAATCTGTCCGTAATGGCCTTGGGAATGTGGTTGTGAGAGGCTCCAGAATCAATCATGGAGTTATGAAGGATAAATTCATGGATTTTGAGGCTTAGGTAAAATGGAGGGATTTCACTATCCTCTAAATTTCCATCAACATCAGGACCAAAAGAAGCTCAGGATGATCATCAATCACATTAACCATGTTTGAAATTTGATAAACTCGAAGCAACTTAGCAACTTTAAATTTATACTGATCATTCTTAACTATTTCAGTTAGAGGAATGGAGACTTTCAACTTGGAAATTTCATTTTCAACTTGGCATCTTTTTTCTCTGGTTGATATTTGTGTGGAGACTCTTTCTTCTTTCCTCCTTCTTGGAATTATTTATCTTTTCTTTGACCACTGGAAGAAGCTTCATTGCATTTAACATGATTACGAAGAATAGGTCCCTTGTCTTTATTTTGTTTCAGAGCAGCAATTTCTTTGGAATGAGCATATACTTGAGCATTTTGTATTTTTTATTAGAGGTTATAGGAACATTCCTATTCCTCAAGACATACCGTCTTTGCACTTTAGAAAGAGAATTCTGATATCCTCTTTGATAATCTTCCATGCACACTGATAATATGTCATCATTAGACAAGACAAATTTCTGATCATCCGATGGACAAATTTCTGCATAAAATTGATCTTCTTTAGTGAGCCTCAAATAAAAGATTCTCGCCAGAAATTTCTTCCTCGTCATCTTCATCAGGGCCTTCAGTATAATTTTGATGAAATGGGGTGCGAGTTTGCTGTTGAATTTGTGGATCCTGACCCCTTGTTCCCTTTGCTTAATTATGTATTGGGGTTGCTGATTTTCCCAACTGAAATTGGGATTTATAATGGAGGGCTCAGCTTGTCGATCAACAATGGACATCTTAACCATAATTTTCTCCATGGTATTGTTTAAGGTATCTAATTTTCCTTCTGATGAAGTGGACGTTTCTTCTTTGATAGTGACTCTTTTCTCTGTCTTAATTTTAGATTTATTGATGATCAAATTGGCTTCCACGCTCACTATGCTTCTCTGCATTTCTTCAAGAGTTGATGGGCTTCTTTCCCTCAACTGAAAGGCCATGTCATGATCCAAACCATCAGGATAATGAAGTAAATCAAGGCCTGTAGGAGGCTTAATATTATTTGGAATTGAATCATATATTTTTTTGAATCTAGTTGTAAAGTCTTGGACAGACTCATTAGGATTCCTTTTTAAGGCATTATACTCAACTAGGATTTGCAATGGATTTTTATTTACTTCCCATTTTGCCATAAACAAATCAATCAGCTGCAGCGAAGTACCAATTGAACCAGCTGTAAGTGAGCAAAACCATTTCTTAACCTCTCCGGCGAAACTTTGTGCAATGATGCGCATCTTGGCATCATCATTGCCGATATCTTCAAGATCTATGAAGTTAGTCACTTTGGAAACATGTTGATAGGTTGTCACCTCTGATGTTGCATCGAAAAGAGTAAGCCTCTAACCATAATTTTGAGGTAGTGGAGTAAGCTGAAGCAGTGGGATCAGTAGAGAAAATATGGCCATGACTAATGGAGGAGGTGTCGGGGGCGCTGATGGAGTGAAAAGTTTCATAAGTAATGATGAAATGAAAGGAGGGATTGATGATGTAGTTGTGCAAGAAGGTGAAATGAAAGATGGAGCAAAGGTCTGCTGCTAATATTGAAAATAGGCCTTCTTTGAATATTCTTGAAATTTGTCTACCAAACCCTTGAGTTTATGACAATTAGACCAGAATTGACTATCAATTTTAGACTCAAAAGATTCAGAAAATGGCGCAAAGGACTCGAAATCAAAAGGATCAAAGCTGGCTTTTGAAAGGAATGTTTCAGAATTGGTTCTAAGCAAAGATTTTTCAGATTCTGGACTATATATCAAATCTTCTGGAGCAAATATCGTAGGTATAGAATTTGATTTGGCAAGTGGAGGAAAATCTCTTCCAACCTTCCGAGACTTGGTCTTATGTTTTCTAAAAATACTCTCAAGATCATATATAATTGGTGATGGATTTGACCTGGTATGTCTTTTAGGAGCTAGCTTAAGATAGGAATTTTAGACTTTGGCTCAGAATTTTGAATTCAACCTATTTTAAAAATTAGTGCTTGTTAGCTACAATTATAATTTTCAAATGATTAAAGAAATATTCCCAGGGAATTTTTAGCATTCGATCTCTGGCAACGATGCCAAGAATGTTATCACTCCCCCCAACTTCCTAAGGCTGATAGTAGGATTGGTGAAAGGTAACCACAAACCAACTTTTAGCCTAGGTAGCTAGCCCTACCCGGACCAGAGAGGGCTCTCTCTATGTCACTTTACAGTCAAAGGGATGACTGGATATAATTTTTTAGGCTATTTATGAAGCTCAATAGATTTAATGTTTTTTTTTGTTTGGAGTTCCATTGGATAGGAATGACAGTTAGGAGACTAGGTCTAGGGTATTGATTTGATTTCAAAGGTTTAGTTACAGAGGTATGGGTGAGGCCAGGTAGGTAAGATAATAATCATGATTAATTTTCCATTGTGTATATAATGAAATGAGAAGGAATCAGAATGAGCATTAAACATGAATTCATTCAATAGAAGAGCCAGACAATTTCATGAAAATCTTATGAAAAATAGAGCATAGAAAGCATGTTTTCTGTCAATAAACTGATAAGACTTAGCATAAAGAAGAATATACGTGGAATATGAGTAACATAACTTTAAAAATAATGAGTTTACAGATTAAAAAAAATAAAATCTCAAAGGCATACCACTGGAGTCTCAATACTATGTTGCAACACTGTCCTTGATTTCATTAACAAAATCTTGTACAATAGCTCCACTACAAATAAAAACTATCCAACCTCTACAATGACAAAAGAGAGTCTACTTATAGAAAATATAGATCATGACACCTCACCAGGTCTAAATCCCATCCCAAATGGATCATAAATGCAAGATATGAGTCATTTCCTAGTTTCTAGGGAGGTTAGAAACCATTCCCTGAAATTTAGCTACAAACTAGGAGTGTTTGTCCTTTACATTAATTACACATTACATTATACAAGGAAAAATAAACCAACCTAATAACTCAAATGAAAACTCATAGCCTCGAATTTGTGACCATTTCTGAGCTTGACAGCTGTACTGAAGGAATCCAATGCTGATTTGTGACAATTTTGACCAAAGAATTTAAAAACAAGCCACAGAAGCGTAACAGAAGATTTCTATGGTGAAGATGAAACCCTTGGACACAGGGTTCTCATGTTGTAGCTGGTTGCAAAAATACTAGATATAGGAATATGATACCCTCCTTCCATTAGCCTTTCACAAAATGTTAAACAATGAGTTATTTGAAAGCATATTCTCGCCAATGGCGAAGCATTGATTTTGTGCATGGTGAATGGCTCAAGTCCGAGATGGTGCCCTCCTTTAAAGCTCTTCTTATCACTTTCCATGATGTTGGTCACTTGTAACATATCCAACACCAAGGAACTAGTTTGAAATATGGAATATTTTGGAAGGTTTCAGGCTTTTAAAATGCTAGAAATATCACCAATACAGGAGCATAACAACGTCTATCTCGACTCTACTAGAAGCGTAACACTGCTAACTTCATTTTCCAGGAGTGTAATATAAGGTGATATCTCACTCCCAGAAACGTAACACCAGGCCAATCTACGCTACCAGAAACATAACAGGGGTTAAACTCCACTGCCAAGAGCATAAAAAGGGTTAAAATCCACTTCCGGGAGCATAAAAAATTATCTCTCCACTGTCAGAAGCTTAACAAAGTATTTCTCCACTACCAGGAGCGCAAAAAATCCAATCCACTCTGCCTAGAAATGTAAAAATGATTTTTTTATCACCACAGTAATGTAGAATCATGGTTTTTCTCTTTGAGAGTTTGTGAGAGGATTTTTCAAGAGTGAAAAGAGATAATCAAAGTGGATCTTACATATATAAAAATATAGCACTAAAGAAGGGTGAGGTTTATTTTCCCTTTAATATTTACAAAAAAATATTTAAACCCTTTTTTGCACATTTGACAGTGACTTTTCACTCCTTCACATGAGATGAAATGAACTTCTCTCTTTCAAATATGTGAAAAACTCCTTACCTTTTAAGATTTGCAAATGACCCTTTGACACTTTGAAAAACTTGGAAAGTAACATGTTGTTCTTTCAGATGAGGTAAGAAGGCAGAGTAAAATTTATTTGAATCTTTGACACTTCAGATGAATTTTTGACATTTTAGTGAGACAATGAGACAAACTTCTCCTTTTAAATAAGACAACAAGATTTCTTTTCTAAAACCTTTGAACTTTCACATTGGATATGACCCTTTCAAGCAAGATGAGATGTATTTAAAAAATAAGATGGACTCCCTTTGTATTTGACTTGAACAATAGGTCAAATTGACCTCCTTGGAGCTCTGGAAGTGGATGATGATTTCTTGATCCTCTAAAAGAGACAGTAAGACAATGAAACTAGATTCCATGAAACAGTGAGACAGTGAAACTAGATTTGAAACTTTTTCTCGAAATTTGAGCCATATGAAACAAGAGAGATGGATTTATTTGAAATTCAAAATCATGTATGCTCCTTTACTAGGGTTTTACGGATGAAGTGGAGGGCCACTGCATTTTTAGTGAAAATTTGATGATTTTTCCAAAAGCAGGGTTGAACCTAGACTTGACCTAAATGAAATGAAATGACATAACATTAGACCTATTGAATGATGATGAATAATATGGTGACCTTGAAACTACTGATGATGATGACCTTAAAAATGATGGCGATGAATGGAATGAAGGAGCAGAAAACATGATTTAGACCTCTTTAGTGACCAAAATTATTTTTGAGAACTGGTTCGAAAAAGTAAAAATTATGATCTATGACCTCATGGAAAACAACTTAAAGAGTTAGTTGATCACTGGCATACCTGGGCTAATAGGTGGTATGAGGAAGTCCTTGACTTGGAAAAAATTTTCATATGTTATCATGTGTTATTTATTATTGACATTAATGAGCACAAATTTTGTTTTTATGTATGATTTTATGATTGGTTTTTCATGGCGCTAAATTGGTTAAATTCTGGTTACATGCATGGTATATTTCTCATAATATGATGTGCTATAGTTATGGATCCATTACATGGTTTGATGGGCTCTTAGTTATCTTGTATGAATGCATGAGATAATGCATGTTATTGCAACTAGGAATAGATGACAACAAGCCTCTTTGATTATTATTTGATGAACTTAATGAATTCATGCATTCATGACCTAGAGGTACCTTGTCTACTAAGTGTTTGTCTAAATGATTTTCATGTATTTTATAATTTTGAGTAGGAATAGGGTAAATAAAAGTGAATGAAAACTCATACAAGTTAATGACAAAGTTCTGTAATATTTTGGGCAGTTGGCTTGGAGGTAGCCTTGAAAAACTAGAACATGGCTTCTAGTCGCAGTCGCTTAACTAAGAAATTTTGGCTATAGCCGCATGGAGGAAAATTTATGCGTGTGGCTGTAGTTGCATGGAAGGCTTGGCCTACATATGAATAGGCTCTGAGGTAAGGTGAAAATATAGTTTCAGCTTAGGGTAAGATCATTAGAGGATGTGATTTTACATCTGGGTGATCTAGTGTCCCTGGGAGGTTGCAGTAAAGTTTAAACATAGTAGGTCCCACTACCATAACTAGAACTTGGATTTTGGGTCATGTGTGATAAATCTCAACTCATGCTTACCATGGAGAGCTTGTAAAAGAGGGAAAATGTGGGGTGGGATGTTACAAGGTGGTATCAAAGCAGTTCTGTTCTGTGTAAACCTTTCTTTGGTACCAGTGTTATAGAGTGGTATCAAAGCAAGGTTTACAATATTGGACCTCAAGGTAAATGCATATGGTTATGGTTATCATGTAGTTATTTATAATTTTTTTGTGGTTGTATTGATTCATGCATGATCTTGATATGTTAATGCTATTATTATATATTGTACTAATCTGTACTGACTTATGCAGATGTAAAATCCCCCTTTGAGATACATTGAGGTATGATTTTGATTATGTATTTTATTTGGTTTATATAACTTGGTATGTTTGTAGGAAATAGAATTCTAAAAGATGAAAACAAAATGGTGGAATATAGTTCACATGATTCCCCGCCTAGGACCAAAGTGAAATCAATGGAATGGGAGAAGTCAGCTAAGAAATAAGGAGAAGAATATTCCCTTTATCTTGCAAATACACTAAGGAGTCTAGGGACATATATTAGAAGTTGTAAAGCAGTAATAACATGTTGATTGAGGCACATGAAAGACTTGAAAAGGCTGAATAAAAGAGAGATGAAGTCAATGCAGTGATTCTTTAGAGCCTTTGAGACTTACAAAAAAAGGGATAGTTGGGGATATATTATGGGGATAAGTAGGAAGAAAATACTAATGGGAAGATGGTAGAAGGTCTTAGAGAAGGTACATGATGGATAGTTATGATATAGTGAAAAGTGTTTGACTCTTGGAAACACTTGAGAAGAGGAATGGTACATATGGTTTTATTCTTTCTCTTTTTCTAGGAGACATCATCGCTATCACCATCAACATCATACGAGGAGCGAGTATTTTCCAGAAGAGTTCAAGAAAGCTAAGACTCTTAATTTTGATGGGGAAATGAAGAAGTCATAATATGCACAAGCATGGCTGCTTGGGATGAGGAAATTTTTCAGATTTCATGATTACTCAGAGAACATGAAAGACAAGGTAACTACATTTAGTCTCAAAGGAAAAGAAAATATTTGGTGGGAAGATATTAATAACGTTAGAGGCATCAAAGAAGAGAATCTGACTTGTGATGAGTTTGAAATAATTTTCAAGAAAAAGTATTTTTATGAGAATTATTATAGTGGAAATGCCAAGTAATTTTATGAGCTCAGGATGAGTTCCATGACAGATGAGGAGTACACAACCAAATTTCTAGATTTTCTTAGATATTTTCCCTATGTTAAGGATGATAAAGAAAAAATCCAAAGGTTCATCAGTGAATTCACATTATCATTCAAAGATTAGATTGATTTTGATGAGCTTCGGACATTGGAGGAAGGCATTAAAAATTTAAAGCATTATTATGAGTAGTCAAAGCACAAGCCTGATTTCAAGGGTGATTGGAAAGGTAACGAGAATAATAAAGGAAAATGGTACAAGAAGCAAGGAAGATCCCAGGATGTAGGTGAGAAAGAAAATGCGGCCCCTCATAAGAAATTAAATGCAGTTGAGAAATGACACATGTCTGAACCTAGAGAGCAGTAGAATAAAGGAAATGGCAGGGAATTGTTGAAGTGTTGGATTTGTGGTAAAAACCATCACAATAAGGATTTTCCATTGTACTAGGGTAGCATACCACAAATATATAGTGCTCAGGAGGCACAAACAGTTGGGGATGTTGGTCAGATCATTGCATGTATCTATGCAAAACTTGATAACATGCAGGAAGACCATTAGGCATCTATTATTGATATGGAAGGTAAGATTCAGGATCAAGAAGTTTCCATTTTGATTGATCATGAATCTAATTATAGCTAGGTTATTCCTGACCTAGTTGATCAATGCCATTTGAATAAAGAAGTGCATGCAAAATCTTGGTTTGTGCAGTTGGCTACAAGGATGAAGAGGATATTTCATCACTAGGTGAGATCTTGTGCATTTGAGCTTAATGGCATTCCTACATCAATATACTTAAATGTGCTTCCTTTGGGTTCATATATCATGCTTTTGGGCATGGAATGGGTATTCACTCACATGACTAAGGTAGATTTCCATGACAAGGCCATTAAGTTCATGGATGATGATGGAGAAAATAGAATCTTGTAGGGGAATAAGAAGTCTACATCAATGAGAATGGTTACAACTATGCAAGTTAAGTGCAAATATAAGAAAGGGTGTGTATTGTTTGAAATTCATGTTTTCGGTGACAAAGGGAAGGATTTTGAGGATGATGAAGTCCCGAGGAAGTATCCTATCTTGGAGCAATTTCACGATGTGTTTCCTAAAGAAATTCCAGAGTTTCCTCCTCATAGAGAGGTGGATTTCTCTATTGAGTTGGTACTAGGAGCAACACCAACATCTAAGGAACCGTACAGGATGAGCACTCCAGAGTTGGTTGAACTGAAGTTTCAGCTTAATGAGATGCTCGATACGGGATACATAAGGCCAAGTGTGTCTCCTTGGGGTGCATCAATGCTGCTTGTAAAGAAAAATGATGTTACTCTCAGATTATGCATTGATTATAGGAAGTTGAACAAGGTGGCTATCAAGAACAAGTACCCATTTCCTTGGATTGATGATTTGTTTGATCAAATGAAGGGATAGAAATTATTTTAGAATACTAATATAAGATCGGGATATCATCAGGTGCACATAAAAGAAGAAGAAATATACAATATTACATTCCCTACAAGGTATCAGAACTATGAGCTTGTGGTGGTTCCTTTTGGTCTTACCAATGCTCCAACCACCTTCATGTGTTTTATGATAAATGTGTTAGTCCCTTACCTGGATGAGTTTATGATAGTATTTTTTGATGATATACTGTTATATTTAAAGATTTAGGAGGAGCATGCAGTGCACCTAACAATGGCGTTGATGTTGTTGAGAGAGAATTAGTTGCATGCCAAGCTCAACAAGTGTAGTTTCTTTCAGACTCATATTCATTACTTGGGACATGTTTTTTCCAAGTAAGGGATATAAATGGATCCAGAGAAGATTAAGGCTATCATAGAGTGTCTAGATCTGAAGAATATGGATGAAGTCAGATCATTCATGGGACTAGCAATTTATTACGGGAGGTTCATCAAGAAATTCTCTAAGATTGGTTATCCTATCACATATTTGTAGAGAAAAGGAAATAGTTTTGAGTGGAATGTTAAGTGTTCAACTAGATTTGATCAACTGAAATATTTTCTTACCAATGCTCCAGTTTTGAAGATTGAAGATCTTGATAAGAAGTCAGTGGTTTGTACAGATGCATGCAAGAAAGGACTTGGTGGAGTCCTTATGCAGGAAGGGCATGTGGTTTTATATGAATCAAGGAAGATGAATGAGCATGAGCATAACTATGTGACTCATTATCTTGAGTTGGAAACTATCATTCATGCATTGAAGATGTGGATACATTATCTCCTTGGAAAGAGGTTCGTTTTGATGAGTTATCACAGTGGAATGAGGTACTTGTTTGACCAACCCAATCTGAATGTAAGGAAATCTAGATGGTTGGTTAATTTCAGTGAATTTTATTTTGAGATCAAGTACATCAATGGAAAAGAGAATAGGGTTACATATGCTCTCATTAGAAGAGTGCAGATGAATCACATTTCATCTATGAGCTCTTTTGGGACATATTTATAAGAGAATATGTTACATGTAGGGAAACATGATGATGAATATTAGTATTTGAAGCAGAGATTGTAGCAATAGGGTGAGGGTGATAAGTATGGGGAGTATCACCTAATATAAAATGGCTCTATGAGATTCAGGATCAGGATCTATGTGCCAGATAACAATGAGCTGAAGATGCTTATTTTGAGAGAGTTTCATGTCAAACCATATTCAGGCCACCAAGTATACTAGAATACTTTAACAACTATCAAGAAGTTCTACTATTTGATGAATTTGAAGAAAAACATGGCTAAGTTTGTTTCAAAGTGTTTAGTCTGTCAGCAGGTAAAATTTGAATGCAAGCCTCCAATTGGTTTGTTGCAACCTATTCTGATTCCCAAAAGGAAATGGGATATCATTTCCATGGAATTCATTACAGTTCTTTCTAGACATCAAGGCATAATGACTCCATCAAGGTTGTGGTTGACAAGTTGAGCAAGGTAGCTCGCTTCATTGCAGTGAAGTCTACTAATTCAGCTATTGATATCCTCAAAAAATCCCAGGTAAGAGTCAATAGTGACAAAACACCGCATGAACTACGGTATGGAAAAGTTGCAACTGTTAAGTAATCTAAAAGTTTTGGAAGTAAATGTTTTATAAAAAGAAATGATGATAAGCTTAGTAAATTTGAACCTAGATCTCATGAAGGAATTATCCTTGGATATTCCTCTAGAAGTAAAGGGTACAAATGTTATAATAAGAGACTTCATAAGATTGATAAATGTATATATATAGTAGTTGATGAAGGATTTGTGTGCCCTAAAAGAGTAATACAGTCTGATGATGAACAAATTAACACTGAGAGAAAATAAATTGTAGATGAAGAAGAAGGCGAGACATCTAAAGAATAAAACCAAGAAGTAAATATGCTAGAAAAGAACCAATCCAGGTATGTGCAGAAAAATCATCTTGAAACCAAAATTCTAGGTGATAAAGAATTTGGGATACAAACTAGAAGAACATTTACTGGATCATCTAGTCATTTAGCTTTTTTATCTGCTATTGAAGCTCAAAATGTGCATCGAGCAAGAAAATATGAATTCTTGATTAAGGAAATGAATGAAGAACTTAACAAAATAGAAAAGAATCATACATGGGAGCTGGTTCCAAGGCCACGTAATAAAAATGTAATTGAGACCAAATGGTTGTTTATGGAAAAATTACATAAAAATGGAGTAGTCAAGAATAAATCATGTCTTGTCTGCAAAGGATATGCTCAATAAGAAGGAATATATTTTGACGAAAATTTTCGTCGATATCTTGTCTTGAAGCCATTAGAATGTTCCTACCATTTTCCATCTTTTGCAATTTTAGAGTATACCATATGGATTTTAAATTTGCATTTTAAAATGGGGATCTAGAAGAAGAGGTCTATATTGAACAACCTGTGGGTTTTATACTTGGAAATGATAAGAATCTTATTTGCAACCTAAAAAAGGAATTATATGGATTAAAACAAGCTCCCTGAGCTTGGTATTACCACCTTGAAAAATGTCTTCAACAATAAGGGTTTAAGAAAGTTTTTGTAGATAGTAATATATATATCAAAGCAGAAAAAGAAAAATAAAATCTTGGTAGTAGTGGTTTATGTTGATGACATAATATTTGGTATCAATGTTGATTCAATGAGCCAAGAGTTTGCTTCAACCATGCAACCAGAATTTGAAATGTCTTTACTTGGTGAGCTAACATTTTTTCTTGGTATGTAAGTACAACAATTTAAGGATAGTATTTTCTTTCTCAAACTACACATTTCAAGGAGATCATGAAGAAATATGGATTAGAATATTGCAAACTTGTTTACACACGTATGGTAATAAGATGTATTAGTAGTCAAGATGATGACTCCCCGACTGTTAATTAACCTGGATATAGGTCTATGATTGGAAATTTACTCTATCTTACATGTACTAGACCAGATAGTATGCATGCAAATGGCATAGTGGGATGATTCCAAGAAAATTCTAAAGAGACTCATCTCAAAGTTGTCAAAATAATATTCAAGTATTTGTAGAGCATTCAAGATCTTGGAATATGGTATCCCAAGAACATAGGTTTTGCAGTTCAAGCTTATATTAATGAATATTGGGTTGGTAGCATTGAAGATTGAAAAAGCACCAGTGGAAGAGCCTTCTTCCTGGGACAATGTTTAGTCTCTTGGTTAAAAAAAAACAAAGTTCTATAGCCTTATTAATTACTAAAGCAAAATATGTTGCACTTGCAGTTTGTTGTACTCAACTACTTTTGATGATTCAAACATTGCAAGATATCCAAGTCAACTGTCCACAACTTGTACCTATTCTTTGTGACAACATGAGTGCCATTAATATTTACGAAAACCCAATTATGCATTCAAATACAACACATTCCAAAAAAGTACCATTTTCTTAGAGAGAAATTCTTGGAGTAGAAAATTAACTTGGGATATATTCCTTCAAGAGAACAAGTTGCAGATATTTTCACCAAACCTCTTCCTCGAGATTCATTTGAATATCAACGTCAATGGTTAGGAATGATCTCTTCTTCTTCACTCTCCTAACTATTCACTAGTAAATTAGGCCCAATTTCCGACAGCCAATTTGTCGGTTTTCCGACACCTAGTCGTCGCAAGAGCGACAGTTTGCGGCACTTCAAAGCGTGGTATGTCATAACGTCGATCTTCCGATGCTTCCATAAAGCATCGGTATTGCGACACTTGTTCCGATGTTTTGCAAAAGCGTCGCAATACCGACGCTTATGAAGTGTCGCACTAGTGATGCGGGTGAAGTGTCGCAATACCGACGTTATGGCTAACGACGCTTCTAAAGTGTCACAATACCGATGCTCGTATAGTGTCGGAAGACCGACGTTATGGCTAACCATGCTTTGAAGTGTCACAATACCGACATTGAGCAGAAGTCGCTCTTCCGACGCTAGTGGTGTCGCTCTTCCGACGTTTGGAAACGTCGCTTTTGGGAACGGTGCTCTTCCGACGTTGGTAAACATTGCTTTTCTGACGGCATAGTAAATTTTTTTTAAAATTTAACGTCAGTCTTCTGACGCTTCTAACGCATTGGAAGAGCGACAGTGGGTTCAATTTAAAAAAACAAAAAAAATGAAAATATTCTGAATGCCCGATAGCAGATGTTGCTGGGAGGGCTTGTCTCGAATCATCAATAATTTTATTCCAATGCAAATCTTGAACGGGGCTCAGATCTACATTCGCAAACTACATCGTTCGAGCGACGACAGGTTAAATTTTTATTAAAAAAAAAATGAAATAGCCCACGGTCATTGCAATATGGGATTCGATAAACGACAACAGGGATTCGAAACTGTAATGAATTGACTTGCAATGTCTCTAGAATATGAAAAGAGTGAAGTAAATGCAGGTTTCTTTTATTCAAATGCAGAGCAGAGGGAGAAAATCGGTTTAGCAGAAAGAAGACAAGTAGATGAGAAAATTCAAAAGATCATTAACCTGAAGAAGAAAGTTTGTGATGGCACTGACAACAATTTTGTTGTGATCAACTGCTGGATGCTATATTTTATGGAACTGAGAGCTTAGATGCTATATGAGATGTTGGTGAGGGCCTCTAACGCTGGTGAATCAACAGATTATTGGGTCACGTTGCTGCTAAAGAAGCTAGTGGCGTTCTCTCGGTGAGAAAAGGGATTTAGCTGCTTGCTGCTACCTCCCCTGTCTTTTACTATGCCTTTGCTTCTTCTGTTGTACTGCTGCCTCTATTTATTATGTGGGCTCTTAAAATCCTGTTTTATCCGCTTCTTACTCTGCTCCCTCCACCGCACGCTACTTGATCAACTGAAGCTATTAGCACTCGATCCGGATCTCCTAATTTAGATGCATCTGGCCCCTCTATATGTCACTCGATCTTCTTGCAAGAGAAGGGATTGTAGCTTTGAGGAGAGCGAAGAGGCGCAATATGGAGAGATTGGTTTTAGCTTGTGGTGGGGAGGAGTTGAAGCCTTTGTTGATGCGCTTTTGGTTGTGCCCAAGACTCTGGCAGAAAATTCTGGACTAGATACTCAAGACGTCTTGATTGGACTACAGGTGGAGCATGACAAAGGCAATATTGTTGGTTTAAATCATCATACAGGAGAACCGATGGACCCATAATTGGAGGGAATTTTCGACAACTACTCTGTCAAGCGCCAGATTATAAATTCTGGCCCTGTAATTGCATCAAAACTACTTCTCGTGGATGAGTTCATCCATGCTGGAACAGCATAGCGTGGTCGATGCATTAATTGGACCAGCGTTGAGTACCACAATCCGAAACCAAGGAGGATTGTAAATTGGCGAGGGTTGTTTAACTGTGGAGCGATGGAACCCTGAAGGCAAGGAGTGGAACCGCGATCATTAAACAGTAAAGGCGGTTTTTAAATCCAAACCCGACAGTATCGCGCGAGGTCGAAGGTGGTGAGTTGTTTTTATAAAAACAACGCGATATACTCCGGCGATGGACACGTGTAATTGAGCGGTTTTTTGATACCATCTATATCACGCGCACTTGGAGAATTAACCTCCATGTAGCTGGGTCGCGCGACTACCGTCGGATGATGGAGTGGTAGTGCGATAGCCTTCCAGCCGTAGGATGGAGGCGACGATTGACTTTGCCTAGATTGAATGAGAACGGGTTGACTTTGCCCAGATTGTGAAATTGATTGGGCAATAAAGTTTTGAAAAACCGAGACTGTGGGTCCTACCTCCATCAGGTTCCAACAACCAAGAACCAAATTGTATGCATCATTCCACTACAAGCAACAATTATATCCAAGGGTATCTGGAGTGTATGGAAATTGGTCACAAGTGTTGAAATATATTTGTCTATTCAGATATCATGGTAATGGGCCTATGGTCGTCTCAATAGATGTAAATAATAAAACCAAACAATAATATTGTACCCCATAAGACAGGAAAAATAAACTAGTTTCCCCTGGTAAAAAATATTTGCAAATAAATTGAAGACGTGTAGTCCATCTAGATTGATCTTCTAGAGAAACAGCCACCATCATGGTTAGTTATCCAGATGACTCATTGGATGGTAGCTATCCCACATGTGAACATCAAATCAAGTTTTGGATGAATGGTCTAGGGACTTATTGTTTTGGATGACTAGCACTTAAAATATAGTCCCTTTGCTAGGCTTGTTAGAAGAAGGAACATTTGAGGGGATGCTCAATGAAGGTTGCTTATATGAGTTCATAGCCCCAGTACCCTGTTTTGTATTGCACTTTCAAATGTATGAGAAATAGAAAACAGGTAAAGTGTAAACCAATAGTAAGTTCTAGAGATAGCAATCATGGTTGCCTAGATGAGTTCATTTCCCTAATACCAAGTTGTGTGCTATACTTTATAATACAAAATCAATGGCAAACAAAGAGTTAACACCAATGGTAAGTTCCAAAGATCACAGGAGGAGAGTAGTTTTCATCAATTCCAAGTTTGTCTCATTTGTGCTCAAGACGGATGGTAAGCAATTTATTATTAAGAATTTTAGCATTATTGGTTTAGCTCTTGTTTGAAGAGGGATGTCAAAGGAGCAAACAACAAGGTTAAACATTATGATAATGTATAACAATGTGTTAATTTTTGTAACATGTGACTGCTATTAGTGCTAGTGGTTAGGTTGGATAAATGTTAGCAGTTTTCATTCATTGGGCTATGCTCTAATAGCAACTTATGGCAGTTATTGTGACAATGACCCACATTCAAGCCTTAGAAGGGCATACTCCTGCCTTGCATGGGGTTTTCTGGATGTGGCTATTGATTATGTTGAATATCTATGATGTAGTCTTCATGCAGATTATTGTATAGCATTGGAAAGGTACTAGTGAACCTTATTCTTCACTTAAGTATGTGAGGGTAGGTTGAGCTTAATTCTAGGTTAACTATCCATAAAAGGATGAGTTGCTGTTATAAAAAAAATGTTCGTGGTTTGTAACATGTGACCAATATAACAATAAATGAAAATTCTAGAGTTAGGGGGTCAAAACACCATAACTCCTTAAGGATGCTGTAAATATGTATCATGGGATCATGTACATGAGAGACTGGTAAACAGAGCACCTATATTTGGGAAAACCAAATCAGGATAGCCCTCTTGTATTATCGTGGAAGCATTAATAAAAAATTTGGATGCAATACGACTAGACATGGGCAAATATAGCAATAGACAATGTATATATAAAAAAAATCATTTTAAAATATCATAATGCTTCTAAATCAGATTCCAAAGAAAAAGAAAGGTAGTTGTCAAAGTAATCCTACAAATTCTACAAAACTAGTTTTAGAAAAAAAAATGCAATTTCCAATAAGGTTTCAAGTATTCAAGTTGATAGCAATCAGAAAAGCCAATACCATATTCAAATACAATTTTATCAAGAAAGTAACTGAAAAAGGCTATAAAATAGATCACAGAAAAAATTAAAAATGACAACCATGAATCCAAAGTAAAAACTGATCACAGAAGTTGAGATGGTCCAGATATTGAAGATGATAGAACACATCAGCAAAGACTCTTGTTATTCTGTTAACTTCAAAACACCAAACCAAGATTCTGTGGCAAATCACATGTAAAAGCACGAGTTACAACCCTCTTTTCTACAGTACCTTGTTTCTATTCATGCCACCAACTGTAAATATGCCAACAGCATCCAACGCTGAAATAACCTTTTCCTCACTATCCATTGTGGTTTAGTTTTTGTAATATGAATCTGCTAAAGACTAAGTTTTCAGCATGTATAGGCATCAGTAAACACTGACTAGGAATAAAAATGAAAAAACTAAAAAATTAACCACAGAAAGGAGTTAAATATTTCATTAACCTGATTGTTGAAGAATTTTTGGAGATTAACATATGGCATCATTAATAAACAAGTAAATGCCAATGAATAAGAAGATGTTGTGTTCATTGGTGAAGAGAAGGTTTGAGTTCAGTTTAGCCACACAAATGGGAACTAATCACGTCATTATATAAGAAATACAAGGATTTTCTATGACCTATTCTAATCAATGTCAGGGAAAAGGATTCAAGTAGGAAAATGTCTTCAAAATTTCTGGTAATAGACTCAAACATTCACTACAGACTAAGAGCTAAAAAACACAAAATTGGTCTCACATACCTGTTTGCTAGAATAAATTGACTATGCTAGCACCCTAAATTGATAGAGACTTTAGTGTGCTTATACTAAGACCTTAAAATGAGAAGCTAAACTTAACAACAGTTATGAGTCCAATCCCAAAAGAAGAACATGCTGCCAATTTGGGGATGAGACCAATTTCAAGTCCATGGTGAATTTGATAGAATAGATACCTTAAAATGTCGGTTTCATAGCCAAAGGTGATCTAAACGAGTTTGACTCTCTGATGTCAAAATATGTAACCAAAAAAATGGTAAGTTGACAGAACATAACTCTCTAATAAATGCAGCCATCCACAATCGTCTGAATCCAAAATAGCTAGATATTCTATAAGCAAGTAAATGTTCCAACTTCAACCTGTTTAGGACCTGTGTATAACTCTGGCATGGCATTTTACGGTGCATCATCTCCTATGTTTCAACCTGAGTGTAACTGTGACAAGGCATCCAAGGGTACAAGGGTTTGTCTCTTAATTAATGGCAAAAAAAAATATAATTGTACAGCATTGTAGGATTTGATGCTAGGTATAATGATGTTTATTTATGCCAATAAGGGCTAGTCTGGGAGAGTAAGAATAGTAAGACTTGAGTATCCTGTATCAGTTGATAATCTCCTTTTAAGGATTGAAGTAGTCAAAGCCAGAACAATTTAACCTATTTCCCAAACATCTCCCAAACACAGAAAACATTCTCTTACATAAAAAGAAAACTCTCAAACAACAATTCATTTTTCTCCATTCAAAAACATTATCAGAATTACAAGTACATTTTTTTATCGAATTCCATCCATGTTATGCCTTCAGCAAGTTCCATCTATTAGTTCTTCCCTAAAGAAATGTGGTGGGGTTCACTCATAACTTAAAATGAAGTTCCAGGTTAGCCATTGACTTGTTTGCTAAGAAATGAACAGTCTAAGGATTTAGATCTCCTAAAAAGTAAAAGGTTAAGGTAGAAAGACTTCACCAAAAAGAAACCAACCAAATATTATTTTACCCTCTTCCTGTAATAACCAACCAACCATGGTGGATACCTTCTATCCCAATTCATAGATAAAGAAAGTGTAAAAATGTTCGCACTTTTTGAATATTTTTAATTCCACTATTTAGTGTCTATATATCGTGATAACATAGGAGCATTTAAATAAGTCCCTTGACTGTGTTCAGTGTTTGTACAATTATAACATAGGAGCCTAATGTATTCAATGTTTGTACAATTATAACATAGGAGCCTAATGCATGTAGGCTTAGGGTCTAAAGCTCTATGTTAATTCACAATTAGCCCATAGGCTTTAATGAGACCTTAATTCCAATAGAATACCACGATGTAGGTGAAATTCTGAAAACAGAAGCCACAATCTCGATCTGAAGATCTCAGTTCTCCAAATCTCATTTCTCAACACCACAACATCATTTTTCTCTTTGATTTAGTTTCACTCGCTATAATTTCTATCCCATTTTGGACAACACAAGCACACTTTACTATCTAGAATGAGCACAGGGATGATCACTATTTCGACAGATTAGTTGATTTGTACCAGCTAGAAATTATGCTACTATTTGCCTTCAGTAAATTGTTGGATTCCTGAATATATCATTCACCAGGTCAGTTCACCCTGGTATTCTTGCAGCTCAAATACTCCAGTTGACAGCTAGGTGACACTATTGTTATGCATATAGACAATGTTGTTGTATGATAAGATGAAGTTATGTAGATCTAGGCTAGAGAAGTTATGACTAGAGAACTCCTTTTAATGTGCGTACATTGATGTAGGAGATGTTTTTCCAGTTACCAAATGGAGAGGAATGGTATATGAATATGTGGTAAGGTTAAAACAGGACACAGTTTATGAAAGACAGAATTACAGGACTGTAGATTTAACGTAGCTTTTACTTTTTGGTTGTTACTTTTTCTGGTGGCAAGTAGTTTCCTTAGTGCGGACTTCATATTTTTTCTTTAAGCTAGTAAAATTATACTTTTAATAGTATACAGTATGAATTACAAGCAGTTCAAACTGTTATCTGCTTCCATGGGAAACAGATCAGCATTGAATTCAAAACATATCAGATCTGGTTGTACACCATCAATCAAATCACTTGTATCAATATGGGCGTCAATATCATATAGATAGCTACAACCTTCATTGTCATACCTGAATAGTAGTAATTTAGAGCAAACAAGAAAATCAGTGGCAGTAAGTAATAGGTGCATTCAGTTAGAGAACCATTTATGATGAAGAAATAGGAAAATAGAATTTAATACAAGATAAAAATTTACCTTTCTCCTCTTTTATTTGTTTCTTGATCATTTAAGACCTCTCCAAGGTATTCAAAAATGAATGTCCCACGTGAAATTGCTTGTGCAGCTCTAACTGCCTAGCCCTAAAATCAAACAGAAAGTCAAACCAAAACATTGAAACAGAATTGGGGTCTTGTTGCACCTTGGTTTATTGATAATTTTGAAACCAAGCTTTTGCTTTTTGAAAAAATGCATCTGACATTAACAAGTGAAGTTATTTACATTCTAGACCATGATTACATTTCAATAATGCTCCTAATGCACTACCAATACTAGAACTTCAATAAAAGAAAAATAACACCTTATGCTTTGTTTTATATACTTCAATTCTGACTTGCACTCCCTTCTGCAGCACCCGATTTGGGCATTCTTTATTACAGCTGCACATAGAGTTGCATTCATATACCAAGAACCCTTCCTGGAGAAAAATAGACATTAAAGTCAGAAAATATAGGCTAACCACTAGAACTACGATGCTAAACCTTAGCAGTGAAGTCATTACATTACTGAAGTTCACTACACATACTGACAAGAACTAAAACACAGTGAGAAACAAGAAAATTCCGTGGCTTTTTCATGTTTCGGGCACTCTGATGTCAATGCCTAGTACAACAAAATTGAAGGACAGCTACAATGGCCAAATTATGGTAAAAAAATGACAACAGTATGCACAATTATTTGCATATCATCAGAGAGGCCCTCAAATAACCCATAAAGTTGTATGCAAGAGGAATAGTATAGGACAACTCATAATGAAGTTTGTAACTTTGTTGTCAAGAATGCCCACGTATAGATAAACGTACAGTTTATCATAAAATAATATTATATTGACAGAATTTTCACTTTACATATCTGTTCTGTAAACATAGCCTCATGGGGCGAATCCGTAGAAAGAGGAGCTGTTGATGGAGAAGTAGGAGTGATAAGTTGGAGGGGAAGGGTAGGTATAAACTGAAGTTGAGAATTGATTTCAGAAATTTATGGGAATGCTGATGGATTAAGGGTAGCGGATGTTGATTCTAATGATTCTAAATATGCCAAAGACAGTGGAGGGCACTTCAGGTAAGCATACCCCACAGGATGCTTACCTTATATGTGTGTGCGTTTGAACTTTGAACTTTGAAACAATTTTCTTTTATATTATACTAAAAACATAAAGATCCAAAAATAAAAAGGAACCTCAACCTCGTCATGAGGCCAAATTATGCCCTAGGAGATATATTCTTCACATCATTAAGCAACCAAAAATTTCTTAGCTCTAATTTCAGAAAATACCTTGTCAAAATCTAAGTTTTATAAGCTATCAATAGTACCAAGCAATGCATCAAAAACTTACTTATAATGAATCATCCAAAGTGAATACAATACTGAGTGTATATAATGCCAAAGGCTTACAAATGGCTCAAAACTAAATATTTGCAATCACTAAGCAATGATCTGTGACAAATAGGAAGGCCATGTTGGCTCCCATTTTGAGTGTATATTTTGTGTAAACTTGTAAAATCCACCATCAGTTCACCATTAAATTCACCAATCCTTGAGATTCAAAAAAATTAGAATTCTTTCGAAATAAATGACGTCGAATGCAGTGACTAAACCTATAGATAGTCCAAGCCTTCCCAAACAGGACACAACTGCCCCTCAAATTCTCAATCTAACCTAACTCCAAAAAGATACTTATATAATCCTGGCAGACTCTTCATCACAAATACCCCTTTATGCCCACATTCCTCATCAAATTGGAGGTAGATTCATGAACGAAATGTTTGTCCTAAAACTAAGGATTTTCAAAAAATAATAATAAACAGTGAAACAAGATTTTAAGAAGTCACGCTTAATCCAAAATATCATTAATCCAACCACTAAAACCACTGAGAAAATATACACACACACAAATTGACTTGCATCTACAAATGCATAAAATAAAGACTAAAATACCAGTTTCTTAGCAATAGCTTGAACTTGTGCTTCAGGAAGGCATTTGTCATCTTCAAGAATCTCAAATAGTTCACCCTATCATCAAAATCATTTATAAGTCTATGATCTATATCAAATGCTTTGGGAGCAGAATTTTAATGCTGATATACTTCAAAATGGAAAGATAAAAGAGTACGCACATGCTATAATACAATCATAAATACCTGTGCAAATTCTGTCACAACACAAAACTCCTGTGGACTTTCAAATGCATCTAGCATCTCTATGATATTCTCATGCTTCAGCTGTCGTAATATCTGACAAAATTGTAAACATGAGTCATTTCATGCACAATCCAAGTAATATAATCATCGCATAAAAATGGTTTTCCACCAAATGAGGTTTTCAAACCAAATTTGTGTAATATATACAAAGATATTTCCCTGCAGATAGTAATTCAATAACTAGTCAATGCATAGATTCATCAATTTTGCTTCACAAGGGAAAAAGTCATATTCTAGCCATTGCATCTTCCTCGTTAGACTGCTGAAGGCAGGTGGTATTAACTACAAAATGAAACAACCAGTTAGCTACTCACATTCATTGTACTACTCTTACCACAACACATTCTTCAAATATACATATATGCATATATTTATATCTATATGAATGATTTGGTAATGTAATAGGAAAAGATGACAACATGACTTTACATCTATACAAAATAAAATCAATAATCGAGACGAGAAATAAAAATGTTCTTGTTTCCCCTGCATAAGACATTAAGGAACTGATTTCTGCACCATGGTACAAAACCAGCACCGTGTTGATCAGATCAATATATACAAGGAAACTATAAACACTCAACCAAGATGCAACTCAAGGAATCATCATCAAGGTTTTCTTGTAAAAATATATGCCATATCTTTGCAACGGGTATAGAAGACATGTAAAAACTTATAGGGTTATCAAGCACAATTCATCTCCAAAAAAATTCCAAGTAGAAAAAATAATTACCTTAGTATAATCACCTTGTTTATAAGGCTAGAGAATGATCATCTTCAAGAAACAATTATAAGGAAGAGATCAAACATCAATAATGATTTAAGTCCAAATAAGCAAATCATCGTAGAAACATCAATTCTATCATGGCCATAAACATTCTATAACAACCAAAGCTAGACTCAACGATATTAATAAAATATTTTCCATAATCTTCCTGCAACAATAAACTATTATCAACAAGAATTCATGGTATCACATCAATCTTACTCAATACTCTGTCTCAGATCTGCACACACCATTAGGACTTTAGTAGGTAAAATTTTTGCCTTACACAAGATTACTTTCTGGATTCAATATCTTTTACAACATTCTTCTAGAAATGGAGTACTGCATAAGACATTAAGGAACTGATTTCTGCACCATGGTACAAAACCAGGGGGAATTATGACCTCTGATAAAAAGTATTAAGAGCTTCAATTCTGCAACAACATGTTATACTAGAGTAGATAAATTTACTAATAACTTGAAAACAATGGGAAAATAAGTCCACAAGCATCAATAACATCATTATTTCTTCCAGAATGTAGGTCATCACATTTTACTGCACTCCAAGGTTGTTCAATCAATTTTTTTCCTCCATTTTCCTGTTAAGTTTGGCATGCATATCTAAATTTTTAATTTCAACACCAAAGATATATTCATATGATCCCAATGACCCATATAAGAACGTTATGATGCTATAACAAATGGATTTAAATGATATTTTTGATGGAGGTTTGGATGAATCTCCTTATTGTGCAGTAAAGTCCACTCTAGCTCTCTTCCATTCACAAAACAACTAACGGTTTATTAGTCTCTTGCTCATTATAGAAGTAAACTCTATCATGAAAAAGATGCTTCAGCCACATTTTAAGATCTCATATGCACTAGTGTATACATGACTTCTTCAAATTGCATCATCACTCTGATATGAACAATAAAATATAACATATACAATCCTGATTACGCTACACGAGAACATACATGATCTTCACACTATACTTCAATCCCACTACAAGATGCATTGCAACTAACCTCAATTCAAACCATGGTAAAGACCATTTAAACTTGTTTCCCATGCTCTGTCAAAAACCATAATTTATCCAAAATCATGGCATATATAAATTGAGGCTCAATACTCTATATCAATCCATTCAACACCATTAAATCAATATTCGATGCATTCACACTTGTTGTATTGACCACAAAGACTAAATAAAATGTTATTCGAATTAGCTTGGACCAAAACAAGAAATGCCTTGATGATGACCAAATTAAATAAATAATAAAAGGCACAGATCAACCACTAAGTCCATAATTAATTTCCAAATCGACTAATAAGATAAAATCAAGTTTAATCTTGTTTCAATAATTTCTTAAATTTGACTGGATCTTTCAAGTGTTAATCACCACCATCAAAAAAATATTTTAAACTGGTTGAGTGCTTTCCAACTACCATATTGGAACGAACCACAAGACACAGTTGAATTTGTGTGACAAACACGATGTCCTCAAAAAATAATGTTGATGTCTACAATGTAAAATTATGAGACATAAAGGTTGGCCCAATTGTTTTCCCACGAATCCAGTTGGAAATTAGTTAGGTCAAATGGAAATGACTACAAGTATTTGTTCTCTGAATGGTAATGATATTCAAGTAGTAGAATTACTACCAATGTGCTTGCAGAAAGGACTTAACTATAAGGTTTTCACCCTCTAAAAGATAAGGACAATCTGACAATTGTTTTAATGCCCCATATCCGACAATTGTTTTAATGCCCCATATCAACGATAAGTAAAATCGTTTATATTTACAGTATGAACCTCATGTTTATGCAAATGAGGTATCCAAATATGTCATATGGAAAAACATATACAGGACGCTTATACAGCTAGATAAGGGAAATAACAGAAGAAAACAGGTGCCCATATTGATCCATTCCATTCAAAAATAAACAAAATAAGTCCATTGACCAGCAACGATTTATGTAGTATGCAGAGGGAAACCCACCCGTCATGTGAAAGACATAAATGATCCTATTGGAGCATTGTCAGGCTCGCTGTGCGGATAACAACATATTATAAAATCAGGCCCCCAATAAAACATCATTCCATGTGAGTAATTTACAGGCTCGCTTGAAAGTTTATCAGGCTCGCTTGATACCAATAACCATCTACAGTGTCCAAATATAAAGCATAGGGGAGACCATTCATATTGATTATTGTCAAGCTCGTTGAGTGAAATTTTGCAGCGATAATATTATCATTCCATGTGTTTAATTAAGAACATCAGGCTCGCTTGTAGGATAAAACAGGCTCGCTTGATAACCAAAATAAAAACACATTCAGCATCCAATTTGTATATAGAAACAGAGTACCTGGAGAGGGATATGAGGGTATGTAGCATATCACATTGACAGAAGACCATCGAGGATGGTGCCTATAAATTGTATCTGAAAGAAGCCACCTCCCTGTTGTTCCTGTAGTATCTGGCAATTTTCGAGTTATAAAATTGCAATTTTTTTGAATATGCACCTGTAATACGAATTATAAAGTTGTAGATTTTTTTGGATCTGCATCTGTAGTACATTTCAGAGTTTGAAACAGTTGATCTATCCCATCTTCAATTGGATGAACTCATATCAATGTGTTTCTTATTTTACTCAGTACCTTAGCCTCAAATTTCTTGATACTCCAAACTTGTGCACTTGCATGAGTTTGTCCTCACCCGCTGCTTGGTGACAGTAGATGAATGGACAGTCCCTAGTAGTTGTAGAGAGAATCTAACCCAACTTAAGAGCTCCCTCATCATATAATGGGTACCACGAGCTCCATTGACGAATTGCTTTGCCCAATGTTTATAGGAAGAAGAAATTGAGGTTACAGTCAAGACGTGATCAGTTCTTTCGAGCTGTTTATAATGCACGCATCCATGATGCTACCAAGTTGTCCATTACCTCGACTGTTTATTACATAAACCATACCCTTTTCTATGGTAACTCTATTTCCACCGAGAAGGGACAATCATCAGGTACGTTGCAAAACACAACCCATGTCATTGAAGATATCCTTCTGACTCCTCCAGTCCCGGACAATGAAGTGACCTTGTGTTTGATTTCTACCTCAGACCTGTGCTTATTTCACCCCTTAGCTGAGTGAGACCAAGACCTTAGCTTTTGATGCTGATTCCTCGACTTGTCATCATAGCAAGCAGTTTCATTCCTCAGTTACATTTGATTTTTTCATTTCAAATGACCGCGCATTTGATTTTTGCATTTCAAATGAGCGCGCATTTGATTTTTACATTTGATTTTTGCAAGCCGTCGCAATAGCGACGCTTTGGGGCATAGTGTTGTAATTACAACGTTTGGAGGCAAACGTTGTAATTGCAACACTATGCCCCAAAGCATCGCTATTGCGACGGATTCCTCCAAATGTCGTAATTGCGACACCTTGTCTAAGTGTCGGTATTGCGACACTTTTCTCTAAACGTCGGTATAGCGACGGTTTCGGGTGGGATTTGAAAAAGTTGAAAAAATTTGGGGAAATTTCCGACATTTGGTCAAAAGTGTCGGAACCAAGTGTCGGAATTTCCGCCAAATGTACTAGTGATTCTAGTAAAAAATGGAAGTATGAGCTCAAGGGGAGTTGTGGCTAAGAAAAAGGTAGCATTTTACATTGTATACACGTTTATTATAAATAACAATTACGTATATACATAATTCTTATCTAAAACAATCACGTATAATTTTTGTGGTGATAAAAGAGTGGCATAAGATTCAAGGGGAGTTTCTCATAAGCTCTGATTGTTGCCATTTTGGCTCTGACATTGGTTTTTGCAAGAATATTTCAATTGGTGTGGTGAGTTGGAATTTTCATTGATGAGAATGATATATGGGTCGCTATCAATATGTTATACTATTTGGGTTACTGATATGAAATATATATTCTGTGACATGTTGTTTATAAATCTTATTTTTATGTTATACTGATGATTATGATGCTACAAAAGGTCTTCATTTATATGATGATTCCGAGATCATTTTTATGGAAAGTAATCATGTTGTTACTGTTGATGGATGCCATATATTTTTTGTATCCATGTATCATCACTGTCCTATCTTTTGGTGCATTAACATTGGAGCTTGATGATTTTAAACATTGATGAATTTAGCCATGTATGGGGTATTGAATTTCTAAGTCATGTATGTTTTTTTATATAGCCCTCTTTCCTTGGATAATTGATGCAGACTTGGGGTCATAGAATCATTGGTTGATAACATCCACATTTAAATAAGAAGTGTATATCATTCATCTATTTTTGGCCATATATTTTCTTCACAATACGTGTACTTATATTTCATATCACTAGAAGTCCCAATATATTCTCAAGGGGAGAATGGTCACTATGAAAGGTCCTTGTGTTGATTCAACTCATGTCTTGTAACTGAAATCCTTGGTTAACATCAACATATCAGATTATAGTGTTGATCATGTTATGGGGATTAATTCTCTTACTTAGAGCTTCCCTTTACCCTTGATTTTAAAATGGGAGAGAAGATACAAAAGAGAAATAAACTAGCTTAGGAAATGGTGGCTTACCTCTAAGAAGAGATGTGATTGCTACATGCCATATGAACTATGTGAAAATTAGGCTTGGAGGCATTTTTATTATTGATAAATAATGGAAAGCCCTAAACATAAAAAAAACCTAACCCTATGAAATGAAGCTCCAAAGGTTTGTGGGCCCCGTTGGGATTAGCTGGAATGGAAACTTCATGGGGTTGGAATTTGGGAATATGATCTTCGTTTGGTGCATAGTATACCTTGTTAGAAATATATATCCAAGGAAAAAAAAATTCCCAACACAATTCATTTTCAAAAAAAATGTAGTTAAGGGCCTCAAAACAGCTCCAGAAGTTCAAGACCCAAAAAAAAACAAAAATAGAAAGTTATGCTAGAATTAAAGAAACTGAAAAGAAACAGTGTTGGGGGTCCAAGTGAAATAGGCATGTGGCCACAAATATACACCTAGAACAGTCCTCCCTCCTTAGGAAGCAATGGTCCCCATTGTGTTGAGTGCCTCCATGAGCTGGGGAAACCTCTGCTAAACTTGGTCCCTGGTGAGCCACTTGCCTTGGTGTAGGAGTTGGCCAGCTTTGATAAATTGATACAGTTGAATCCTATATTGGCAAGCATTCTTGATATGTGTGTACATGATCCTATCAGTTGTGGTTTGTTCAATGTCATCTGGGTTGAGCTCTATTGGTGGCAGCTGCTCACTAATGTCTGATGTGTCCAACAATGGTGGAAAGAATGGTCGAAGGAGGTCCATATTGAATATGGGGTGCAAGCCAAGGAATGGGGTTATATTGAGCTCAAAATAATTGTCTTCCACAACCTTGGTGATGGTGTAAGGCCCATATCAGAGTGGTCAAAGCTTTCGATGGGCTCCGACAAGGTGTTCTTTCTGCAAACGCAACCAAAATTTGCCGCCCACCTGAAACTTATGTGGCACACGATGATGATCATGTAGTTATTTTTACTTGGCATTGGAATTATCCAAGATGTCATGAAATTTATCACGTGTGATAAGTGCGTTAAAAAAACCTGGTGGATTTATCAGCTTTGGACATGAAATGGGAGATTCTTCTTATGTAGTTGCAAGAGGCAATGCAACAACAATGGGACATAATGGTTGAAATACCAGACCCACTTGATCAAAGGGGTTATGACCAGTTGAGCTATAAGGATCTATGTTATAATTTTTTTTCACGTAGGGAAGACTCTCATCCCATGTTCGTGGATGCTTAGAGTTATACATGCATAGTATGTGTAAAATCATCCTATTGATAACCTTTGTCTGGACATCAGTCTGGGGGTGGAATTCAATCGACTTGGTGAGCTTAGTGTCCAACAATGGCTAGATGCTCAACCAAAATGTGCTTAGGAACCTACTATCCCAATCTAATATAATGGTTTATAGGATCCTGAAATGTACTCACACTCGTACAAATAAGAGTTTGATAGTAGTTTATGTTGTGGTACTCTTTTTATATGCAACCAATACGATCATCTTAGAAAATTTGTCTACGAACACAAAGACACAGTCGTTTCCATGCTTGGAAGAAGGAACGTCGGACATATAGTCCATGGAGATCGATTCCTAGGGCTGACTAGGAGTAGGCAGAATATTATACAATCCTTGCTTCTTAATGGTTGGCTTAGTGATGACACAGGAAGTGTGGATTTTGATATATTTTCCAACATCCTATCAGAGATTTAGCCAATAAAAATACTTTTGTATTACTGCCACTTTCTTCTCTACACCAAAGTGTCATGCGACCTGAATGTATTGTGCCTCCTGAATCATCTTGGCGCACTCACATGAATGAATAAAAAGGTATCCTAGGTGGAATAACAATGTGTACTAGAGGTGGAAGTATGGAACTTGATTTCCATCCATCAAATTCTAGTATGTGGTGGAAAATTCTAGATCATTTTTGTAAAGATGAAACCATCGAGAAGTATCGTGCCCCCAAGAGTCAAGAATAGTGGTCAATGCCACAACCGGTGGCCGACTGAGGCATTCTGTAACATTATTGATGCTACCCTTCTTGTACTTAATTTTGAAATGAAATTTTTGCAAATATGTGGACTATTTTCGATGGTGGTGATTCTACAACTTCCCTTGTGTCTGTATAAACTAAAAAGGTTAGTCATTTTAACAACCTTGGTAAAAAAACCCATGTAAGAAAAATAATAATCATGGTTGATGGGACACGTATTCCAAGCTGAATGTTGGGAAAAATATACTAGCAGGTGTTTATTTTGGTTATTATGGCTAAAGGAAATTGGAAAAGGCAATGACAAAGGCTTTGGAAAGGCACGAGGCATAATTGGCATTCTATTTATGAAAATAATGGAAAATAAGAGAAAATGAAGGTGAAAGGTCACATGTTGCATGTGAGTAGGAAAATGAAGGAAAATAATGGAAAATGAAGAAAACGAAGGCCTCATAAATAAAAAGGCTTATGATGATCAATTTGTAATTTTTTTCTCACACTTATGGTTCCTTACTTCTCACCTATGGATACTAGCTATTGGAGCTTGTTTGGACAGTGCATACTTAGTGATTTGGAGCTAGAAGGTAAAGGAAGAGCAGGAAAGTGCAAGAGGATATTAGTATAAGAGGCTACAACTAGATTTCTTTGCACGTATCTAGTTGAATGTATCTTTTCCTCACTAGTTTTGGCATGCATGGTCTATGCATGTAGATTTTCCTAGCCTTTCCATTTACAAGATAACCATGATGTCATGGGATTATTTCCATTGATTTTTTTCTAGTCATTTCTCATGATTCATTTAGCTATGGGTTGAGTTATTAGTTCCTGGAAGCCTTGGTTGGAAAAACGCTCTGGAAGCTCGACGAAAAAATGTGGGTTGAGTTACTAGTCTTGGAAGATTTGGTTGGACAAACACTTTGGAATCCCTAGGTGGGTTGAGTCATTAGTCCTACAATCCCTGATTGGAAAAATTCTCTGGAAGCCCTGTAACAATTAGGGTTGAGTTACTAGTCCTGGAAGCCCTGGTTGGAAAAAACTCTCTGGAGTCCTGGAACAAATTGGATAGAGACCAATTTGTGATGGTTGTGATATTCGACCATGAGGTGGAATAATTGGTTGGGGGTTGAGGAGGTTTGGGCTCTGGAAGCCATGGATTGATTGTGATTGATGTGTTTCATGAGATCCCAAATTCATGCTTGGAATATGGCACATGTGTGATTGGCTGAAGTGATACTTGGCTCAGCTAACTATGGTCGAGTGGAACGTGGAAGTACCATCTATGGTTGATTTCTACATTCAGTAGTGATCAATTCATTCCCTTAGTATTTGGTATGAAAATGTACTGATTTATATGTGGATTCTATTATTGTTGTATACATTGAATTTCTATGGTTATTATGCTAGCTATAAGCATGTATTAGATCAATGGTGATGTATGGATCTATCCATGTTTTTAGTTGTAAATGAATGCATAGTGTATCTATGGAAAAATAGATTGTATTGCAACTAATGATGTAAGGGAGAAATTCTTCTTATTGGTTCTCAGATAATTATGAGACCCCTATGTTTAAATCTATTGTTCACACCTATAGATTCAATGGTTGCGACACGTTTGGAAAAATTCCTGTCATGGATAACAGGAGTATGGTTAAGTACTTGATGATATGTTTTCTTCTACATCATTGTCCTGTTGTTATTTATCAAGTCCAAAATTTTCACGAGGTTCTGGGCAACAACTAGGGCTCTGGGCCTAAACAAATGGCTCAAATCCTGGATCCGCAGGCACATAACTGAGCGATTGGGGCCCTAGCTGCTGGCTTCAGTGCTATGCCTCATCTATAGCCTCCCAGCCATTTTCATGCAATGATATTCCTACGGATATGGCTCAAAGAGGCCAAAAGGTCAGTGTGACCTAGGGGAAAGAGGCCTGGAAGGTTGGGTTAGCTCTTGGGGAAGTCATGGATGATGTACAAGGTTTTTTTGTCATGTTCCCATTAGTTCCACTTCCTTAAGGTCACCTAGGAGGTTGAATCTCGTGTTAGTATCATATCGTCACATTTTTACCCTGGTTGGTCGGTTACTTGGGTAGATGTGGGAAGAGGGTGTTACAGAGTGGTATCGAAGCGTGGTTTCGCTCTCCTTGGGCCGGGTCTGGTTTCCGTTCTCTTAGGTGATGTCTAGTTCCTATTATCCTTGGTTAATATCTGATACCACAAAGTGGTATCCGAGAATCGTTCAACCCTTGGATTGGATGAGCAGTGTGGTGATCATGCATTTATGTTGGTTGCATATGTGTTTAATATGCTTGTGGTCTATATGTGCTTGTTGCATCTGTGTTGTGTGGGCCATGGTGGCAGTGGTGTCGCCATGGAAGTGTCGATGGTGTTTTTGTCAACATGTTGTCACAAGTGTATGACTAGTTATGTGTTGCTCATGCTTGTGTATTGTTCATGTCCACTTGCTTATATATTGTACATGCATTACTTGCTTATGCTAGGGTTACATATTGGTCACGCTTCAGTGTTATCTGTGTATGATTTCTTGTGTGATGTCATATTTTGAACATGCATTGGTCGTTCATTATTGTTTATACATGTCAAGTGGGTGCATATGGTCAAGTTTGCATTGGTTTGATTTAGGTTGTTGTGCATACGGCCATTTTATGGAATTAGGCCATCATGATGATATTGGTATGTTATGATGATAATGTGTTGGCTGAGATAGAGTAGGAGATACAGATCATTAAAGTGAAGTTTCAAAAATGGATTATGGAGTAAGAGAAGATCATCATACAAGTTTGTATGTTTGGCATGCAAGTATGTGATTCATGGTTGTTATAAGAATTAGGTTTACTTATATGTTTTTCATTCTATTATTAATAATTACATATGTGATGAATGTTAGTTGATCGGTATAGTCATATGCATTATGGTTATGTGTATGACTTTCATTCAATTTATTTTATGGTTACATACATGATATATGTTAGTTAATTAGTGTGATCATATGTACATGTGTCGAATAGTCATGAATGATTCTAACTTGTTGTTACATGCGTTGTTGTTGTTGTTGTTTTATGATTAGTTAACTTGATGAATATGGTATATGTTGTTGATAAGTAGATTATATGTTAACTTGTGGATTGTGATATGATAGTTAACTTGAGGATTATGCTACATGTTGTTGATGCGTATGTTATATGTTAGCTTATTTTTGTTTTATGTTAGTTAACTTGATTATTAGGGTTATTGCATTAATATCTTGATGTTATATGTAGCATTATAATTTGTCTTGGCCTAGGAAAATGGTTAGGGTTATGACATTCAAGTATGAATCGACATATTTGTGCTATTGTGTTGTAGTAATCTAGACTAACTATGTATATCTGATTGTTTGAAAATTCTTTATGAGTTTAAGATGTGAACAAATTAGTTAGTTATTGTTATGAATATCATAATATTATTAGTGTTTGATCTGATGTGTTGTGAGTTCATATCGTGCTAATCTAGATTGATTTTGTAGACAAGATAGCCTCCCCTAAGGTACCTTAAGGTATGATTTTTCTTATGTCATGTACTTGGTTCTTAACTATTTGATTATTTCATCTATATGGTGTTGAATGTTTGTTGTCCATTATTTCATCTATTTGATTCATTTAACATTGTATGTTTGCAAGTTGTTTAGTATATGTGTCTCTAAGATTGCATGAAGGAATGATATTTCTTTAAGATGGTTGTGCTAACGCATATGTGCTGAGATATCTAGTATATACTTGAGTGTAAGTAGGTGATAGTTGTATCATTATGTAGTAGGACTTATGAATGTGAGTTGATTGTTGATTATGACATGGGTTTTAGTCTTGGTAAATGTTGATTTCGAATTGATAGATATGTTGTATTGATATTTGGAACATAGGGCTGATATTATGTGTGTGTTTAGTTACAGGTTAGTGTGCTTGGCCCAACAAGGTAAGATAACTAGTATACTATTATATTTAATTATGTGTTGATAGTTATGTGTTTATGGTAGTATGATGCAGGGATTACAAAACAAAGAGATTGCCATGAAATCTTGAAGAATGATAGGGTTGAGATTTCCTTTGGAAGCATTGGGAACCATGAGGGATTAAGTCAGATTGTTTGTTACGAGTCTTGTGATTTCGATATTTTTGACTTGTTTTCACTTGATTTGCGGTCTTGATTGTGTCTAGTGCATAATCATGCCACTTTGGTTGTGGTGTCGTATTGTTATTGGTTTCATGGTTTCATGGTTTTCTTCTTGTTATTTCTTATTCTTGTCCTTGACTTTTATTCTTTGAGTCTTGGGAATTGGTTGGAAAAGAGGAAATTTAATGGAGCTCAGGGAGAGTTGTATGGTACCCAATAGGTAATGTAAGGCCCGAATGAATCTCGATGCATGTATAAGGAAAGATGAAGGTAAGAATATGAAAACTAGTTGGATTGGTTGGGTCCATTGAGGTAAATGGACGGTGTTAGAACAGTCACGAGAAAGGTAACATGAAAGGTAAAGTGAATAGTTCTGAGGTGTTAGAGGACTTGGCTATGTTGGGAACTATTGTTCTAAATGTTGTGCATGTTGTGCATGAATAAAGGAAGTTCTCTTAGCTTAGACCTTATGATATCTAGTAATTATGTTGTGATCATGATTAAGATGATGTTTATATATGTATACATATATGTCATGTCTGAAAGGGTCATCATGGATCATGGTTTTTTGATGCTAAATATTTATATACATGTGTGTGTGTGTATGTTATTGTATGACCGGATGATGATTTTTTTATGCTAATGATTATATATATGTATGTATCTATGTATATATGTAACTGTATGACAAGTTTTTCAAGGATCATTCACTACAAGGAAAAGACCCTCTAGCAGATGTTTTTGAGGAACCTCTTATAAAAATACCCCATACATCTGTTTCTAGTGAAGGTTACTAGAGGAGGTTGGCAGGCGGAGGGTTTTGCGGATGTTTTCCGCTCGGTGCAATTATCATCCAAAATTGCACTGGTGCTCTCTACAAGAGAAAGCATCGGTGCGCACAAAACATTGGCACACCGGACACCATGCACTCCGTACACACCCGCCCGGTGCGTCGTATTAATGTAGAGCACCGGTTCTTCACAACTCTTCTGCGCTGGTGCATCATAAAACACCGCGCCAAAACCGAAACCACACCGGTGTATCATAAAACACTGTGCCAAAACAAAAATCGACCGGTGCGTTCGAAAGAAATAGTGCAGGTGTGCCTATAAACCACACGCACTGGAAAAGGGTTAAATGAAAAAAAAATTACGGCCAAAAAACCACATTTTTTACTTTTTTCAGTGCTCCAGAGCTCTCAATCACTGGTGCGCTCTACAAGAGAAAGCACCGGTGTGCACAAAAAATTGGCACACCGGACACCATGTAATCTGTACACACCCGCCCGGTGTGTCCTATTACTGTAGAGCACCGATGCTTCACAACTCTTCCATGTCGGTGCATCATAAAACACCATGCCAAAATAGAAACCAATCGGTGCATTCGTAAGAAACAACACTGGTGCACCTATAAAACCTGCGCACTGAAACAGGGTTAAATAAAAAAAAATTATGGCCAAAAAACTGCATTTTTCACTTTTCTCAGTGCTCCACAGCTCTCAATCACCGGTGCGTTATACAAGAGAAAGCATCGATCGCTCAAAACATTGGCACACTAGACATCGTGCACTCTGTACACACCCGCCCGGTACATCTTATTACTATAGAGCACCAGTGCTTCACAACTATTTCGCCTCGGTGCATCATAAAAAACTGCGCCAAAACAGAAGCTTCCCTATGCGGTGTTAAGAAACTGCACCGGTGAATCATAAAACACTGCGCCAAAACTGAAACCACACGGTGCGGTCTTAATCAACTGCACCGGTGCGTCTATAAAACCTCACGCATCGGAATAAGGTTAAATAAAAAATAAATTACGGCCAAAAAACCATGTTGAGATTCAACAAGATGATGAGCTTAGTGAAAAGAGTCACCTTCACTAAGTGGGCCCGCAGGCTATTTTTGGCGCAAAGTCTATTTTTAGACATGTCAATCATATTCTATGAGTTACAGGATGCTATTTGTGGATGGTTGGTCAAATTGGAAAAATAGATGGACTTCTGTTTTTAGACATTTTTGGTGAAGTCAGTCTAAAAATAGACATGTTGGATATTATTAGCTCTTAATAATATTTGGACTCTAAAAATTATCTTATTCTCTTGGAGCATTGACATTCAGTTAACAGATTGTTCAGATCAGCTAGCTAAAGGAATTACACAATTCCTAGAGCTACTGGTGGTTCATGCATGGAGGACATCAGTTAGAACTCAAGTGGCAGAGTTTGGTGGAGTTGGAGAAGTAGTTGGTGGAGTTGGTTTCTAGTTTAGCTACACTTGTGGAGTTAAACTCAGTTGAACTGATTGTGTCTATTTCTAATTGATTGATACTTTCAGTGGAGTTGAGTGAATGAATTATTTAAATTAATTCACTAAATAATAACTCATTATTTAACTGGACAGAGACAATAGTTAACTACAGTGCAGAACAGATCAGTGGAGATTTAGTGGAGAGATTGGTGAAAGAGCAAGTGTGACTATTAGTTGTGACTATAATGTTGCATTGTATGCACCAAACATTCATTGGAGATGCCAATGAGGATTGCGTGAGCAAGGCTGGAGCAATTCGAACTCATTCAGAGCCATTCTTCAGCAGGGATTGCACAGTAGAGGCAGGCTATCAGGAGGGCAAAAATCAGTGCAGATTTTTGCTGATTGTTCTTGATTAGTGTGTAGCGATTGTATTGAACTGAGAGCTTGATTTGATCGGATTTGTATGAGGATTGTTACATGATCTCTATTACATATATTATATATAGATATTTGGGGTTTTCAGCTTCAGGCTTTCCCGTTAAACAACTGTGTTAATGTGTGTGAATTTTTATTGTTTCATGTGTGCATTACAATCTTGATTTAATTTCCGCAAATGATCAATGGTGGAATAGATTATGTATTTTGCATGAAGTTAAAATAGTGTGAGATCAGGAGAATCTTGGACATATAACACTTAAATTATATAATTTCTACAAACCACATTTTTCACATTTCTCAGTGCTCTAGAGCTCTCAAGCACCGGTGCAATTTATCCTTGTCTGAGCCGCCCTGACATCGGTGCTCCCATTGCACCCATTGCACACATTGTTGTTGTGCATTACCCACCATTCTCTAGCTTTAATTTTGCAAAACGGTGGGAAAATTTTCTTTTGCAAATTCTACAGCCAATATGCCTCCTTGATGGCGAAATGTATAGGTATTTTTCTTGTTTTTCCATAAATAAGATTTTTAGCAGGTTATAATTTCAAATAACCTTAAAATTAACCATTTAAAATAAGAAAAAAAAATGATGTGCAATGCACACGAGCCATTCGGCTCGCACCGGTAAGCGGTGTTGCCTGTAAAATTTACAGGCCGCACCACAACCGGTGCTAACAGTATCCGCACCATGTCCAGGGCAGTACCGAAAGTTGTACCACGTTATTTTAAAATTAAAAAAAAATGTGGTGCGGTCATTTAGCCAGTCACACCTTTGACCATGGGAATATCAACACAGTGCATTGACAGAAATATCTTCCCCAGTGTCTATCAGCGCACCGCATTCGACATTTCGATAAGGTCAACGATTCGACCTGGTAAAAGACCGCACCGTTGACTATGTAATTTTTCAGGAAGTCGGTGCGCTGACACAACTATACGCGTCGGGGCGTATATTTTAGTTAGTGCACTGCTCTTTTGACACCATATATAGTCAATGGTGCTTGAAAAATTTTCAGGTGCACCGCATACAGTGCGTTGTATGTCATCTGGGGCACTGCCTCCAGTGTGCTACAAACAAACGTCGTACCGGAACTGGTGTATGACTGTTTTTGTGGCGCACCAACTGGTCTGTTTTTTTTTTCCAAAAAAAAATATATATTTATATTCCTAAATACATTTCTAATTTAATAAAAAAAATTATTTAATATGTCAATGATTCAAAGAGGAGGAGGAACAACAGTAACAACAGGTGAAGCAGTATGACATGGTTTTCCTGTGGGAGGCACGAAAGAGGGGGAGAGATGTGTACCCTTGCCCTATTACAATAGATACCCAGGGGCTCCTAAGGAAGGTAGGCCTCCTCAATTTCTATGAGGAGGCTACTTCCCTAAAGGCCCATATTTTGTTTTTGAGACATCTTATCTATAGGTGGAATGCTCATCGACAGGCCTTCCAGGTTGGTCCTAACCAGTGGTACACACCCACTGAGGATGATATATATTTAATTACAGGGCTATCGAGGAGAGGCGTGGATTTTCCCTTGTTCCTAGAGGTTCCAGATGGTTGTGTAGCAAGGAGTCAGTTATTTTACTCCCAAAGATAAATTGGAGTATCAGTACTGTCTCTTGCAGAGTTTCAGGTCGCTGGAGGTCAGTTACGTATTGGTGCATTTGGTAGTGAGGACGTGAAGTGCCTCTCACTTCTCATTTCGACCATTTCACACAACACCAGTGATGGGCAATGCATTAGTTGGTCGCTTCTATATTATCTTGATTCTTTAGTATAGGAGCCACGACTTGTCAGGTGGTCTGCCATTTTTTTGCGACAGTTCTATATAGCCTTAGATAGATGTTGTGCTCATGCACAAGGGAGGGTCAACTTCCCTTTTGCTTCAGATATTTTTTGTTTATTTTTTGAGAGGTTTCTAGAGATGAGACCTACTTTTTTTTCGCAACCGCATAGGTTGATGTTGGAGGCACGAATGCAGATGTGGGGATAGATGATGCCCAAGAGGGGAGAGACTATGTTTCCAGCCAGGATATCGCATGATGCACTGGACTTACTAGCCAGTGTTGATGAGTTGCATCCCTTCATTATGGTCCCCTATCCTTATGCTGGATTGGATTGGAGAGGGTGTGCCAACATCCTCTTCACAGATGATGAGCTGCTAGATGATAGAGGTAATTTTACTATTTTATTTATATTTATTCTAACATGGTATTTAACTTGTTTTTATTAAATTATGTAATGAAATCGTCTAATTATTGTTGTGTACTTGTATATATTTTGCATACATTGGCTCTTTTGATTGCGAGGAGATTCTGGCACCACCACATGATCCAGGTGTGGATCCTGATGATGATCAGGGTATGCCAGATGTCGAGGATCATCAGGAGGCCAGTGCAGAGAGACATGCTCCTGCTAGTGTGCTGATACCACATTTTGCTAGGCGTGGTAGACCTGATACTAGATACAGGATGGAGTTGGGCGACCAACTCAGTGCATTTATTGTTGAGGCGAGCATCAGGCCTGCTCATTACATAGACATACAAGCCTATGATAGGCTATTACAGATGTGGGGAGGCATGTCACGTGACATGTACAACCTAATGCAACATGTCGTAGGAGCTACGATAGTTGTTACGCGACTGAGGAGGACTGTTGCACGTTATAGGTGTGGTCGAGCCACATCACGTGATGGACAGTCCGCGAGCAGCGACTCATCATCTCATGATCGTTCACCTTGCGCCGCGCCAAATGAGCATGAGGCTCCAATAGCATCTAGTAGTCATCATGGAGATGAGGCTGGACCATCGGCCATGTCCATTTAGCAGGCTGCAACATCCATCAGTACTAGTCATGATCATGAGCAGGCTGGACCATCAGCCGTCGAGGCTGCACCATTGACTGAGCAGGCATCCACTAGTACTGTTATTGATGTTGTACTACCACCAGCTAATCCATGAAATTTATATTATAGTTGTATATTTTTAACATTATTCAATTATATATATATATATATATATATATATATATATATATATATATATATATATATATATGGTCCATGTATTTTATGTTCATGTTGCAGTTCTACTTAATTTACATGTTGGTGATCATCATGATGTGTATATTGTTAGGGCATGTTATATATGTTCATTTAATGTGCAACTTGCAGATAGATGTGTATGTGATAGCATGAGTTATTTGACATGAGATGTATATTTGATGTTTTTGTTGTGATGATGTTAATATATAATGTTAATTTGATGTTTGAATGTGTTTTTTAGTCGAATATGATGTTTGTATGAGGGTTATCATGATCGTGATGTTTATGAATTAATTTTATATTAAATGACCATGATATTTATTAAATATTATGTCGTGATTGTAATTTAAATTTAATTTTTAATTGTATGTAAAATTGTAAAATTGTATTTGTGTTTGTAATTGTAATTTTAACTGTAATTGTACGTAAAATATTTAATGTAAAATTTTAATTGTAATTGTAATATTTAATTTATTGTGAAATGATTGTAATTGTAATTGTATATATGAAAAATTGTAAAATTGTAATTCTAATTCTAATTGTATGTAAAATTCTAAAATTGTAATTGTAGTTTTAATTGTAATTGTATGTAAAATATTTGTAAAATTGTAATTGTAATTGTAAATGTAATTCTAATTTTATGTAAAATATTTATAAAATTTTAATTGTATTACTATGAAATGATTGTAATTGTAAATGTAATTGTATGTAAAAAATAAAATTGTAATTGTATGTGAAATTGTAAAATTGTAATTGTAATTGTAATTTTAATTTTAATTTTAATTATATGTAAAATATTTGTAAAATTTTAATTGTATTAATGTGAAAATTTTAATTGTATTAATGTGAAATGATTTCATTAAAATAATTAAATTTGTAAATTTGTAAATAATTGTAAAATAATAAATCTAAAATAATATGAATTTTTGTAACATAATAAAGTTTAGAAAATAATGCAAATAAATTCATGTACTTTAGAATTATCATTATTTTATTATGATCTTACATACAAAAAAAATAACTTTATACAGTTTGGTGCGCTTATCATCATAACATGCACCGGTGTGTCTTAGTACTTAGACGCACCAGTTCTTCACAACTCTTCCACACCGGTGCGTCATAAAATACCGTGCCAAAACATAAACCTCGATCTTACAAACCGCACCGGTGCGCCAATAAAACCCTACGCACTGGAACATGGTTATTTTGTAAAGTGTAGTATTGGAGCAACGGTGGGTTTGAGTGCGAGCGAGAATTTTTCTGAGGAGATGAGAGTTTGAAAAGATGAGAGTTCGAATTTCGGCTGAGAAGTTTATAGCAGATAAAATGAGTGATTCAAACAAAAATACGAACAAAGACGCTTATAGGGATGCAGACGGCTATAAAGCTCGACAGAGTACAAAAGGAGAAAAGGAGTATAGGTTGAGACTGACAGAGAGCATTCGGTTGAGGCCGACGATAGGATTAAGAGTTCCCATGATGGAGAAATGGAGAGTAGAGTTGATGGCAGAGAAAGATCAATGGAGGCAGTCGATAAAGCCAAGAGGCACCATGAAGAGAAGGATTCTCATTCCCTTAAGGACAACAAAGAAAGATCAAATGACGTTGTTAATCAGGCTGGTAGGTCCCATGAAGGGAAATATTCTCCAGAATGCATTTAAAAGTAGCTGGGAATATTGTCTGAGCTTCAGTTGGATTACATAAAATTTTACTGGCAAAGCTGACGTCGCATAAAATCACATCTTTGGCTTCCAATTGAACCTGAATGGCATCTCTAACTTGTCTGAGCTGTGGTCCTGTGGATGAAACCAGTAAAAATTCTGCTTGTATTATAAATGGAAATCCAGTGACCATTTCTATGGGAAGAAAAGCATAGATACCTGCAGCTACCATATTTCCACCTGAAAATTAGTTTCTCATTGAAAAAGCTAATGTAATAGCCCATTTTGCAATGTCTTTCCTCTGCTCAACCCTATACTCATTTTCTATTGGAAACCATTGCCTCCACATGTAATAACTGCATAGTCTAGTCGAAAATCGGCGTTCTTCTGCTAACAAAATAAGAATGAAGGACTCGTTGTCATTGCTCCCAGAACATTCAAGGTCAGTTTCTCGTAAAACAAAGATTTTATAAATTTTGTTAAGATCAAGATAGAAAGCACAAAGGAGAAAAGAGGAAATTGGATGCCAAGATGGAGGAGGAACTTACAAATGAGCAAGCGGATCATGGGTAAGCAAGTAGATCATGGGGAACCTTTTCTTGTTGCAGGTTATGGAAAGGGTCAAGTTTATTTTTCTGAAAGAAGAAGAGGTGTAGTTTTGAAATGAAATGGCCCAAATATTTTCACAAAAAAATGTACATTTACAACATGTCTAAAAACTAAAATATCTCCAACTTCAATAAACTGCTCAGAAACAAAACTTTCCCAACCATTTGTGAAAACTGCCCACGTCTTAGCATAACACAGGTTAACATTCCATAATTGCCCACTTGGGCCCTGTAGTATTGCATATTCACCCGCCCCACATTGCATTCTCTCCACATAATCAGTGGGGACCTCCTACAATAAATGAAATGCATTGGAAGAATAGTTATTTCCATCAAGAATTTATCCAATTCCAATTCTCAATTCTAATTCTAATTCTAGTTCTCAAGAATAAACAAAATTCTAATTCTCAATTTCTATGGTTGGAGTTCACTAAATTTTGGTGTACACACCTAAAATTAATTTCGGTGCCTTAACCGCAAATCAGTGCTACTGTACATATAACCGCACCGGTGCATTTTAGTTACTGCACATCGGTGCCGGCGTTACAAAAGGATGCACCGGTGCGGTGTTATTAAGTGACGCACCGGTGACGAATAAACACAAATAAAAAAGGTGCAACTCTATTTTCTTTAAGTGAAAAAAAAAGCAGCAAATTGAAAAATGGACGGAAAAATATTTTTGAAAATATAATCTCATAAAATAATTCTTTAAATACTAAAAAACTTTTCATTATTTGAATATTTTTGCTAAAAGTTTCAACGAGATATTTGCGGGAGACATACCTGGAGCAAGAGAGCACGAGAGCACTGTGGAGCAGCGAAATACGTTCGAACAGAAGTATTCAGACAATTAGAAACCAAACCTCTGGTGATTCAAACCCTATATCATAGAATTTCAAACCATCTTGTGATTAAATTTGATTATTTTTTTTACTTTTTCTGCAGTTTTATCCATTTTTCCCCTAAACCTTTCATTTTTTTGTGTTTTTCCTTTTCTTCTCCCTGTTTCTGTGGTTTCAGAATTAGGGCTTTTCATTTTAGATTGACATCCAACCCACGGGACAAATTGCATAGTTGGATCCCAATCCATTCGGCCATTGCGTGAATTTTTGGAAAAAATGGATTTTTTTTTATCAGTGCACCCTGCGTAACCTAGTGCATCGGTGCGTTGTATTATACAGTGCACCGCGCAAGTATTTTGTAACAAAAAAATTGAAAAAAAAAATTTAAATCAGTGCGCCATATCTGAAATAGGGCACCGGTGCTCCATGTTACGAGGATAGCATCGTACGGTCTATTACAATGTTGTGTTGTGCATTTATAATACCCTACACGCACCGTACAGTCTATTATACTATTTTTGCGGTGCGTTTTTAACACCCCCACGCACTGACGATGGTGCGTACATCATGAAAGGCGCACTGGTTTCTTGAGATTTATTTTTTACCTAAAAAGTTGACAATTTATTTATAAATATATTAATAATGATATGGTACAGGTTTCAGATTGATAAAGAAATTACTGACAAGAGATCAAGTAACAAAAATATTGATAACACATCAAGAAAAGAAAAAAAGGAAAGTTCTTTGTAAATTCTTTATAAAAAATGTTATTTTTGAACTATATGTAAGTTTAACTAATATTTATTGTTTACTATGTATCATGTAGAGACACAAAATGATGAAGCTCAATAAGATTATTTTTGATCTAGGACCAGAAGAGCGTAAAATTTTGATGGAAAAATTGCAAAAGGATGAATCAGGTGAATGAAAAAATACTATCGATCCAATATGAATTTATTTTTTTAACTATCATTAATAATATACTTAAAATTATTAGATAACGTGTGTCAAGAAGTATATTAATTCACATTTTTTTAATGTTATACAGGTACCAACAACTCAAAAATGGAATGTTGTTCTAAGAAAAAAAAAATAGAACATGCAAATGAAATGAATTGCTCCTTAGCTCATCTGGAGCGGTGCTGGAGGTTAACAAAAGGGGGAAAAACTTTTACAAAAGTTTGAGGGATCTAGTGGAATGAATTTATAGATTTTCTTTCCACTTACAATAAAAAAATCAATCCAATGATTCCAAGAACCAAATTTTATCTAAACTACAAGAAAATTTTCCAGAGAATTGGTCAATGAGACATGTCAGACTTTTAATAGCAAAAATGTACAAAAAAAAAAGAAGGAATGAAAAAGTAATTTTCCTTTAATGTTTGTCTAGAATGATTTATAAATATAAATTTTGTTATATTTACTTTTCATATATCAATATAAAAATTAAATATTTTATTGTCATGTTACATTTTCAGGAAGATTATGAAAATCTCAAAAGATGAATGAGTTGACATCATAAATATGCCAGTAGGAATGTCCAAAAAGGTGTACAAGGAGATGGTCAAAGAAATGGACAAAATTGCATTGCAGGAGGAGCCATCTCAACAACAACGTGCTTCAAATGTAATATGTAATCATTAAATTTTTTGATCATTAGGAACAATAAATAAATCATTTAGCATTAAATAATAATTTTCAATAATTTTCTTGCAGAAAAGAAAAGAAAATGGAACCCATTCAGCACATAAAACAGGACGACAAGGAAGAAAATGGTTGATATCTAAGTTTGTGAGTAATTGTTACTTATAACAACTTAACTAGATTTCATTTTTGTATTTTTTAAGTTTTTTTACAAAAATCATCATTGAATGTCTTCAAACAGGTGCTAACATACAAAGAAGAACCATCAGACGAATTGATTGAAATTGGGTTAAATATGGGTTGTGAGTATATGTTGGCATATCAGAAATTAATTATGGAATTTGTAAGCATCTATTGATCTTGTTTTACTTGGCTTCGTCTATAATAAATAGAACAAAAAAATCTTTTATATTAAATATATGATTTGTTATGGGGTATAAAACTTGCAGGAAACAAAGTATGGAACTGCGCCAACAGATGAAATTTTGAATGATGGCATGGTACATGGTTTTGAAA